>CM062811.1:510961608-511375061 GCA_031772625.1 Pinus tabuliformis
TGAAATATTGGTTGTGAGTTGAAGTAACTTAGGAATTTAAGCATTGTTAACATTGTTTTCTTCTTGTTTGGTGACCACTTCGTCCCTTTCCCCATTGGTTTTTGGGTTCATTATTTGATTTTGGTTTACAAACTAGTTTTTTATACCAGTTTTCTATACCTTACATTATAAAACATTGGACCTCGAGAAAATTTAGTTATGGTAAAATGCACTCGAAAAATAAGATCAATTTCCAAATTTTTTTTGAAGAGACATATAGTAATGGAAAGATCTACACCACAAATTCAACAAATTACTTTGATGAAATTCCACAGAATTTTTCAATATGTAGTGACCACTTGCAGATGTCATGGTGAATTTCCTTTGAATATGATAAAGTACGCTAGAATGTTACTACTCTACAACTAATTAGAGTGGTTGTGATGTTGTGTCATGGATTGCAGATATTGTACAAAAAAGTGGGGCTATTTATGATGTATCTACCATCAGTGTTTTTTTTGCAGCATATGGCCATCTCGATATAACAAATTAATGAGCAACATGATTTGATCTTGTGATGGATTTTTAATCTATGAGCTGATATTTCAGTTACATACACTTAAGCACTAGAATAATAATAAAAAAATGGAAACAATCTAAAAAAATGTCCTAAAAACTAAAAACTTGATCCCTAAGGAATGTGGTACCAAAATGTTCACCAATTGTAGATGGGTAACTAATGTAATTTTTAATATATGAACTAACCTTTCCAGCCAACTGCACACCCTTAACACAACATACATGAGAATGAAAATCCTACACAAACAAAAATAAACTAGAAACTAACAAGATCTATATGAGTACATCTCATAACAAAAAACATATTTCAGCAACAGAATACAACAATACAATGAAAATATGGCCGAGATCCCAATCGTGCCAGTAAACTAAGGAAGGTTTATGGCAGAGATCTCAATCCTGCCAAAATATGAGGAAATGTTACTTATGCACAAAAATATCACACAAGCATTTTAGAAAGTGACAAGGAAGTGTGATGGTGCCATAGATGTTGGTTGGGTGAGATTCTCCCATGTCCATCATTGTTTTAAATGAGTATGTAGATTTTGTCAAAGATTCCACTATATCTAAAGAAATAAGATTATTAGCATAACTTTTCATAAAAATTCTACCCACCCAACTTCCACCCTGCCACAATTCATATATCCACAAAGAAATCACACTACAAGATTCTTAATGTCATATCTTGCATATCCCATATTCCATTCTATGTTTGTATTTTCCCAACATTTAATCTCCATTAAAAATAATGAAATATAACATAACCCTCTTGGAATTAATGGAGAAAGCTAAACTTAGATTACTGTTATGATGATGATAGTATTGGGACTCTAATCTAAGATTTCAGATCCTACTATCTAGGGAGTGGTTCAAACCACCCTGATTATGTGAAAGCCTATATGTACTAGGTTGTTGAATACAGATGAATACAGATAGTAGGGTTTGTGTATGAGTGCTTGGGAACTCTCCAGGTATCTCAGGTGGCAATTAGTTTAATTAACAAATTCATAGTTTATCAAGGTATCAGAGATTCAGTGTTGTTGATCCTGTAAGCCAAGTGGAGACAGCCACTGAGACGAAAGCATCACATGTTTTAGGTGCATAAGTGCGCCCACCCCACAATGAAACTACACACATTTTTTACTTTGTCATTCATCGTAGATTTCAAGTGTACAATTGCGAAGATCTTCCTGAGACCGTGGTGTATAAGTGCACCAACTATCCAAACAAGAGAGGGGATGCCTAGAGGTCGGATTTGGTGCGGTGAGCGTGGATGTTGAGCTGAAAAAGTAGACTGCGTAATTTCCGCCTGCAATTGTCTTTCCCTTATTGTCCACTGCAAGTCTGAAGGTTCCTTCAATGGCTTCCCATTGCTATAAGGCCGGTGTGTTTGGAAAGAAAATAGCCCTTTTGCCATAGTATTGCCTCTGCATTCGCTCCGAGTGGAGGGACAGAAACAAATACTACAGCTGCCACTAATAACATCAGTGTGATCACAAGCTTCGCCATTGAAATCAAAATGAGAGATTCAAGAAGACTGTGGGTGTGGATGAAAAGGGCTTCTCGTTAATGGAATGTATAGATAGAATAATTCCATAAATTTTGTATGTATTGTGGGCATTCAAAAAAATTCATGCTGCGAATTGTCTGTATGCCATTAACCCATAAATTTTCTGAGGCAAGGGAGATATAGAGGGGCGGATGATAGCTCGATCCAGTAGAATGGAATGTAAAATGTGTGAGCATCCTGTAGTTTCTATGTGAGATAATCTTCGAGAGAGAAGGACACGCTTGTTTATTTTTGAAGTAAATTTTGGTTTGCAGTAGTTCTTTATTCCAGAATGGCTACAAGTGGTGGAGTCCAATGTCACCGTCATAATGTAAACGTCTTTCATCACTGCCTGCTTTATCACATCTATATTTAGTGTTCGTCTGACAGTTGGTTGTTTCTTGTGAAGGAAGATTCACGATGGTGCCACGTCATTTACAATGATTTTGTTGACTAAATGAAATTTTAAATAACAGGTAACGTGCAAGGATATTGCTATATTTATTATTTGAAGGACTTATTATTTGATATAAGGGGAGCGTTTGGATAGCAACGATCAAGTATTGCTGCCAACAGATTTGTCTTGAAAATTTTATTATTTTGAGTAACTTAGAAGGTGAAGGTTGTGGAGATCTAAAAACTAATTTTGAAAATTTTCTTCTGAGTTATTATATGCCATATAAAATGCGAAATTTTTTATTGATTTAAACCAATCTTCATAATTATGTGCATCAATACTGAGAACGTTCCCAACTTGTGAGAGGTCGTGTAGTTGCTCTTTGCCAGAGGTGAGGATGCTAAGACCTGTGTGGCACAGAAGCCACAGTCTACAAGGTTCTATAGTTGAAGAGCTTCCAAAGTGAGAAGTTTCTGGCCTCCGAGGTAACGGGGTTATTGATTTTCTCATGTTGGCATTTGGAATTAGCATGGGTAGTATGCTCAAGTGACAAAAATTTCAGAAAAATGTGGTTATGTTGATGACCATGAGAATCGAGAGGCATAGTATGTTGTGTAAGATTCACAAGCTAATCTTACGGAAGGTTGTGAAGAGGAACAAAGTGTTGAATATCAATTGGAAGAGCCATATGAAGCCACGTGGCATAAGAAGATAAAGCGAGAGTGAATTTAAATTTAAATTGTAATGATCTCATTAATATTTCTATGTGTAGATACATTAATTCAATAAATGACGAAGACATCATAGTTGACTTGACTTTCAGAAGGTTGACACCAGAAATAATGAGAGGGAAAATTCTCCTATGGAGCGTGTCATAATTTTGAGAAGGTGACAATAAGAATTCAAGCTTTCCATGAGTGCGAAAGAAATGAGGTGAAGATACATCACTACCTCACGGTGAGGAAAGTGAATATGAAGGCTCTATTCCAAATGAACAAGTATGGGCTCTACTGCAAGAAGACAAAAATGAAAACCTTTGTTACCAAGTTGTTTCATGTTTTAATGTCAGTGTAGCTAAGACTGAGACTAGGCGTATGTTATTGTTAAGTACCCTTTCTCCATTAAGCTGGAGTGCTGGAATTAATGGATAAAGTTAAACGTAGATTACCCTTATGGTCATGATAGGATTGAGACTCCAATCTTAGATCTCAGATCCTACTATCTAGGGAGTGTTTGAAACCACCCTCATTGTGTGAAAGCCTATTGTCTGAAAGCCTATATGTACTAGGGTGTTCTCTAGATAGAGATAGTATGTGCAATGTGTGTAGTGCTTGAGCACTCTCTAGGTGCTAACCATTTAGATAATAAATCCTCTCACCACAAAAGCAACATATGTTGCATATCACATATTCCATTCTATGTTTGTATTTTCCCAACATTTAATCTCTATTAAAAAATGAGATATAGCATATTCCTCTCACCAAAGAAGAAACATATCTTGCATATCACATATTCTATTCTATATTTGCATTTTCCCACCATTTAATCTCCATTAAAAAAATGAGATACAACATAATCATCTCACCACAAAAGTAACATATCTTTCATATCACATATTCCACTCTATGCTTGTATTTTCCCAGCATTTAATCTCCATTAAAAAATGAGATATGATATAATCCTCTCACCACAAAAGCAAAAAACTAAAAAAACAATGTAAACCAAATATCATATCACATATTCCATTGTATGTTTTTACTTTGGGCATATAATCTCCACTAAAAAAGGTGAGATATCACATAATCCTCTCACCATAGAAGTAGTCCATCCTAGCATCATAATTGCAACCAATAATCACTTAATATCAGCGATATCTTCCTAAGTGTTTAGGAATTAATATCAGCTATATCTTCAGAAGTGTCTAGGAATTAATATCAGCTATATCTTTAGAAGTCTTTAGGAATGATATGCATAACAAAGAAAATAAACACAAAATGTAAATAAAAACAAGTCCACAAATTTTGAATTGGTTAATTTTAAGGAGAATAAGACATTAGAAACCTTAGGAAAATGGACAATTCTAGGTAACTCAATGCATCCACAATCTTCATCACTTAGTTAAAACTGATTTAGAATTGAATATTGAGTGGCAAAAAATATTTCTTATCCATCTCACTAACAACCCCCACCCACAGCCAGCCAGCACCAAATGAAGAACAGAACCACCCCCAATGTTGTACTCACTCGCTATGTTTTCATCCTTCATTTGTTTTCCTCCATAGATGAGCCTGCAATGGGCATCAAAACAAAGTTTTTTAGCATAAAAAAAAAAAAAAATCAATCATTCAATACAGATAAGAAATTTATTTATGTACATCATTCAACATTTCAATATTTTAGCCTGAACAAAGTACCTCCTTTGAATTTACTATAAAATGCAAAATTACATCTATTATAAATGACCTTATAGGGAAAAAAATCTTTTAGCTTTCTAATCTCACAAAATATATAGTATAATCATGTTGACTAGCAAATTTCAAATTCGCAAAAGATTCTGGGCTTAGAAGTCAATCTGCTATGTAGACCACTAAAAGTAGATGCAACTTGCAACACAAGTTGTTATCAAACCTCCGACCAGAACTAGAAGGATCAAGTGTTACAGAGAAAAGTATACTAATAGAAACTTGAAACAATAATGACCTTCCAAAAAAAAGACCAAAAATTGAACCTATTGCCTAAATCATTCCTCCCCAATGGCTCAAGAGATAAAATTGAAAGATATTCTTTACATTACAAAAACTTGAAATAAACCATCTACTTAAAAACCGAAATAAATAGAGAATTTTGAAGAAAATAGTAAAAGCTATTTAAAAACCCAAATAAATACAAAATTTTCAAAAAAATCCTAAAAGCTCATAATAATGCAAATGTGGTTTGAGCCTTAAAAACTTAGTGTTGCAACATTAAATTGAACTTGTTATGTTCTAGACTCTAAGAACACACATATGCTTAATTTATACTAAGATAGAGTAACTTGCACCATGAAATCATACTATAAAATAACTAAATTATATTACAGAAGAGGCCCAAATAGATGAAATCATACTATAAAAGAACTAAATTATATTATAAAAGGCACACAAATATACTTGCACATGGATCTAGGAGTATTTCATACCTTTGCTGTATAGGCGATATTCTTTCCTTTTCTTCAACTCGCTGCTTAATTCGGTCAATTGTATCATTGGGTTCGATATCTATCTCTCCTTCCTTTGATGTAAGGGTTTTGATCTTGATGGTGTTGGAAGAATCGCCGCACCTCTATAGAATCCGTAATTTCCACCATGGGGATCATAGTTACTGGTTTTTTAAAGTTTACCAACACCTGGGGGTTTTGGTGTAATTGCAAACCTCCACATGGTATCACAGCTTGGACCCAGGTTCGATTACCCCAAGTTGTGTTTGAGGGGGCGTGTTGGAAGAATCACCGAATCCATAATTTCCACCCTCTGTATCCTAGTTACTGGTTTGTAATGTTTACCAACACCTAAGGGTTTTGGTGTAACGGAAAACTTCCACAGATGGAAATGCCTCCCCTTAACAGCAAAACCAAGGGAAGAGTTGATTCGTTATCCATATTATAATCAGCTAGAGTGAGCCACATGAGGGTTTTGGTGTAACAGCAAACCTCCACAGATGGAAATGCCTCCCCTTAACAGCAAAACCAAGGGAAGAGTTGATTAGTTTTCCATATTATAATCAGCTAGAGTGAGCCCATCTTCTAGTTGTTTTCCAGCAAATATTGATCGCTTCTTATGTAGAGGGATACCCCTCTTGTACTATCACAACATCCAAATAACACACCCAGTTAAAGCCTAAGTGCAATTGCATTTTACAACGGAAAGAAAACACTCTGTATAGGCAGTGCTTAAACTTCAAATACTACGCAAAACCTTAAAACTCATCAATAGTTTAAACGACTATGAGCAAGCATGAAACACCATAGATGTTACAAAAATCCACACTGATTTAAAAGTCTGTAGGTGAACATATAAAGGGAGTTTCACAATTGTGCTTTGATTAAGACTTGCCAGATTTAAGAGGTCATCGGAGTGGGGGAATGTGGGGAGCTATTATATCCGCCACCAGGGTTCAAAGATATACCAAAGAAGTGGCGGATGATCAATTCATATATAAAAGTTATCTCACCTCTGGATATATGGTGGATAACGTAGGTGTATAATGTAAGTAGCATCTCATTAGCGGATAGATGGCGGACGATCAATTCATATATAAAATTTATCTCACCTCTGGATATATGGTGGATAATCAATACATGAGAGGCATTTTATAGAATTAAAAGTAAAAAATTCTACACAAATAGCATTTAATTTCATTAACAGAAGTAAAAATATAACAATACAGCGCAATCACTGACAATACAGAGTTGCAGAATCTAAAAAAAATTAATAAAGCCTTATTCCCCTTGGATCAAAAGTGAGAGAAAAGTATGCATACACAAAGCTCACATGACACAACAAAATCACGCAATAAACTAAATAAAACGGCAACAACGTTGCATGAATGCCCGGAACAAAACCACATAGAGCAGAAAGAAATTCATAAATGAATCCATTCATAACAAAAAGCCATCAGGAAAAGCAAAACCCCACATGTAAGAAAAAAATTCTGTCATACAAAACCTCACTCGCATCAAACAACTGAAAAAAAAAAAAAAAACCTAATTGGGATACAACATGATTCCAATTTCAAGAGAAATACCGGGATTTTTCTCTTCACATTATCAATGGTATCACTGCTTTCAACATCGAGGACGATCGTCCTCACTTTGAGAGCCTTCACAAATATCTGCACCTTGGCCTGAAAATATCACTGATCCTCCAAAATAAAAACCTATGCTGATAGGGGAATCCAGCACAGACTGAAGGGTAGTGTGATTATGGATGAAAATTATCGAGGACGGATAAGGGTCATAAGTCGTTCGATCAGACAAGAAACAAGAACCCCTTAACACAAAGGCAATGAAGAATTTGACACCGACGGGATGCCTGATTGCCCCAGGACCATTACAAGTCCACGATTGTGTGCCTAAAGAACACCCAGATGTTTTTACACGAGTCGATGAAAAGCATTTTACTATAGATGCAAATTTGCTTTATACGTCAAGGAAGGGCATGGCCACACCCATGAGAATTGTGGTCTACCAATAGGATTGCAAGAAACTACCAAAATTGATTTTCAACTCAATTTTGTAATAAAATTTATTGTTTTTTTTTTTTTAAACTAAGTAGAGTGTGAATGGCTAAAATATTATAGATTCTATAAATTTAGTTTCATTTAAAAAAAATACAATTAAATTAAAAATAAAATTAAAAACATAAAATTTTGGAGTTTATGGTTTTTCTCATGGTATTGTTATGTGATATGTTAACCTGACTTTTTTTTGGTAGAATTATAATTCTAGTGAGGGCTACCTATTTTAAAAGTTATGGAATTACTTTGAGGTAATTGTAAAACCCCGTGGTTGAATTCCTAGACATTATACTGATGGTCTTCTAACCCAAACACATATAAGCACATTAATTATGTCACTAATTTTAAAAATTACGGAAATACCATGAAGTAATGGTTCAACCCTCAAATTTCTCCCAAAGGTATTATATTAATTGATTTGTGACCAATGTTTACATAAGTGGATTAAGCTCACCCCATCTTTCTTTTATGAAAATCCCCTAGGATATAGATAAGGGTGTCAGAGAGTTCATTCTTAAGGCACTCCTTATAATATCATTGGTAAAAACATCCATTAATCCTCTATGCCATGTATGGGATAGCATGAGAACCAATAGAGGTCATAATAATAACAAACAAGATCAGTTGTGTGTCATGGGTGTACAAGGGCATTACATACCAATTCCGCCAAATAATCTATATATGATATAATAAAATCATATATATATATATAGAATGCTTTAAATAACCTCCTCATATAAATGAAAATAGCTATATAATTTTTAAAGAGAAAGAGAACGAACTGTAGCATACTAAAGACCCAACATGAAATATTTTAAAATTGCAATGATAACTATATATTGTTATAGGCTCTATTAGTAATAATAATTCATATTAACATTGTTGAGTTCTCTTATATTCTTTCCATGACAACCCCACACACAGGGTCACACGGTGTTAGCAGCCCCCCTATACGTTGCGTCATGTTCTACCAAGGGGTCCCAGGGGGATGACTGCCCCGTTGTCACGGTAGCCCCCTTGCACGGGGTCTCAGGGAATGCCTCGGGGAATTTTTTTGGACCCTATATTAGGTGGGCGGACCTACCTATGGTTTTGTGCATAGATTTCACAAATGGTTTTTGGGCATGATGGTTTTCTTTCCATGGTATTTTGGAGATCTTGTCAAGGGAACTATGGTTATGTTCTAATCCATGGTTAAAGGATTGGGTTTATGGTTGCTTCTGCATGTGTATATATATATATATATATATATATATATATATATATATATATATATATATATATATATATATATATATATATATTGTAACATTGAAAGGAGCATAATGAAAAATCAATCTCATAGTTTTAGTATTGAAGAGAAAATCTCTATGTATATATGTTTTATGTTTTCTCCTCTCGTCGTTGTTTGTTTTCTGTTTTTAGAATTCATATGCACATAATTTATGTACACGGTTAAAACCTACATTTGGTATTAGATTTGTTTTGGCTTCAAGGGGATGCCTTTGTTGCTGAGGGGTTTTTTCTCGAGTGTGTGTTAGACCTTGTTCACTAGGAGATCTACACGATCGATTCTTGTGGTGAAAGAATGGCAAGTAGTGGAAAGATAGAGATTGAGAAATTTAATGGTGAGAGATTTGAGTTGTCGAAACTCAAGATGGAGGATATGTTGGTGGTTAAAAATCAATGGATCGCACTAAATCCGGGTACTAAACTAACAACAATGTTAGATGAAGACTCGACGAAGTTGCATGGGAAGCCGACGAGCATAATACGATTGTGTTCCTTGGATTTAATATTTCTATTTAATGAGGGAAAGCTTCGGCGAAGGCTTTGTGGGCCAAGTTAGGGAATTTGTACCAATCTAAGTCTCTAGTCAATAAATTGTTCCTATGGAAAAAGTTGTATAATGTGGGGATGAAAGATGGAGACTCAGTGACAAAGAAACTGAATGCCTTTAATATTTTGGTAAGAAAGTTATTATCTGTTGATATTAAAATTTTAGATGAAGGTAAATGCATTAGTTTTTTTTGTTCTCTACGTGATTCGTTGGATATTTTGGTTCTTGTAATAAATAGCAATGCATCTACCTTGCAGTTTGATGAAATAGTCTCATCCTTGCTATGAGAGGAGATGAGACAGAAAAATATGGAGGGCCAAAATGTTGATGCCTTGTGTGTACAAGGTTCGTCCTAGAATAGAAACAAAAATAATTCCTTGAGTGGGAGATCTATATCTAGAGGGAGATCTAAATCTCTAGAAGAAATTGTAAAGGTGTGCAGGAAATGCGGAAAGAAATGGCACTTCAAAAGGGACTGTAAATCTAAAGCTCTATAAAAAGGAAAGGGATGTGATGATGCTCCTTCTGCAGAGGTGAAAACGACCTCATATGAAGGTGGGGATATGTATTTGGCTTCTTCTTCATATACACATGTAGATCATGAGGCATGGGAAGCCATAATTGGGTTCACTGAATTGAATTTAGGCTTTCAGTGGTTTCAGGATTGAGTTTTAGAAGCTTATAATAGTGGGAGGGTAATTACAGTCTGTAAAAGGGTTTGGGATGTACAAATAAGTTCCTCTTCAAGTTTAGAAAGGTTTCTTAATTAATTCAACTAATTAACCACTTAATTACAACTGTGTGTTTTCAAATTCAAGGGTCGTTCTAGTTTTTTCCAAAGAATACTTAGAAATTAGCAATTTTCGTGTGCAGAGTGGTTCTGTGGCAACTACAGAAGGTAATAAGACTTCAACTGTCAATTGGTTGCTTCAATTGGGTCTTCGAAATGTCTTCACGCATAAAAAGGTGGTCAATTTGGTTGCACAAAGGTTCAAGGTGTCACAAACAGCTTAGTGAAGGTTTACAATGAAAATGCAAGAAAAGAGCGAATTGGAGCTTTTTTGCCTTTTAACCGATAACAATCACATTTTGGCATGGAAATTATTAAATGAATAGTGGGTAGTTTTTGGTTCAGGCGGGGAGGTGGTTTTGTTTGCCGTCGAACCGCTTTTGGATGGCTGGCAGTATTTTTTGCAAGCACATGATGTAACGCAGTGCGATCGCGTAGCCAAAGAGTGTTCTGCCAAAACCACAAATATCGCGTTCTCTCAGGTTGTTAATGGTGGGACGATGAATCCATGCAATGTGGCTGTACACCGTCGGATCTAGGGGCAGGTGATTGGAGGGATATCGCACAATTGAGTTTCACGGATGGAATCGGGAAAGTGATTTGGCACGGCTCAGGATTTAATTACAGATGATTGTAAATAATTAACTAATAAAGTCAGGGTTTTTCAATATAGGCAGCGGGTAATACGATGGGACCATGGGTTATGTGGCAGGGGTTTTTTAACTACACCAAGGGTTATTGGGTTAAAAAGGATACCGGGGAAATATAAAGTGGGGGACAGTAATTTGATAATGCAAGGGCATAGAAAAAACTTAAGATAAATAGTTTTGTGGGTTTTTAATGCGAATAGGGAAATTAATAAGTGGGAAAAGTAATATTTGTAATGGGGAATGGGTTTCACACAAGGAAAGGGGTTTTTAGGAAGGGAGGTGATTTTTTAAGGGTAAATTCTAGGGGAGTGTGTGAAACCAAGGGATAAAAGTCAGAATGAGGGGAAAAGGGTATGTATAAGTAATGAAGGGAAAAAGGGGGAAATTACCAAATAAGTATGTGGGGGTGTAGTGAAATGAGGGGAAATTATTAAAGAAGCTTGGTGAATATCCTTTCATTCTCACAATTTCTCATGCACATGGAACATAGGATTAAGCATGATCAATGTGATTTTGACATAGCAACCTTGTCCATTAGCAACATTTCTTCTACCTACCCTTTATTTACCTGAGCATTTTCTCTTAATTTCAATGGGTGCATTTGAGCTTGCTGACCTTTTATTTCATTTTATTTTGATTAGAAAACTATCTAATTCTAACCTTATAACTTTCAATGGTTCACATTAAACTCATGAGCTCATTTTTATTCTCTACCTAACTAATGATCTCCCAAGATTAAACAGTTTGGCTAGATATTTATTCTCTATCTATCAACATGAAATTTAAAGCATGGATGAGGCAAGATTAAGCTATTTTACCATCATGGATTGTGAAATTTCTTACAAGCTCCACAGAATCTTATATCTCACAGTGAAGTAGAAAATAGTGGAATTTAAATTTGCACGCTTTCATGATCTATTTTTTTTTGGGGGGTTCATATTTTTTACTTTTTTTATCTTGTTCATTTTTTTTTCCATTGATTATTCTTTTAGGACATACCCTCTTTACGTTTTTCAATTTTTAATACAGATAACATTTTGCAGAAACCAAAAGTATGTACAGTATTACAAGACTAACCATAGCCAATTCAAAATTGTGAATCGTATTATTATAGGACCCTAACATGCTCCACCATTGAATATTTTTGTTTGATATTTATCACCACTCAACCGTTTTTTTCTTTTACTATGTCGTTTGAATTGCTTCATATTATTTTTTTAAACAAAAGTGATGCAAATTTTAAAAATACATAGCTTTTCCCTTTGATTTTAGATCTTGTGCTTGAAATTATTCTATATCTATAATATTGGCCTTCCAACATACAAAATTTTCTCCTATGGTATCCTGTTTCGAGCAACACTAGTTACATTGAGATTATATGCTTCAAGTCAATGTTACACCAAATCTCCAGAGGTGACCTCCTCATGGACTTGTGGAATAGACCGAACTTGTATGGAGTACCACAAGACACTCTTTCAACATTTGGCAATTAAAACAATACCCAAGAAAATAGAGTCTCTCAAATTTCGACTATTTTTTACAAAATTCAATTTTAATGTATCAAAATAGAGTTATGATTATCTTCCCCAAGACACTTGTTTGAGATAGAAATTTCGAGCATATAAAAACATCTCTCATAGTATAGCTAACAAAGTTCTCAAAATTTTATACGATGTTCACCGAGATTTCATGTCCAATAGATTCTGATTTTGTTTGTATGAGTATTTTTCTTACTATCTAAAGCTATTTACACAAAAATAAACAAAGCTAGAAACCTAAGGGTGCATTGAACCCTCCAAACTACCAATCCATGGCCATTCTTCAAAGAAAATGAAACAAGAAAAAACATGTTAGATCTAAGACTTTTTTGATCCATAATGTAGAGATATGTCTTCTGAATTAATCACATTATTAGGATTGGGTCGACGTTTCTAACCAACTAATGTGGTTCATCCTCATGACAAGGTGAGAAATCAATCGATCTGTAGGAATAAATCGCATGGATGCATCATTGCCCAGAGTTAGTCGTTAGAAAATTAGTTATTAAGGTAAGAAAAATATTATTTAAAATTTTGTTAAAAATTAGTTGTTATGAATAACTAAATCTAGAATATTCTATTTTAATGAATTTAATAATTATGTATATAATATTATAATGTTAAAATATTAGGAGTTTAGTTAAGAACTAGCCATTAGGAATAACTAAATCTAGAAAATTATATTTGAGTGAATTTAATAATTATTTATATAATATTATTTGTTATCGGAGGGCCTATTCTATTAAATAGCTAGGTAGACTTAAAAAATAATAATATAAAAAAAATAAATAAAGCATCTTATTGTAACCAAACAAGGGAAAATATATTTTAACTAAATTAATAAAAATAAAGCTTTTAAAAATAGATGAAAAAAAGAATAAATAAATAAATAAAACGCTAATATATATATATATATATATATATATATATATATATATATATATATATTTCCCAGGGAGAAATATCCTAATTTTCATTAACAGAGAAAATTACATGTTGTAAACGCCATAGGCATATCCATAAAAAGTGACCATGGTCAACTGTGGACTATTTGTAAGTGTAAAGAAACTATAAAAAGGCCTTGTGTAGGGTATTCTATTAGTATCTAATCATATACATTTTATTTACATATTCAAAAATTCACCCATGGTGATTATTGTTCTTTAGGAAAAATAATAACACGCAAAAAATTGATAAGTTAGGGAGTGTCAACCCTATGTAGATCTTAATCCATGTATGATCTACGGAAGAACTCATATATTTGTTGATGTGTATGCTCCCTCAGCATCCATTCCCCTCTAGGATGACGTGTTGCCTCCTCTGAAAGTCGATTCACACATTCATTACACTCCCTGTAGATATGAGTACACGAAACAAGATCTAATTGTGCTTTTAGAAATAAAACATCATCCAATATGGTTCTGAGTGTATATGCATGGCATGTTGATATGCAGTTGAATTGGTTAATAACAATTTTTGAATCCGCAAAAATTTGTATATGTCTACAATTTTTGTATATAACAAAATATAAGAGATGACAGAGTGTAAACAGCTCCATGAAATTATTTGTCCCATCTCCCAACCCCAAACAAATGTAAAAATAGTGTGTTTTAGTCAAGTGAAGGATAATTCCACCACCACAACCCTATGCTTGTGCTGCTCCATTTAAATAAGCCAGAGGATGCACTTTGTCAATGACTTCTAGAGTAATGTTCTGAGTCTGGACAACTTGTTCATTGACAGACATTTCCAAATAGCTATTACAGATCTCTGGGATTATCTATGTCGAGACAATGTTTTTCCCCTGAAAGATATTATTGTTCTAGCAAATCCAAATGTATGAGCATACTATTAAAGGTAGGTTCCAAGCTCTTGGGTTAGTTTCTGTTGCCCACCACCTATTCTAGGTAGTTGTTATATCAACGCTAGTCTATGTAAGTGGTAAGTTTAGTGTGTGTAATATCTATGCCCATACATGTTGAGTAATGGGGCATGAGAGGAAGAGATGTTGATTTTTTTCCTCCTCTGCTCGACATATAACACACCATGTAGGCGCGAGATAGGATCATTTCCTAATATTACATCCATTCAGGGTTTTGTCCATACTGATGTTCCACATCAGTAAGTGAGCGCATGGTAAACCTTTTAACTTCTATATATTACTCCACCAGCTTTTTAGAGATTCGGGGTTGTGGCTGGCATGGATGATAGGATATGCATCCTTTTGGGTATAGTTTCATTTCTCTGCAAATCCCCACATCATGTCATCATCCTCATCCCTTAATCTCACATGGGATTCGATTAATGCCTACATGTAAGTCCTCCACTCCATGTGCCATTGAAATAGTATATCCAAGGCCTCCCTAGATAACCATGCTTGCTAATATATAGCTGTATTGTGAGGGTCTCCGAGTTGTGCTATTTTGAACACTCTGTTTCGATTGAGGAAGGTAATCAGGTCAGGTGGGAGATGGTAGGAATTTTCAGAGCCAATCCATGGATCGATCCCAATGTGGACAGACCCAACATTACCGACCCTCCATGTGAGACCCCTTCTTATGGTGGGAAGGGTATTTATAAACTATATAATTTTTAAAAGGAAAGAGAACAAAATATAGAATATGAAAGTCCCAACATGAAATAATTCTTTCCACAACTACCCCACGTGCACAGGGTCACACGAGGTCAACTTCCCCCCTCTAAGTTGCATCGGGTGCTACCGAGGGTCATAGGGTGGTGGCTTCCACCGTGTCGGGGGATATGTATGGGGCTGGTAGCCCCCTTGCATGGGGTGTTGGGCAATGCCCCGAGAAAAGCTTTTGGACCCTATATTAGGTGGGAAAACCTACTGATTGTTTTTTGCATGGATTTCACACATGGTTTTTGGGCATGATGGTTTTTGGTCCATGGTATTTGGTAGATCAAGTCAAGGGAACTATGGTTATGTTCTAATCCATGGTTAATGGATTGGGTTTATGATTGCTTCTGCATGTATATATATGTATTGTAACATTGAAAGGAACATAATGAAAAATCAATCTCATAGTTTCAGGATTGAAGGGAAAATATCTATGTATATCTGTTTTATTTTTTTTGCTCTCCCCATTGCTTGTTTTCTATTTTTAGAATTCGTATGCACATAATTGATGTACACGGTTAAACCTACATTTGGTATTAGATTTGTTTTGGCTTCAAGGGGATGCCTTTGCTGTTGAGGGGTTTTTGCTTGAGCGTGTGGTAGACACTGTTCACTAGGAGATCTGTAGGATTGATTCTTGTGGTGAAGGAATATGGCGAGTAGTGGAAAGATAGAGTTTGAGAAATTTAATGGTGAGAGTTTTTAGTTGTCAAAACTCAAGATGGAGGATGTGTTGGTGGATAAAGATCAATGGATCATAGTACATCCAAGTACTAAACCAACAATAATGTCAGATGAAGACTCAATGAAATTGCATGGGAAGGCAACGAGCACAATACAATTATGTGACTTAGATTCAATATTGCCAATGTATGAGGGGAAGCTTAGGTGAAGGCTTTATGGGGCACATTAGGGACTTTGTACCAATCTAAGTCTCTAGTCAATAAACTGTTCCTATGGAAAAAGTTCTATAACATGAGGATGAAATATGGAGACTAAGTGACAAAGAATTTGAATGCCTTTAATATTTTGGTAAGCAAGTTATTATCTGTTGATATTGAAATTTTAGATGACAATAAATGCATCAGTTTCTTTTGTTTTCTACCAGATTCATGGGATATTCTCGTTGTTCCAATAAGTTGCAATGCATCTACCTTGCAGTTTGATGAAATAGTCTCATCCTTGCTATCAAAGGAGATGAAACAAAAAAATATGCAGTTCCAAGCTTTTAATGCCTTTTCTATACGAGGTTCATCCCAAAACAGAAACAAAAATAAGTCCTCGAGTGGGAGATCTAAATCTCTAGAAAAAAGTTTAAAGGTGTGCTCGAAATGTCAAAATGAAGGGCACTTCAAAAGGGACTGTAAATCTAGAGCTCCTTAGAAAAGAAAGGGATGTGATGATGCTCTTTCTGTAGAGGCGAAAACCACATCAGATGAAGGTGGGGATGTGTACTTGGCTTCTTCTTCATGTACACATGTAGATCATGAGGCATGGTTGATTGACGTAGGTGAAACATTTCACTATGGGGAGTGGTTTTGTGAGTACAACAAATATGATGGCGGTGATTTCTTCTTAGGGGATGACATGAAGGCTAGAATCATGGGTCACTGAGAATACAAGTTGAAGTTTCATGGTGGAAGGATTAGAACATTTTCGAGTGTTCTACATATTTTTTCATTGGCTAGAAATTTTATTTATGTAAGCAAGTTGGATGATGTAGGTTTAAGAACAATGCTTTATAAAGATACATGCAAGATGGTTCAAGGAGCACTCATATTGATGCGGGGAGTTTGAATTGGAACTTTTTACAAGCATTAGGATAGCATTGTTATTTATGGGTGGAGTAGTTATGTAATTCCTGAAAGTGGAGCAAAAAATTTAGTGCTCTCTCGAGAAAAGACAATGCTATGGCATCAAAGGCATGGACATATTGGAGAGAAGGGTAAGATTCCAATACCTCATGGTAATGTTATGGTAGAAGTTATTTCTAATTCCTCTCTAGATTTTGATTTTTGTGAAAATTGTGTATATGGGAAGCAAAGACGAGTGAGTTTCATCTCTGTTGGTAAGAGAGTGAAACAAATTTTAGAGCTTGTACATAGTGATGTGTTTACACCTGTGTCGGTTCTGTCACTGGGAAAGTCTATTTACTATGTATCATTTATAGATCACCTCTCAAGGAATACATGGATATATTTCCTAAGGAAGAAATTTGAAGTCTTTGACAAGCTCAAATATGTTAAGGATCTCATGAAAACCAGAGACATAAAAATATGAAGGTGCTGCGGTTAGATAATGGTGAAGACTTTTACAAGAAGGAATTTGAAGCGTTCTGTAAGAAGTGTGGTATAGCACGACGGAAGACTACTCCATACACACCTCATCAAAATGGAGTTGCAGAATGAATGAACAAGAAGTTGATGGAAAATGCAAGAATTATGCTCAGTGGTGTGGGGTTAGGACAAGAGTTCTGGGGAGAGGGAGTGGAGAATAGATGTTACGTCGCTAACATATCACCATCATCAACGTTGGAGGATAAGTCTCCACAAGAGGTCTTGACTCGTAAGAAACCTTGTCTTTCACATTTGAGGGTATTTCTATGTGATGAATATGTACATGTTCCAAATGAGAAAATAACAAAGTTTGATAATATATCTCAAAAGTGCATCTTATTTGGGTATAAAGATGATTTAAAAGGTTATAAGCTTTGAAAGTCAGAAACAAGGAAGGTTGTGTACAGCCGAGATGTGGTCTTTAGAGAGGTGAAATATGTTATTAAACATGAATTCCTATTAAAGGAACCTAAGAATATAGAGTTTTAGCTAAAGGAGGAAGAACTAGACTCTACAACAGAAGATGAGACCATGGGCTATGTTGTAGGGGTTTTTTAATTACACCAAGGGTTATTGGGTTAAAAGTGGTATCAGGGAAATGTAAAGTGGGGGAGGGTAATTAGATAATGTGAGGGCATAAAAAAAACTTAGGATAAATGGTTTTGTGGGTTTTTAAGGGGAATAGGGAAATTAGTAAGTGGGGAAGTAATATTTGTAATGGGGAATGGGTTTCACACTAGGAAAGGTGTTTTTAGGAATGGGGATGATTTTTTTAAGGGTAATTTCTAGGGGAGTGTGTGAAACCAAAGGGCAAAGGTCAGAATGAGGGGAAAAGGGTATTTATAAGTAATGAAGGGAAAAATGGGGAAATTAGCAAATAAATATGTTGGGGTGTAGTGAAATGAGGGGAAATTAATAAAGAAGCTTGGTGAATATCCCTTCTTTCTCACAATTCCTCATGCACATGGAACATAGGATTAAGCATGATAAATGTGTTATTGACTTACCAACCTTGTGCATTTGCAACATTTCTTCTACCCACCTTTTATTTAACCTAACATTTTTTATTCATTTCAATGGGTGCATTTGAGCTTGATGACCTTTTGTTCATTTACTTTTGATTAGAAAACTATCTAATTCTATCCTTATAACTTCCAATGGCGCAAATTGAACTCATGATCTCATTTTTATTCTCTACCTAACTAATGATCTGCTAAGATATAATAGTTTAGCTAGATCTTTATTCTCTATCCATGAAAATGAAATTTAAAGCATGGTTGACTCAAGATTAAGCTATTCGACCATCATGGTTTTGTGCATGGATTTCACACATGCTTTTTGGGCATGATGGTTTTTTGTCGATGGTATTTTGTAGATCTGGTCAAGGGAACTACGGTTATGTTCTAATCCATGGTTAAAGGAATAGGTTTATGGTTGCTTCTGCATGTATATATATGTATTGTAACATTGAAAGGGACATAATGAAAGATCAATCTCGTAGTTTTAGGATTCAGGGGGGAATCTCTATGTATATCTGTTTTATGTTTTTTGCTCTCCCCATTGTTTGTTTTATGTTTTTAGAATTCATATGCACATAATTTATCTACACGGTTAAAACCTACATTTGGTACTAGATTTGTTTTCGCTTCAAGGGGATGCCTTTGCTATTGAGTGGTTTTTGCTCAAGCGTGTGGTAGACCCTGTTCACTAGGAGATGTGCAAGATTGATTCTTGTGGTGAAAGAATATGGTGAGTGGTGGAAATATAGAGATTGAGAAATTTAATGGTGAGAGTTTTGAGTTGCTGAAACTCAAGATGCAAGATGTATTGGTGGATAAAGATCAATGGATCGTAATAGATCTGAGTACTAAACCAACAATAATGTGAGATGAAGACTCAACAAAGTTGTAAGGGAAGGCAAAAAGCACAATACGATTGCGTGACTCACATTCACTATTGCTAATTTATGAGGGGAAGCTTTGGTGAAGGCTTTGTTGGACAAGTTAGTGACTTTGTAACAATCTAAGTCTATAGACAATAAATTGTTCCTACGGAAAAAGCTGTATAACGTGAGGATGAAAGATGGAGACTCAGTGACAAAGAATCTAAATGCCTTTAATATTTTGGTAAGTAAGTTATCATCTGCTGATATTAAAATTTGAGATGAAGATAAATGCATCAGTTTTTTTTGTTCTCTACCAGATTCGTGGGATATTCTGGTTGTTGCAATAAGTAGCAATGCATCTATGTTATAGTTTGATGAAATAGTCTCATCCTTGCTATTAGAGGAGATGAGACAGAAAAATATGGAGGACCAAAATGTTGATGCCTTATCTGTACGAGGTTCGTCCCAAAAGAGGAATAAAAATAATTTCTCGAGTGGGAGATCCAAATCTCTAGAAAAAACATTAAAGGTGTGTTGGAAATGCGGAATGGAAGGGCACTTAAAAAGGGATTATAAATCTAAACCTCCTTAGGAAGGAAAGGAACGTGATGATGCTTCATTTGCATAGGTGAAAACCACCTTAGATGAAGGTGGGGATGTGTGCTTGGCTTCTTCTTCATGTACACATGTAGATCATGAGGCATGGTTGATTGATGTAGGTGCATCCTTTCACTTCACTCCCCACACGGAGTGGTTTTGCGAGTAAGACAAATATGATGGTGGTGATTTTTTCTTAGGGGATGACATGAAGTCTAGAATCGTGGGTCACAAAAAATACAAGTTGAAGTTTCAAGGTAGAAGGATTAGAACACTTCCCGGTGTTCTGCATATTTTTTCATTGGCTAGAAATTTGATTTATGTAAGAAAGTTGGATCATGCAAGTTTAAGAACAATGTTCGATAAAGATATATGCAAGATGGTTGGATAAAGAAAATACCATGCTATGTAATCAAAGGTTTGGACATACTGGAGAGAAGGGTCTTCGAATACCTCATGGTAATGGTATAGTAGCAGTTACATCTAAGTCCTCTCTAGATTTTGATTCTTGCGAAAATTGTGTATATGGGAAGCAGAGTCGAGTGAGTTTTCCCTCTGGTCGTAAGAGAGCGAAACAAATATTAAAGCTTATACATAGTGATGTGTTTGGACCTATGTCGGTTCCATTGCTGGAAAAGTTTGTTTACTATGTATCATTTATAGATGACTTCTCAAGGAATACATGGATATATTTCCTCAAGAAGAAATTTGAAGTTTTTGATAGGCTCAAATATGTTAAGGCTCTCATGGAGAGCCAGAGAGATAAAAATATAAAGGTGTCGAGGGGAGATAATAGTGGAGACTTTTACAAGAAGGAATTTGAAGAGTTCTGTAAGAAGTCTGTTATAACACCACAAAAGTCTACTCCATACACACCTCATCAAAATGGAGTTGCAGAAAGAATGAACAAGATGTTGATGGAAAAGGCAAGAAGCATGGTCAGTGGTGCGGGGTTAGGACAAGAGTTCTTGGGAGAGGGAGTGGAGACTACATGTTACCTGGTTAACATATCACGATCATCAGTGTTGGAGCATAAGTCTCCACAATAGGTATCGACTCGTAAGAAACCTTCTCTTTCACATTTGAGGGTATTTCGATATGATGCATATGTACATGTTCCAAATGAGAAAATGAAAAAGTTGGATAGTAAATTTGAAAAGTGCATCTTCATTGGGTATAAGGATGATTTAAAGGGTTATAAGGTTTGGAACTTAGAAACAAGGAAGGTTGTGTACAGCCGATATGTGGTCTTTAGAGAGGTGAAATATTTTATTAAACATGAAGTCCTATTAAAGGAACCTAAAAAGATAGAGTTTAAGCTAAAGGAGGAAGAATTAGACTCTACAAAAAAAGATGGGACCATGGGTTATGTGGCAGAGGTTTTTTAACTCCACCAAGGGTTATTGGGTTAAAAGGGGTATCAGGGAAATATAAAGTGGGGGACAGAAATTGGATAATGCGAGAGCATAGAAAAGACTTAGGATAAATGTTTTTGTGGGTTTTTAAGGGGAATAGAGAAATTAGTAATTGGGGAAAGTAATATTTGTAATGGGGAATGGGTTTCACACTAGGAAAGGGGTTTTTAGGGAGGAGGATGATTTTTTAAGTGTAATTTCTAGGGGAGTGTGTGAAACCAAGGGGTAAATTTGAGAATGAGGGGAAGAGGGTATTTATAAGTAATGAAGGGAAAAATGGGGAAATTAGAAAATAAGTATGTGGGGTGTAGTGAAATGAGGGGAAATTAGTAAATAAGCTTGGTGAATATCCTTTCTTTCTCACAATTCTTGATGCACATGGAACATATGATTAAGCATGATAAATGTGTTTTTGACTTAGCAACCTTGTGCATTTGCAACATTTCCTCTACCTACCCTTTATTTACCCTAACATTTTCTCTAAATTTCAATGGGTGCATTTGAGCTTGCTGACTCTTTATTTCATTTTCTTTTGATTAGCAAACTATCTAATTCTAGCCTTATAATTTCCAATGGATCACATTAAACTCATGAGCTCACTTTTATTTTCTACCTAACTATTGATCTACCGAGATATAACAGTTTGGCTAGATCTTTATTCTTTATCTATCAACATGAAATTTAAAGCATGGATGAGTCAAGATTAAACTACTTGACCATCATGGATTGTGGCATTTCTTACAAGATTCACACAATCTTATTTTGCACAGTATAGTAGAAAGAAGTGGCGTTTAAATTTTCACACTTTCATGATCTAGTTTTATTTATTTTTGGGGTTCATATTTTTTACTTTTTTTTATCCTTCTTTGTTTTTGTCCTTTGATTATTCTTTTACGACATACCCTCTTTATATTTTTTAATTTTTAATATGGAAAACATTTTGCAGAAAGCACAAGTATGTACAACATTACAAGACTAACCATAGCCAATTCAAAATTATGAATCCTATTATTATAGGACCCTAACATGCTCCACCATTGAATATTTTTGTTTAATATTTATCACCACTCAACCCTTATTTTTCTTTTACTATGCTATCCGAAATGCTTCATATTATTCTTTCAAACAAAAGTGATGCAAATTTTAAAAATGCATAGCTTTTCCCTTTGATTTTGGATCTTCATATTGAAATTATTGTATCTCTATAATATTGGCCTTCCAACATACAAAATTTTCTCCTATGGTATCGTGTTTCCAACAACACTAGTTACATCGGGATTATATTCTTCAAGTCAATGTTACACCAATTCTCCAAAGATGACCTCCTTATGGACTCGTGGAATAGACCGAACTTCTATGGACTACCACAAGACACTCTTTCAACATTTGACAATTAAAACAGTACCCATGAACCTAGATTCTCTCAAATTTCGACCAATTTTTACAAAATTAAATTTTAATGTATCAAAAGAGAGTTATGATGATCTTCCCCGAGACACTTGTTTGAGATATAATTTTTGAGCATATAAATCATCTCTCATAGGATAGCTAACAAAGTTCTCAATTTTTTATACAATGTTCACCAAGATTTCATGTCCGATACATTCTAATTTTGTTTGTATGAGTATTTTTCTTACTATCTAAAGCTATTTACGCAAAAATAAACAAGGCTAGAAACCTAATGGTGTATTGAACCCTCCAAACTACCAATCCATGGCAATTCTTCAAAGAAAACCAAACAAGAATAAACATGTTAGATCTAAGACTTTGTGATCCATAATGTTGAAATATGTCTTTCGGATTAATCACATTATTAGGATTTGGTTGACATTTCTAACCAACTAATGTGGTTCATCCTCACAACAAGGTGTAAATCAATCTATCTATGGAAATAAATAACATGGATGCATCATTGGCGAGAGTTAGTCGTTAAAAAATTAGTTATTAAGGAAAGAAAAATATTATTAAAAATTTTGTTAAAAATTAGGTGTTATGAATAACTAAATCTAGAATATTCTATTTTAATGAATTTAATAATTATGTATATAATATGTTAAAATAGTAAGAGTTTAGTTAAGAACTAGCTCTTAGGAATAACTAAATCTAGAAAATTCTATTTCAATGAATTTAATAATTATTTATATAATATTATTTGTTATCAGAGGGCCTATTCTATTAAATAGCTCGGTAGACTTAAAAAATAATATAAAACAAATAAATAAAACATATTATTGTAACCAAACAAGGGAGAATATATTTTAACTAAATTAATAAAAATAAACATTTTAAAAATAGATGAAAAAAATGAATAAATAAATAAATAATAAATAATAATAAATAAATAAATAAAACGTTAATATATATATTTCCTAAGGGGAAATATCATAATTTTCATTAACAGAGAAAATAACATGTTGTAAGTGCCACAGGAATATGTATAAGAAGTGACCGTGGTCAACTGTGGACTATTTGAAAAGTCGGTTCGCTGATTCATTGTGCTCCCTATAGATATGAGTACATGAAACAAGATCAAATTGTGTTTTTAGAAATAAAACATCATCTAATATGGTTCTGAGTGTATATGCATGGCATGTTGATATGGAGTTGAACGAGTTAATAACAATCTTGGAATCCCCATAAATTTGTATTTGTCTGTAATTTTTGTAAATAACAAAATATAAGAGATGACAAAGTGTAAGGAGCTCCATGAAATTATTTGTTCCATCCCCCAACCCCAAACAGATGTGAAAATAGTGTGTTTCAATCAAATGAAGGATAATTCTGCCCCCACAGCCGTATTCTTGTGCTGCTCCATTGAAATAGGCGAAATGGTGCACCTTCTCAATGACTTTCGGAGTAATGTTCCAAGCCCGGACAACTTGTTCATTGACCAAGATTTCAAAATAGCTATTACAGATCTTGGGGATTATCTATGTTGAGACAATGTTTTTCCCCTGAAAGATATTGTTGTTCTAGCACATCCAAATGTATGAGCATAATATTAAAGGTAGGTTTCCAGCTCTTGGGTTAGTTTCTGCTACCCACCAGCTATTCCAGCTAGTTGGTATATCAACGCCAGTCCATGTAAGTGGTATGTTTAGTGTGTGTAAGACCTATGCCCATACTTTTTGAGTAGTGGGGTATGAGAGGAAGAGATGTTGATTTGATTCCTCCTCTGCTTGACATAAAACACACCGTGTAGGCCCCAGATACGATCATTTCCTAAGATTAGATCCATTCTGGGTTTTATCCATAATTATGTTCCACATCAGCAAGCGAGTGTGTGGTGTACCTTTTAATTTCCAGATATTACTCTGCCAGCTTTTCAGAGATTTGGGCTTGTGGCCAGTATCGATGATAGGATATCCATCCTTTGGGGTATAGTTTACTTTCCATGCAAATCCTAACATCTTGTCATCATCCTCATCCTTTAATCTCAGATGGGAGTCGATTAATGCCTGCATGTAGGTCCTGCACTCCATGTGCCATTGAGTTGGTATATCCAAGGCCTCCCCAGATAACCATGCTTGCTAATATATAGTTGTCTTGTGAGGGTCTCTGAGTTGCGCTATGTTGACCACTCCGTTTTGATTGAGGAAAGTAATCAGGTCAAGTGAGATATGGTAGGAGTTTCTGGAGCCGATGCATGGATCGATTCCATTGCGGACAGACCCAGATTATCGATCCTCCATGTGGGACCGCTTCTTGTGGTGGGAAGGGTATTTATTACATCCCTCGAGATCACTGATATACCCTTCCTATTCTAGGTATGTAACCTTAACCAATCCAACACAAAGCTTGCCCAGATGTATTTGTAGGTAACCACCTCTGACCAAAGTCTCTTTTGCCTCAAGAGAAACAAACCTAGTTTTGTTGTAAGTGCTTGTACAAAAGTAGAGAGGACTTTTAGGCCCCAACCTCCCCATTTTTTGGGAGTAGAAATTCTACTCCATTTGACACATGCATAGGGTTTTCCTTCCTTGTGGCCCTTCCATATGAAATGAAAACATACTCATTGAATCCATTGTAGTATGCCTTGGGGGATCCAAGCCAGGGACATCCAAAAGACTGGTGTGGCTTACAGAACTGATTTAATGAGCAGCAGTCTACCGACTCTGGAGAGTAGACGATGGCTACAAATGTTTAATCTTCTTTCCACCTTGGCAATCAACCATGTCGAGTCTGCAATTTTGTATCCATCTTCTTTTATCGTAAATCCCAAGTACTTCAAACCTTCCTCCAATGACAGGTTTTGAAACGAGAAATTTTGTATTGTAATGTGGGTTTCCTGTTGAGTACACACAGAGAATGATATAGTAGATTTGGCCTGACAAGATCGGTTTAATGTGGTTTTAATAATATTCATAATAACTTTATAAAGGAAATTACAATGGGATATAGGTCTGAAATAATTGAAAGATATCGGGGAGTCCACCTTGGGGATGAGGGCTATATAGGTGGAACTAATAGGTTCAAACCTTCAACCCAATAAACGGCTTTATTCGACCACACAAAGTAAGTCTGGTACAATGATGTCCATATTAACTTCAATGATCTGTTTCTGTTAGAGAAAAGAGGTATGGTTGAAGGTATTCCTATTTTAAAACCCACTCATATTGATTGTGATGCATGTTCACTAGGAAAGTTGCACAGAGATGAATTTCCTATGAATGCTGATAGAAGGAGGAGAGATATACTCGAGATGGTAAACACAGATTTATGCGGGCCTATGCAGACAAGATCGTTAGGGGGTGCATGATATTTTTTACTATTTATTGATGAATTTACTACATTTACTTGAGTGTATTTTCTGAGTAAGAAGAGCCAAACTATTGAATACTTCAAGGAGTTCAGAAGTTTGGTTGAAAATCGCACAGGTAAAAGCATTAGGATTCTCCGCTCGGATCAAGGGGGAGAGTGCAAGAAAGCTTGTGTCCTCAAATACTGCAAAGATAATGTGATACATGAACAGTTTACAGTAGCCCACACTCCTCAACAGAAAGGGGTTGCAGAGAGGAAGAACAAAATCCTTATGGAGTGTGCTCATAGTATGTTGAAAGGTAAGGATCTTTCTAATGTGTTTTGGGCTAAAACGATTAATACTCCTATATATCTAAAGAATAGGAGTCCAAAAAGAAGTCTATATTTCAAAACTCCTTTTGAAGCTTTTTTTGGTTGTAAGCCCACAGTTAAGCATTTGGGAGTTTTTGGCAGCAAATCCTTTGCCCATGTCCCAAACGAAGATAAAAAGAAACTCAATTCAAAGACCATCAAATGCATTTTTGTTTGGTATTGTAGAAAAATTTAAGGCTTAGAAATTGTTTAATCCCTCTACTCATAAAGTTTTTGTGAGTAGAGACGTAGTGTTTCATGAGCAGGTTAATGATGGAAGCCATGAGAGTGCTAATGAACAATGACACGTGCCCTTGTTGATGGAGGAAGGAAGTGATGAATCAGGTGACAATTTTGAGTAGCAATAGTAGTAGGAAGGGAAGGAAGATGATGTAGTTATCAAGACAAGTCCAGAAAATGATGATGAGACAAGGCTTGAAGCTACCCTACCACTGAGGAGATGAGGTAGGAAGGTTTAGTTTCTAGTAAGATATAGGAAAAATGCTTTGATAACTAGTATGATGAATGTTTTTTAACCCTCGAGTTATAAAAAATGAGTAAATATAGTGAATGGAGGGCTGCTATAAAAGAGGAATATGAATCAATCATGAAAACCAAAACTTGTGATTTAGTTAAATTACCTAAAGGCAAATGACCCATTTGATGCAAATGGTTGTATAAGACTAAATTTAAAGTATATGGGAGCATAGATAAGTGTAAAGCTATGCTTGGTGCAAAGGAGTATTCGTAGCAAGAAGGCATAGATTACGATGAAACATTTTCCCCTTGTAGCTAAATTAAACACAATCAAAATGATAATTGCTTCAGCTACTAGACACCATTGGATGATTCACGAGCTAGATTTTAAATCTGCATTTTTAAATGGGGACTCAAACGAAGAAGTATACTTAGTGAAACTTGATGAGTTTGTCAAACAGGGTGAAGGACATTCAGACTTCATGTTGAAGAAAGCGTTGTATGGACTAAAACAGGAACCGAATTCATGGAATGACAAAATTTATTCATTTTTCGTACATAATGGTTGTAAAAGGAGAAAAAATTACCCTAATCTTTATACCGTGTTTGATAAAGAGGGAAGTATTTTTTTAATTTGTTTATATGTAGATGATCTAATCATTACAAGGAATGTTGATAATCTCATTAAAGAAATCAAGGCGGAGATGTCACAAGTATTTGAGATGGAACACCTTGGAGAGCTACATTATTGTTTGGGTGTGGAAGTCCTGAGGGATTCCTGACAAACGTTTATGTCACAGAGTAAGTATGTGAGGAGCTTAGTGGAAAAGTTTAGAATGGATCAGTGCAAAGCTACAATAATACCTTTACAACAAAATTTAAAACTTCAGAATGAAGTTGGATATTATGAGGTAGATGCGACTTTGTATAGACAACTCATTGGGAGTCTAATCTACTTGACTACATGTAGGCCTCATTTGGCTTATGTAGTGAGTGCATTGAGCCAATTTACGTCAAAGCCCATTGAGAGTCATTGGGTTGCGAAAAAGTTATTTTAAGGTATCTAGTGGGAACCTTAGATTTTGGTATTTAGCATTGGATCTCAGGTCATTACATGGACCACCAAAAAGGAGAACACCCTATCCATGTCTTCTGTCGAAGCTAAATATCAAGCCATGTGTGAAGCAAGATGTGAAGGAGTTTGTTTGACGAGACTTCTCCTTGATGTTGGATAGGAACGGAAGGTTGCAGCAGTGATCAAATGGGACAACTAAAGCTCCATCAAACTTGAAAATAATCGAGTATTTCATAAGAATGCAAAGCATATACATACACAATTTCATCTTTTAACGGAGAAAGTTGAGTAAATAGAAATCCATATTGAGTATTGTAATAGTTGTGACAATGCTCGTGATATTTTTACCAAAACTCTTGATAGAATCAAGTTTGAGTTATTTAGGGAACCGTTAAGCATATCCGTGAATCCATTTCTCCAAATATTAATGAAGATATTTAGTAATGGAGTGACCGTTCAAACAAAACCTTAAGGAGTTTGCTCATTTTTTCTATCGTGTTGTTTTAACTTCCCTAAATGTGTGTTTCATGTCTATATTTCTCATGTGATGAATTATAAGACTGAGGTGTGCAAAGGAAGTGTTAGTCTTACACGTGGTGTTCCACATGTGTCAAGTTTCTTAATAAATTTGATTCGTGTATTTTTTTACAAACATAACCTTCAACTAATTGTTTTTAGATTAACATTGAAATGGACAATGCTATCATTTCTTATATTAATGTATTTTCCAAATCATTTTTCTTTAAAATTGGATAAATTTTCCAAATAACTATGTTTTTCTATCATCTAGTTTCTTGCCATTAATCTAAGTTAGTCAATTCATGTTTCCATTAGCCACTCAACTGGTCTTTCCATCACATTTACCAATTAAATTGCATTAATACATTGAATTTCTTTTTAATATAATTTTATGTAATGCGCTATTAATTCTTTTAATCTCATTTTATGTATTGCACATAAGACAATATTTAGCCAAATGGTAACATTGAAATCAAAATCAATTTTTGTGGTGGTGTAGGCAGCATGATAGGTGTGGTAAAATTATAAATATAATTATACAAATTGGAGTACAATTTTGTGGTGGAGCAACTAGAATGGTAAGTGTGGTAAAATTATAAATATAATTATACAAATTGGATTACAATTTTTTGGTGGAGAAACTAGAATGGTAAGTGTGGTAAAATTATAAATATAATTATAGAAATTGAAGTACAATTTTGTGGTGGAGGGAAGAGCAAGGTAAGTATGGTAAAATTTACTATGGCGTCATGAGGTTTGAAATATTGGTTGTGAGTTGAAGTAACTTAGGACTTTAAGCATTGTTAAGTTTGTTTTCTTCCTATTTGGTGACCACTTCATCCCTCTTCTCATTTGTTTGTGGGTTCATTTTGCACAATTGATAATTTGATTTTGATTTACAAACTAGTTTTCTATTCCAGTTTTCTATACATTACATTATAACAGATTGGACCTCCATACATTACATTATAACAGATTGGACCTCCAGAAAATTTAGTTATGGTAAAATGCACTCCAAGAATAAGATCAATTTTCACTTTTTATTAGAAGTGACCTACAATAATGGAAATATCTACACCACAAATTCAACAAATTACCTTAATGAAATTCTAGAGAATTTGTCAATATGTAGTGACCATGTAGAGATGTCATGGTGAATTTCCTTTGAATATGATGAAGTATGTGGGAATGTTACTACTGTACAACTAATTAATGTGGTTGTAATTTTGTGTCATGGATTGCAGATATTGTACAACAACTTAGGGCTATTTATGAGGTATCTACCATCAATGTTTTTTTTGAAACAATATATGGCCATCTCGATATAACAAATTAATGAGCAATATGATTGGATCTTGTGATGGAATTTTAATCTATGAGCTGATCTTTCGAGTGAGTTACATACACTTAAACACTAGAATAATTAAAAAAAATGGAAACAATCTAGAAACATGTGTACAACTAATAACTAAAAAACTGATCACTAAGGAATGGGTACCAAAATGTTCACCACTTGTAGATGGGTAACTAATGTAATTTTTAATATATGAACTGATATTTCCAGCCAATTGCACACCCTTAACACAACATACATGAGAATGAAAATCCTACACAAATAATAATAAACTGGAAACTAACAAGATCTGTATGAGTACATCTGATAACCAAAAACATATTTCAGCAGCAGAATACAACAATACTATGAAAATATGGCAGAGATCCCAATCCTGCCCGCAAGAGGAAAGTTTATTGCAAAGATCTCAATCCTGCAGGAAATATGAGGAAGGGTTACTTATCCACAAAAATATCACACGGGCACTTTAGATAGTGACAAGGAAGTGTGATGGTGCCATAGATGTTGGTTGGGTGAGATTCTCCCATTTCCATCATTGTTTAAAACTTTTAATAAATATTCTACCACCTAGCTTCCACCCAGCCACAATTCATATATCCCAAAGAAATAACACTACAAGATTCTTAATCTCATATCTTGCATACCACATATTCCATTCTATGTTTGTATTTTCCCAACATTTAATCTCCATTAAAAATAATGAGATATAACATAATACTCTCACCACAAAAGCAACATATCTTTTGTATCACATATTCCATTTTGTGCTTGTATTTTCCTAGCATCTAATCTCCATTAAGAAAATGAGATATGACATAATCCTCTCACCTCAAAAGCAACATATCTTGCATATCACATATTCCATTCTATGTTTGTCTTTTCCCAACATTTAATCTCCATCAAAAAATAAGATACAACATAATCCTCTCACCACAAAAGAAACATATCTTTCTTATCAAATATTCCATTCTATGCTTCTATTTTGCGAGCATTTAATCTCCATTAAAAAAATGAGATATAACATAATCCTCTCACCACAAAAGAAAAAAACTAAAAAACATTGTAAACCAAATATCATATCACATAATCCATTGTATGTTTGTACTTTCTGGTATAATCTTCATTAAAAATAATGAGATATCACATAATCCTCTCACCACATGAGTATTCCAACCTAGCATCTTAAGTCCAAACAATAATCACTTAATATCATCTATATCTTCAGAAGTGTTTAGGAATTAATATCAGCTATATGTTTAGAAGTGTTTAGGAATGATATGCAGAACAAAGAAAATAAACACAAAATGTAAATAAAAACAATTCCATTGAATTGGTTAATTTTAAGTAGAATAAGACATTAGAAACCTTAGGAAAATGGACAATTCTAGGTAACTCATGCATCCATAATCTTCATCACTTGTTAAAACTGATTTAGAATTGAGTATTGAGTGGCAAAAAATATTTCTTATCCATCTCACTAACAACCCCAAGCTAGACCAATTGGTAAATTGTAAGGAGAACAAGACATTAGAAACCTTAGGAAAATGGACAATTCCAAGTAACTCATTGCATCCATAATCTTCATCACTTAGTTAAAACTGATTTAGAATTAAATTTTGAGTGGCAAAAAATATTTCTTATCCATCTCACTAACAACCCCCCACCTAGAGCCAGCACTCTTGCGATGAAGAGGTGGAAGGACGAGTTCCTTGTTCTAAATCCAGCTAATGATTTTTCGATCGTTGTTGTGTGGCGTGCAGTGTGAGAAAAGTTTTTCTTGCTACTGGTTGTGGGAAGAATGTAGCCTTGGGGGCAGCATGTGTGTGTTAACACGTCGATCAGTGCAATTTATTCATGCTACTATGGTGAGAGCGATTTGTGCGTGCTGCTAGCGTGTGTGCTCATCAGTTGCTGCTATCTACGTGGTAAGTGCTGGCAACCTTTCTTTTTGGTAGTAGGGAGCCTCCTTACTTGTTTCTCTGCACCTGTATGCTTGGCGGTTGGTTTCATTGTTTTTTAGTCTGATGGAAGCACACCTCTTCCCACAAATGGCTATAGTTTTCATAGTTTGAATGAGTTGCTTGACATACGATCCAAGAATGATCGAAAAGGAGACTCTCTGTGCTTTCGGTTGCTTACGGGAATCGATATTTTGTGTGAGCGACTCCCGAGTCAATTGAGAAGGGCCCAAATTCACACCGGCCTTGAGAACAGAGGCTGCCATTGCTGCTACCTAAATTTTCAAACAGAAAATATCCGAGACTTTAATAAATTGAGACTCAGATTTTACGTTCACATTCCTTTGTTCAATCAAGAAATAGCGGCATTTGGGCTCAGTTTTTGGGGTCGTGTTGCCAATGGGAGATTTTTCGTTGCTCGCCTCTTTCATCTTGATGCTCAAAAGTGCTAGAAATTCAGTGATTGAAAGGTGATATTGGAATTTTTCAAATTAAGTTTTTCAATTAAAGTTTTTTTAATTATTTAATTAAATAAAACAAGGGGCTCTTTATTTCAAGGGGGCGATTGTTTTTTCTTTAAGGAAGGAATTGAAGTGATCTTTAAAAAAAAAAGAGGATTTGAGCTATTTTTTTTTGGATCTCGCATTTGGAGTAGTTTTGAAGATCTGGAGTTGTTTTTTTTAAATTGTTGGGGTTGAAGTTTCTTTATTCATTCAAGATGAATAATCAGTTAGCATAAGAATACCTAAATAAGAATAACAAGCTTGATGGATTCCATTATTTTGGTTGGAAATTTAAGGTGTAGACCTTGCTTAATGGACATAATGCATGCAGAATTGTGAATAATGATGAGGTGAAGCCGAACCAGACTACAGGAGGAACAACATCAACAATCCAACACTAGGACAAGTGGGAGACTAAGGCGAGAATTCTCCTGAAATTGTCGGTCAAAGATTGGGTTATTTCCCATATCCGTGACTACAAGACTACACGAGATATCTAGAAGACCCTCAAGGATCCCTATAAGGTCAACAACACCAATATATTATTGTTCTTAAAGAGCAAGATTCCCTCCATCAAGATGGAGGAGAATGAAACAATTGTAGCATTTAATTCACGAATCAAGGAGCTCAGGAACAAGCTCCGTGATATAGGGGAAGTTGTGTTCGATACAGATTTGGTCACAATTACCATGAATGGTACGACTCGCGAGTATGAGATGTTGATCACTCGCTTGAAATCAAGAGAAAAATCCCCCGTATTTGAAGAATTGACAGGGATCCTCATAAAAAAGGAGGAAAGTAATCTCACTCATAAACCTCAGAGTTCAAATATGGCCTTGATGGTGAAAAAGAATCCCTTTAGAAGAAATCCAAATGCAACACAGAGGAGCAGTGTAGCCCCACACCGAAGGATGCCCCCACCTCAAGGTACATCTTTCAATAGAAATGACTTTGCGACCAAATTTTTTTATTTTGGTAGAACGAGCCATATAGCGAGATATTGCATGGAGAAGTTTGATGAAGGCTAGAAGAGACATAAACAACATGCAGGTCATTTTGTAGATGAGGAATAGAGTCAGAACCTGAGACTGTTCATAAATGACTCAGCACTTTCGACTAAGGATGATGAAACAAATACCTAGTTTGTGGACTCACGTGCATCCATCCACATGACATGGAACACACAGTGGTTTGAAGACTTCAAAGAGACTAGTAGTGGAGCAAACATCTATCTTGGCGATGATAGAGGGTACCAAATCAAAGGTTATGGTAATATTCCTATTGTTTTTCTTGATGGAAATATTAGACATATTCATAATGTGATGTATGTACCCGAGATAAAAAAGAATCTCATTTTTGTCTCTACGATAACTCATCAGAATCTCAAGGTAGAGTTTTATAAATCACATTATATTATTAAAGACCTGTTGGACCATATGAAGCCTATTGCATCACATATTTGTATGGGGGGATTTTACAAGATAAATGTCAAAAGCGCACCACAGTAGGCATTGACATCATCTGCCATGACTGCAGTGGACTTATGGCATCAAAGGTTTGTCCATATTAACTTCAATGATCTACTGTTGTTAGAGAAAAAAGGTATGGTCGAAGGTCTTCCCATTTTAAAACCCGTTCTTATTGATTTTGATGCATAGGCACTAGCAAAGCTGCACAGAGATGAATTTCGTGTGAATGTTAATAGAAGCAGGAGAGATATACTCAAGATGGTACACACAGATTTATGCGGGCCTATGCAGATAAGATCGTTAGGTGGTGCATACTATTTTCTACTATCTATTGATGAATGTACTAGATTTAATTTTGTGTATTTATTGAGGAAGAAGAGCCAAACTCTTGAATACTTCAAGGAGTTGAGAATTATGGTTGAAAAGCACACACCTAAAGGCATCAAGATTCTCTGCTCGGATCAAGTGGAGAGTACAAGAAAGCTTATGTCGTAAAATACTGCAAAGATAATGGGATACAATACTAGTTTATAGAACCCCACACTCCTCAATAGAAAGAGGTTGCAGAGAGGAAGAATAGAACCCTTGTGGAGTGTGCTCATAAAATGTTGAAAGGGAAGAATATTTCTAATGGGTTTTGGGCTGAAGCAATTAATACTCCAGCATATCTAAAGAATAGGAGTCCAACAAGAAGTTTAGATTTCAGAACTCCTTTTGAAGCTTTTTTTGGTGATAAGCCTGCGCTTAAGCATTTGGGAGTTTTTGGCAATAAAGGCTTTGCCCATGTCCTAAAGGAAGATAGAAAGAAACTCAATTCAAATTCCATCAAATGTATTTTTGTTGGGTATTATACAGAATTTAAGGCTTACAAATTGTTTAATCCCTTTACTCATAAAGTTTTTGTTAGTAGAGATGTAGTGTTTCATGAGCCGGTTAGTGATGGAAGCCGTGATAGTGCTAATGAAGAACGACACATGCCATTGTTGGGGGAAGAAGGAAGTGATAAATCAAGTGACAACAATGAGTAGCAGCAGGAGCAGGAAGATAAAGAAGATGATGTAGCTATCAAGACAAGTCTAGAAAATGATGATGAGACAAGGTTTGAAGCTACCCCACCACATAGGGGATGAGGTAGGAAGGTTTAGTTTCTAGCAAGATATAAGAAAAGTGCTTTTACAACTAGTATGAAGAATGTTCTTAAACCCTCGAGCTATAAAGAAGCGAGTCAATATAGTGAATGGAGGGTTGCTATATATGAGGAATATGAATCAATCATCAAAAAAAAACTTGGTATTTAGCTCAATTACCTAAAGGAAAACGACCCGTAGTATGAAAATGGTTGTATAAGCCTAAATTTAAAGCAGATGGGAGCATATATAAGTATAAAGCTATGTTGGTTCCAAAGGGGTATTCGCGGCAAGAAGGCATAGATTATGATGAAACATTTGGCCATGTAGCTAAATTAAACACAATTAGAATGATAATTTCTTTAGCTACCAAACACCATTGGATGATTCGTGAGCTAGATGTTAAATCTGCATTTTAAAATGGGGACTTGAAAGAAGAAGTCTAGTTAGTGCAACTTGAGGGGTTTGTCAAACACGGTGAATAACATTTAGTTTGCACGTTTAAGAAAGTATTGTATGGACTAAAACAGACACCAAGTTCATGGTATGACGAAATTTATTCATTTTTCCTAGAGAATGGTTATAAAAGGAGAAAAAAAAGACCCTAATATTTATACCGTGCTTGATAAAGAGGGAAGGATTGTTTTGATTTCTTTATATGTAGATGGTCTAATAATTGCAAGGAATGTTGATAATCTCATTAAAGAAATCAAGGAAGAGATGTCACAAGTCTATGAGATGAAAGACCTTAGGGAGCTACATTATTGTTTGGGTCTTGAAGTCTTGAGAGATTCTTGACAAACTTTTCTATCAGAATGTAAGTGTGTGAGGAGCTTACTGGAAAAGTTTAGAATGGATCAGTGCAAATCTACAAAAATTCCTTTACAACAGAATTTGAAACTTGAGAATGAAGATGGATCTAAGGAGGTAGATGTGACTTTGTTTAGATAACTCGTTGGGAGTCTAATCTACTTGACAACAAGTAGGCCTCATTTGGATTATGCAATGAGTGCATTGAGCAAATTTATGTCAAAGGCCCTTGGGAGTCATTGGGTTGCAGAAAAAGGTGTTTTAAGCAATCTCGAGGGAACCTTGGATTTTTGTATTTAGAATTGGCTCTCATGTCATTACATGGAGCACCAAAAAGCAAAACACAGTATCCTTGTCTTCTGTGGAAGCTGAATATCAAGCTATGTGTGCAGCAAGATGTGAAGTAGTTTGGTTGAGGAGACTTCTCCTTGATGTTGGATAAGAACATAAGTTTGCAACAGTGATCAAACGGGACAACGAGAGCTCCATCAAACTTGAAAATAATTAAGTATTTCATTTTTTCAGAGAGAAAGTTGAGTGAAAAGAAATCCATATTGTAATAGTTGTGACAATGCTCGTGATATTTTTACCAAAACTCTTGGTAAAATCAAGTTTGAGTTGTTTAGGGAAGCGTTAAGCATATCCGTGAATCCATTTCTCCAAATATTAATGAAGAAATGTAGAATGGTGTGAACATTCAAAGAAAACCTTAAGGAGTTTTCTCATGTTCTCTACGGTGTTGTTTTAACTTCCCTAAATGTGTGTTTAATGTATATATTTCTCATGTGATGAATTGTAAGAATGAGGTGTGTAGAAGAAGTGTTAGTCTTTGATGCAGGAGCATCCAGCTCCGAGGAGACAGAAGATCGCTGACTGACTCACGGTGAAACAAGAACACGACAAGACTCCAAGAGTGGATGGACAGGTCATCAAAACTGGTTGTTGTCTTTTGTTAATTAATGTTTATTTCTTTTTTATTTCAGAACAATTTAAGTTACTAGTTGTTAGCTTAGGAAACCAAAAAACTGTTTAGTTAACTTTTTGTTTAAAGAAGCAAGTGACAGTTACAGAATTCAGTTCAATAGACAGTTATATTCCATGTAGTTTAAAAATGAAAAGGACGGATGTAACAGGGACTTTTTTGTTCCCCTCATAACGAAATAAGAAGGAAAAGCAAGACGATATACAAAACCCTCTGTAACAGAAATATTGAATTCTTTTCTGAGATAATCTACTGTTAATTATCTTTCCCATATCGTGCATCTAAGCACTACTGAGTATTTGTTGTTTTTAGAAGTGAATTGAGACAGAAAGAATTTTTATACTGTAACTATAAATTCAAGAGCGTTACAGGCATTAAGTCAAGACCATAAACCATATTACCAGAACCAACACGCAAGCGAGACAGCGTAAAGCGGCCATACTTTAACAGCATATGAGTTGCAGAGCAGTACAAGAACAGAGGACGTCACAGACATCAAAGTGAACCTAGATTACGGTTGTAAAGCACAGAACCCGCAAGCCGAATACGAGGAGCAACACGGCCACATACAAATCAAATATATAAGCTTAAAAGGAAGAGGTAACAGATTAAACCCTTCTGTTTCTATTAATAAAGCATTTCATAGTCTTACATACAGAAAGTTTGACAATCATCACAGCACCATGTATTAAACCCGGCATCGCCGTAACATTACAAAAGTTCCAAACCCTTGTTGTATCAAAAACCATAGACTGACTCAAAAGGACCGAGCACAGAGACTGTAAACGCCGGCAAAGGAACACAGCCGAACCCTAACATAACTTAAGCAAACAAGAAAATACAGCTACAGCTAAATGGAGCAAACTATAGACATGCTGGAGCAGGAGTAAACCCTACCCGGTTGCAAAGGGTACCAGGGTCGAAAGGGATTGAAGACAGCATAACTCGAAACCCTCGCGAGCAAGTCTCCAGGTCAACCTGCACATAAAAATAACGTGAGATTAGTCCAGCTATCAACCAGAACCATTATCAATCTAAGAAAACAAAGGAGCAACAAGGTGCGAGTGAGAAGGAACTGTAAACTTACCCACAGGTCGACGGAGGTTGCTGAGACCAAGCCCAGTTCCATGAGCTGAGAATGCACAAAAACCTGTAAGTGTCGATAACAGGTGACAGAGTAAGGTAAATCATAGCACGAGAGTTTACCTCGAGGGCGGAAAGGGTTCCGAAGAGCGGCAGCCTCGTGGTCACGAATACCTGTACAGAATTAAAGCTCAGAAGTTGAAAACGAAAAGACTCCCACAAAGAATCCATAAAAACGTGAGTAACTTACCATAGATTTCCGAACAGAACCACCGAAGACAGCAGCGAAGGCGAAGGGATGGCATTACAACCAGAACTGTAACCATCAACCGAGTATAGGGTTCGTTGGACTATAGAACAGTGAGCATCGTCACAGAAATGCAGAGGGAGCAGCGGCAGAATGGCGGAGTGAAAATGAGCTAAGGATAACCCTTTAGGGTTTAACATAGGCGGGAAGACTCCTTAACTGGACGAGCCGGTGACTACACCCAAGAACCGGCAGATATGTCTTAATGAGCCTCGGATTGGGGGCCAGGTAAAGTCTACAAAGATATTTGTCCGCGCACAAGTGACCACCGTGGGACTGAAGTGAGTCACGTGACTGTGTCCACGTCACCGAAAGGGCTGGGCCATCATAAGTGGTATCAGAGCAGGTTTTGAGTAAAAGAAGATGGAGGTTGGCAGAAGAGGAAGGGGAAGAGGAAGAGTCCGGAGGGTTGCAGAAGAAGGACTCCGTGACGAGATCCGTGTCTTGCGAGAACGTTTAGAAGCAATAGAAGCTGGGGGAAGAAGAAACCCAGCAGATAACAGTGATGAAGATGAGGCAGAACCAGAGGAAGAATTGGAGGGGGTGACACCAGAATTCAGACTGTTGAAGTCGGTTTTGCTGTCAAGTCATAAGCCAAAACATGAGTTGTCGACTTATGACGGAAGTCTGTCCGCAGACGTGTTGTTGGATTGGCTAAGTGAAGTCAACAAATATTTCGAATTTGAGGAAACCAGCGAGGATAAACAGGTGAAGTTCGCCGCCACCAAACTGAAGGGACATGCGTCCTTATGGTGGGACAGCGTTCAGGCGGAACGGAGGAGGCTTAACAAACAGCCTATAAAGAAATGGTCTAGAATGGAGGCCAAACTGAAAGAGAAATTCTTACCGCAGGATTATCAGATTATGCTGTACAGGCAGGTACAGAACTTGAAGCAGAGGGGAATGACTGTGAAAGAATTTACAGAAGAGTTCTACAAGTTAAATTTGCGAGCAGGATATGTGGAAGACACCCCGGAGAAAACAACCAGATTTGTGAATGGCTTAAGGGGGGAAATCTTAGATGAAATTGGTATCCTTTCACCCCGGACATTGGAAGAAGCCTATCAGTTTGCACTGAAGGCAGAAGAAAAGATTAACCGGAAGCAGAATGCCAGGAGAGGAGGTGGAACTGGCAGGGGAAAGGGTAAAGTGTTTGGAAGAGGCCGAGGTACAGGTCCAAGTGAAGAAAGCAGCAGCTCTAAATCTGCTGGAGCGACAGAAAAAGACAATAGCACGAGAGGAGGACGACCACCTCAGCGGGGGCGAGGAAATGGTCGGGGCAGGGGAGCTGTCCAGTGCTATCGCTGCCACAAATGGGGGCACAAGTCTTATGAATGTCCTGAAGCTGAACCAGCAGGCGGAAGAGGAACTTATGTTGTTCAGCCAGAGGATGCTGAGACAACACCTCAGGAAGCAGAAAATGCACCAGAGACAGGTGAAGCTTTGGTGTTGAACAAAGTGCTGTTGAAACCAGCAAAGGAGATTGCAGAACCAGATCAACGTAAAGCTTTGTTCCGCACTGTCTGCAAGTCGCGGGGCAAGTGCTGCAAATTGATTATTGATAGTGGGAGTACGGACAATCTTGTGGCGGTGGAGATGGTAGAAAAGTTGGGATTGAAGAAATTAAAGCACCCTACACCCTACAAAGTGTCATGGCTGCAGAAAGGACATCAGCTGTTAGTCGACGAACAATGTGAGGTAGAATTTCAGATTGGTAAGTACAAGGATAAGATCCTTTGTGATGTCATGCCAATGGATGTCTGTCACCTACTGTTGGGACGACCTTGGCAGTTCGATAGAAGTGCAGTTCATGACGGGAAAAAGAATTGCTATAAGTTTGTTAAAGATGGGATCAAGCACACGCTTGTACCCATCAAGGAGGAAAATACAGCAGAAGCCAGTGGAGTGAAGGCATTGCTGTTGGGAGGAAAGGAGTTTGTGAAACAGATTGAGGACAGCGAAATCAATTTTGCTGTCATAAGGAGACCAAAGGCAGTAGTATTACACACACAGCTATCAGATTTGCCTGAGGAAGTTCAGCAGTTGCTGCAAGAATTTGGGGACATTGTGGTGGATGATCTTCCCAATGAATTACCACCAAGGAGGGGTATTAGTCACTGTATTGACTTTATACCAGGGGCAAGCTTACCAAATAAGGCTGCTTACCGTATGAGTCCCAAAGATCATGAGGAAATTAGGAAGCAAGTTCAGGAACTACTTGATAAAGGGTTGATTCGAGAGAGTATGAGCCCTTGTGCAGTACCGACTGTTTTGGCTCCAAAGAAGGGAGGAGAATGGCGAATGTGCACAGACTCCAGAGCCATAAACAAGATTACTGTCAGGTACAGGTTTCCCTTACCAAGGATGGACGATATGATGGATTGTTTGAGTGGGGCAGCCTATTTCTCAAAAATTGACCTGAAGAGTGGATATCACCAGATTCGAATACGAGAAGGCGACGAGTGGAAGACAGCTTTCAAGACAAACGAAGGCTTATATGAGTGGCTGGTGATGCCATTTGGATTGAGTAACGCTCCCAGCACATTCATGCGCTTGATGAATGAGGTATTGAAGGAATTTAATGGGAAATTCGTGATAGTTTACCTGGATGATATTTTGATTTTTAGCAGGACTAAAGAGGAGCATTTCAGGCATTTGCAGAGTGTGTTGAGGAAGCTGCAGCAAAACAAGCTGCTGATTAATCTGAAAAAGTGTACCTTTTTTCAGCGAGAACTAGTGTATTTGGGGTTTGTTATTGCAGAAAATGAATTAAAAATGGATCCGGAAAAGGTGGCAGCTATAGTTAGCTGGCCTTCACCGAAGAGTTTATTTGAAGTCCGGAGTTTCCATGGACTAGCCAGTTTTTACAGGAAATTTATCAGAAATTTCAGCGAGATTTGCGCACCTATGTTGGACACGATCAAGAAGGCAAATCAGCCTTTTCGCTGGACTGAAGCGGCAGAAAGTAGTTTTCAAACTTTGAAGAAAAAGATTACTGAAAGACCTATATTGAGACTGCCAGATTTCAACAAACTTTTTCAAGTTCGTTGTGATGCCAGTGGGACAGCCATTGGGGCAGTCCTTAGTCAGGAGGACAGACCGGTCGCTTTCTTCAGTGAAAAGCTAAACGAGAGCAGGCAGAAGTACTCAACCTACGACAAAGAATTTTACGCAATCATACAAGCGTTGAAGCATTGGCGGCATTATCTACTGGGAGATGAGTTTGTTTTATTTACAGATAATTCTGCCTTGCAGTACATTATGCAACAGCACAAATTGAACCACAAACATGCAGCTTGGGTGGAGTATCTGCAGAATTTTACATTCGTATTAAAGCACATTAGTGGCCAAGCGAATAAGGTGGCAGATGCACTGAGCAGAAGAACATTGCTTCTGCAGGAAAGCACAATGCAAGTCTTGGGTTTTGAGCATTTGAAGGAGTTGTATCAAACTGATACCGAATTTGGGGAGGCATATGAAGCCTGCCAAAACCCTCTGTTAAGGAATGATAGCATGTGGCTAGACTATAATCTACAAGAAGGACTGCTGTTTAAAGGAGGACAACTGTGTATACCCAACTGTTCTATGCGGGAAAATATAATACAGGAGAAGCACAGTGGAGGACTGGCTGGACACTTTGGTATCGACAAGACGATTGCTCAAGTACAACACTTCTATTTTTGGCCGAAACTGCAGCGAGATGTGCAGAGGTACGTGAGTAGATGCAGAGTTTGTCAGCTAGCAAAGGGTCATAGTCAAAACACTGGTCTTTACTCGCCATTGCCGATTCCGAGTCGACCATGGGATTCAGTGAGCATGGACTTCGTTTTGGGTTTACCAAAGACACAGCGGGGCTTCGATTCAGTCATGGTTGTAGTTGACCGATTTTCAAAAATGGCACATTTTGTACCTTGCAGGAAAACCAGCGACGCTACTTATATAGCACACCTATTCTTTACTGAAATCGTTCGGTTGCATGGACTCCCGAAATCCATCATCTCTGATCGGGATGTAAAGTTTACTGGTCACTTTTGGAGAACTCTGTGGAAAAAGTTGAATACTCAATTGCAGTTCAGCTCCGCTTATCATCCGCAGACTGATGGTCAGACGGAAGTCGTAAACAGAAGCCTAGGGAACTTACTTCGCAGTTTGACAGGAGGAAATTCCCGGACATGGGACCGTGTACTTGCTCAAGCAGAGTTCGCGTACAACGATTCACCTAACCGCAGCACCGGTTACAGTCCGTTCCAGATTTTGTACGGCATGCATCCGCGAGGAGTGCATGAATTACGGGATTTGGGGAAACTCGAGAAACGGAGCACTGATGGGGAAGAATTCGCTCAAGCAATGAGCAATTTACACGAACAAGTCAAGCTGAAATTGCAGGACAGCAGTCAGAAGTACAAGCGGCGAGCGGACACAAAGCGTCGGGAAGTTCAGTTTAACGTTGGGGATGAAGTCCTTGCGTATTTACGTAAGGAGAGATTCCCGAAGCGGGAGTACAACAAGCTAAAATTCAAGAAGATCGGCCCCTGCAAAATCATCCGCAAATTTTCTGCGAACGCTTACGAAATACAGTTGCCACCTGAGATTGGAATTTCTCCCATTTTTAACGTGGCAGATCTGTTTCCCTATGTCGCCGATTCAGAGAATGATACAGCAACTACAGTGCCACAGAAGGACAGCTATGAAGAAGATTCTTGGACAAGACAATTACCAAAGGCACCACCCCTTGAGATCGAAGGAATTCTGGATACACAGGTAGCTAGACGCACACGCAGGAAAGAGTATCTGCGATATTTGGTCAAGTGGCGGAACCGTCCAATAGAGGACAGTTCTTGGCTCAACGCAGCGCAGATAACTAAAGCGGGCTATTCTGTTGACGACCTCATGGAACGGAGCCATGACTTTTTGCCACCCCGGGAGCCTGATGCAGGAGCATCCAGCTCCGAGGAGACAGAAGATCGCTGACTGACTCACGGTGAAACAAGAACACGACAAGACTCCAAGAGTGGTTGGACAGGTCATCAAAAACTGGTTGTTGTCTTTTGTTAATTAATGTTTATTTCTTTTTTATTTCAGAACAATTTAAGTTACTAGTTGTTAGCTTAGGAAACCAAGAAACTGTTTAGTTAACTTTTTGTTTAAAGAAGCAAGTGACAGTTACAGAATTCAGTTCAATAGACAGTTATATTCCATGTAGTTTAAAAATGAAAAGGACGGATGTAATGGGGACTTTTTGGTTCCCCTCATAACGAAATAAGAAGGAAAAGCAAGACGATATACAAAACCCTCTGTAACAGAAATATTGAATTCTTTTCTGAGATAATCTACTGTTAATTATCTTTCCCATATCGTGCATCTAAGCACTACTGAGTATTTGTTGTTTTTAGAAGTGAATTGAGACCGAAAGAATTTTTATACTGTAACCATAAATTCAAGAGCGTTACAGGCATTAAGTCAAGACCATAAACCATATTGCCAGAACCAACACGCAAGCGAGACAGCGTACAACGGCCATACTCTAACAGCATATGAGTTGCAGAACAGTACAAGAACAGAGGACGTCACAGACATCAAAGTGAAACTAGATTACGATTGTAAAGCACAGAACCCGCAAGCCGAATACGAGGAGCAACACGGCCACATACAAATCAAATATATAAGCTTAAAAGGAAGAGGTAACAGATTAAACCCTTATGTTTCTATTAATAAAGCATTTCATAGTCTTACATACAGAAAGTTCGACAATCATCACAGCACCATGTATTAAACCCGGCATCGCCATAACATTACAAAAGTTCCAAACCCTTGTTGTATCAAAAACCATAGACTGACTCAAAAGGACCGAGCACAGAGACTGTAAACGCCGGCAAAGGGGCACGGCCGAACCCTAACATAACTTAAGCAAACAAGAAAATACAGCTACAGCTAAATGGAGCAAACTATAGACATGCTGGAGCAGGAGTAAACCCTACCCGGTTGCAAAGGGTACCAGGGTCGAAAGGGATTGAAGACAGCATAACTCGAAACCCTCGCGAGCAAGTCTCCAGGTCAACCTGCACATAAAAACAACGTGAGATTAGTCCAGCTATCAACCAGAACCATTATCAATCTAAGAAAACGAAGGAGCAACAAGGTGCGAGTGAGAAGGAACTGTAAACTTACCCACAGGTCGACGGAGGTTGCTGAGACCAAGCCCAGTTCCATGAGCTGAGAATGCACAAAAACCTGTAAGTGTCGATAACAGGTGACAGAGTAAGGTAAATCATAGCACGAGAGTTTACCTCGAGGGCGGAAAGGGTTCAGAAGAGCGGCAGCCTCGTGGTCACGAATACCTGTACAGAATTAAAGCTCAGAAGTTGAAAACGAAAAGACTCCCACAAAGAATCCATAAAAACGTGAGTAACTTACCATAGATTTCCGAACAGAACCACCGAAGACAGCAGCGAAGGCGAAGGGATGGCATTACAACCAGAACTGTAACCATCAACCGAGTATAGGGTTCGTTGGACTATAGAACAGTGAGCATCGTCACAGAAACGCAGAGGGAGCAGCGGCAGAATGGCGGAGTGAAAATGAGCTAAGGATAACCCTTTAGGGTTTAACATAGGCGGGAAGACTCCTTAACTGGACGAGCCGGTGACTACACCCAAGAACCGGCAGATATGTCTTAATGAGCCTCGGATTGGGGGCCACGTAAAGTCTACAAAGATATTTGTCCGCGCACAAGTGACTACCGGCCTGAAGTGAATCACGTGGCCGTGTCCACGTCAACGAAAGGGCTGGGCCATCAGTCTTAAGGTGGTGTTCCACACGTGTGAGGTTTCTTAATAAATTTGATTTTCATATTTTTTGACAAACATAACCTTGAACTAGTTGTTATTGTATTAAGATTGAGATGGAGAATACAATTATTTCTTATCATGATGTATTTTCCAAATAATTTTTTCTTTAAAATTGGATAAACTTTCCAAGTAACTCAGTTTTTCTATCCTTTAGTTTCTTGCCATTAATCTAAGTTAGTTAGTTCATGTTTCTATTACCCACTCAATTGGTCTTTCCATCACATTTTCCAATTAAGTTGCATTAATACATTTATAATTTTTTTAATCTCATTTTATATAATGTACTTTTAATTATTTTAATCTCATTTTATCTATTGCACACAACACAATATTTAGCCAAATGGTAACATCCAAATCAAATTCAAATTTTGTGGTGGTCTAGGATGATAAGTGTGGTAAAACTATAAATATAATTATGCAAATTGGTGTACAATTTTGTGGTGGAGAAACTAGCATGGTAAGTGTGGTAAAATTATAAATATAATTATAGAAATTGAAGTACAATTTTGTGGTGGAGGGAAGAGCAATGTAAGTATGGTAAAATTTAGTAGGGCCTCAAAGAAGTTTGAACTATTGGTTGTGAGTTGAAGTAACTTAGGACTTTAATCATTGTTAACTTTGTTTTCTTCCTCTTTGGTGACCACTTCGTCCCTTTCCTCATTGGTTTTGTTAACTTTGTTTTCTCCCTCTTTGGTGACCACTTCGTCCCTTTCCTCATTGGTTATAATTTGATTTTGATTTACAAACTAGTTTTCTATACCAGTTTTCTATACCTTACATTATAAAACATTGGACCTCGAGAAAATTTAGTTATGGTAAAATGCACTCCAAGAATAAGATCAATTTCCAATTTTTTTTTGAAGAGACATATAATAATGGAAAGATCTACACCACAAATTCAACAAATTACTTTGATGAAATTCCAGAGAATTTGTCAATATGTAGTGACCACTTACACATGTCATGGTGAATTTCCTTTGAATATGATGAAGTATGCTAGAATGTTACATGTTACTACTGTACAACTAATTAGAGTCTTTCTGATGTTGTGTCATGGATTGCAGATATTGTACAAAAAAGTGGGGCTATTTATGATGTATCTACCATAACTATTTTTTTTTGCAACATATGGCCATCTGGATATAACAAATTAATGAGCAACATGATTGGATCTTGTGATGGATTTTTAATCTATGAGCTGATATTTCCAGCCAGTTACATATACTTAAACACTAGAATAATAATAAAAAAATGGAAACAATCTAAAAAAATGTCCTAAAAACTAAAAACTTGATCCCTAAGGAATGCTGTACCAAAATGTTCAGCAATTGTAGATGGGTAATTGATGTAATTTTTAATATATGAACTCAGCCAACTGCACACCTTTAACACAACATACATGAGAATGAAAATCCTACACAAACAAAAATAAACTGGAAATTAACAAGATCTATATGAGTACATCTCATAACAAAAAACATATTTCAGCAACAGAATACAACAATACAATGAGAATATAGCGGAGATCCCAATCCTGCAAGTAAGCTAAGGAAAGGTTATGGCAGAGATCTCAATCGTGCCGAATCGTGAGGAAAGGTTACTTATGCACAAAAATATCACACCAGCATTTTAGAAAGTGACAAGGAAATGTGATGGTGCCATAGATGTTGGTTGGGTGAGAATTTCCCATGTCCAGCATTGTTTATATGACTATGTCTATTTGGTTAAAGATTCCACTATATCTAAAGAAATAACATTCTTTGCATAACTTTTCATAAAAATTTTACCCAATTCTACCCACCCCATTTCCACTGAGCCACAATTCATATATCCACAAAGAAATCACACTACAAGATTCTTAATCTCATATCTTGCATATTCCATATTTCATTCTAAGTTTCTATTTTCCCAGCATTTAATCTCCAAAAATAATGAGATATAACATAATCTTCTTGGAATTAATGGAGAAAGCTAAATTTAGATTATTGTTATGATGATAATAGGATTGGGACTCTAATCTAAGATAGATCCTATTATCTAAGGAGTGGTTGAAACCACCCTAATTATGTGAAAGGCTATATGTACTAAGCTGTTGAATACAAATAGTAGAGTTTGTGTATGAATGCTTGGGAACTTTCCAGGTATCTCAAGTGGCATTTAATTTAATTAACAAATTCATAGTTTATCACGGTATAAGAGATTCGGTGTTGTCGATCCTGTAAGCAGAGTGGAGAGAGCCACTGAGACGAAAGCATCACAGAGTGGAGAGAGCCACTGAGACGAAAGCATCACATGTTTTAGGTGCATAAGTGCGCCGACCCCACTATAAAACTACACACATTTTTTATTTTTTGGTGTATAAGTGCACCAACTATGCAAACAAGAGAGGGGATGCCTAGACGTCGGATCTGGTGCCGTGAGCGTGGATCTTGAGCTGAAAAAGTAGACTGCGTAATTGCCGCCTGCAATTGTCTTTCCCGTATTGTCCACTGCAACTCTGAAGTTTCCTTCAATGGCTTCCCGTTGCTGTAAGGCCGGTGCGTTGGAAAGAAAATAGCCCTTTTTCCATAATATTGCCTCTGCATTCGCTCCGAGTTGAGGGACAGAAACAAATACTACAACTGCCACTAATAACATCAGTGCAATCACAAGCTTCGCCATTGAAATCAAAATGAGAGATTCAAGAAGACTGTGGGTGTGGATGAAAAGGGCTTCTGGTTAATGGAATGTATAGATGGAGTAATTCCATAAATTTTGTATGTATTTTGGGCATTGAAAAAAATTCATGCTTCGAATTGTCTGATTCCAGTAAATTTTCTAAGGCAAGGGAGATATAGAGGGGCGGATGATAGCTCGATCCAGTAGAATGGAATGTAAAATGTGTGAGCATCCTGTAGTTTCTAAGTGAGATAATCTTCGAGAGAGAAGGACACGCTTGTTTATTTTTGAAGTAAATTTTGGTTTGCAGTAGTCCTTTATTCCAGAATGGCTGGCTACAAGTAGTGGAGTCCAATGTCACCTTCATAATGAAAACGTCTTTCATCACTGCCTGCTTTATCACATCTCTATTTAGTGTGGGTCTGACAGTTGGCTGTTTCTTGTGAAGCAAGATTCAGGATAGTGCCACGTCATTTACAATGATTTTGTTGAGCAAATGAAATTTTAAATAACAGGTAACGTGAAAGGATATCGCTATATTTATTATTTGAAGGACTTATTATTTGATATAAGGGGAGCATTTGGATAACAACGATCAAGTATTGCTGCTAACAGATTTCTCTGGAAAATTTTATTATTTTGAGTAACCTAGAAGGGGCAGGTTGTGGAGATTTAAAAACTATTAGTTGCTCTTTGCTAGCCCTGAGGGTACCAAGACCTGTGTGGCATAGACTTCACAGTCTACAAGGTTCTACAGTTGAAGAGCTGCCAAAGGGAGAAGTTTCTCGCAGGGTTATTCGAGGTCCAGGATGATGTCTAGTCGAAAAGAAAACCAAGATAAGCTCCACACTAAAAACATGTCTATATTTTTAGATATTTTTGATTCTTATGCTGATGATTTTATCATGTTGGCATTTGGAATTAGCATGGGTAATATGTTCAAGTGACAAGAAATTTCACAAAAATGTGGTTATGATGATGACCATGAGAATCGAGGCATAGTCTGTTGTGTAAGATTCAAACGCTGAACTTAAGAAAGGTTGTGAAGAGGAACAAAGTGTTGAATATCAATTGGAGGAGCCATATGAAGCAAGACGTGGCATAAGAAGATAAAGCTAGAGTGAATTTAAATTTAAATTGTAATAATCTCATTAATATTTCTATGTGTACAGACATTACATCAATGAATGATGAAGACATCATAGTTGACTTTCAGATGGTTGACACCACAAATAGTGAGAGGGAAAATTCTCCTATGGAGCCTATCATAATTTTGAGAAGGTGACAATAAGAATTCAAGATTTCCATCATTGGGGAAGAAAGGAGGTGAAGATACATCACTACCTCATGGTGAGGAAAGTGAATATGAAGGCTCAATTCAAAATGAACAACTATGGGCTCTATTGCAAGAAGACAAAAATGAAAACCTTTGTTACCAAGTTGTTTCATGTTTTAATGTCAGCCTAGGTAAGACAGAGACCAGGCATATGTTATTGTTAAGTACCCTTAAGTACCCTTTCTCCATTAAGCGGGAGTGTTAGAATTAATGGAGAAAGCTAAACATAGATTACCCATATGGTCATGAGAGGATTGATACTCCAATCTTAGATCTAAGATCCTACTATCTAGGGAGTGTTTGAAACCACCCTCATTGTGTGAAATCCTATTGTGTGAAAGCCTATATGTACTAGGGTGTTCTCTAGATACAGATAGTATATGTTTTGTGTGTAGTGGTTGAGCACTGTGTAATGTGTGTAGTGCTTGAGCACTCTAGAGGTATCTCACCTGGCTAGCCATTTATATAATAAATCCTCTCACCACAAAAGCAACATATGTTGCATATCACATATTCCATTCTATGTTTGTATTTTCCCAACATTTAATCTCCATTAAAAAATGAGATATAACATAATCCTCTCACCAAAGAAGAAACATATCTTGCATATCACATATTCTATTCTATGTTTGCATTTTCCCACCATTTAATCTCCATTAAAAAATGAGATACAACATAATCATCTCACCACAAAAGCAACATATCTTTCATATCACATATTCCACTCTATGCTTGTATTTTCCTAGCATTTAATCTCCATTAAAAAAATGAGATATAATATAATCTTCTCACAGCAAAAGAAAAAAACTAAAAAAACAATGTAAACCAAATATCATATCACATATTCCATTGTCTGTTTGTACTTTGGGCATATAATCTCCACTAAAATAAGTGAGATATCACATAATCCTCTCACCACAGAAGTATTCCATCCTAGCATCATAATTCCAACCAATAATCACTTAATATCAGGTGTTTAGGAATTAGTAATAGCTATATCTTCAAAAGTGTCTAGGAATTAATATCAGCTATATCTTTAGAAGTGTTTAGGAATGATATGCATAAAAAGAAAATAAACACAAAATGTAAATAAAAACAAGTCCACAAATTTTGAATTGGTTAATTTTAAGGAGAATAAGACTTTAGAAACCTTAAGAAAATGGACAATTCCAGGTAACTCAATGCATCCATAATCTTCATCACCTAGTTAAAACTGATTTAGAATTGAATATTGAGTGGAAAAAAATATTTCTTATCCATCTCACTAACAACCCCCACCCACAGCCAGACAGCACCAAATGAAGAACAGAGCCACCCCCAATGTTGTACTCACTGGCTATGTTTTCATCCTTCATTTGTTTTCCTCCATAGATGAGCCTGCAATGGGCACCAAAACAAATTTTTTTAGCATAAAAAAAAAAATCAATCATTCAATACAGATAACAAATTTATTTATGTACATCATTCAACATTTCAATATTTAGCCTGAACAAAGTACCTCTTTTGAATTTACTATAAAATGAAAAATTACATCTATTATAAATGACCTTACAGGGAAACAAATCTTTTAGTTTTATAATCTCACAAAATATATAGTATAATCATGTTGACTAGAAAATTTCAAATTCCCAAAAGATTCTGGGCTTAGAAGTCAATCTGCTATGTAGACCACTAAAAGTAGATACAACTTGCAACACAAGCTGTTATCAAACCTCCCACTAGAACTAGAAGGATAAGTGTTATAGAGAAAAGTATACTAATAGAAACTTGAAACACTAATGACCTTCCAAAAAAAGACCAAAAATTGAACCTATTGACTAAATCTTTCCTCCCCAATAGCTCAAGAGATAAAATTGAAAGATATTATTTACATTACACAAACTTGAAATAAACCATCTACTTAAAAACCCAAATAAATAGAGAATTTTGAAGAAAATCCTAAAAACTACTCAAAAACCCAAATAAATACAAAATTTTCAAAAAAATCCTAAAAGCTGATAATAATGCAAATGTGATTTGAGGCTTAAAAACTTAGTGTTGCAACATTAAATTAAATAAGAACACACATATGCTTAATTTACAGTAATATAGAGTCACTTGCACATGAAATAATACTATAAAATAACTAAATTATATTAGATGAAATCATACTATAAAAGAACTAAATTATATTATAAAAGGCACACAAATATACTTGCACATGGATCTAGGAGTATTTCATACCTTTGCTGGATAGCCGATATTCTTTCCTTTTCTTCAACTGGCTGCTTAATTCGGTCAATTGTATCATTGGGTTCGATATCTATCTCTACTTCCTTCGCTGTAGGGGTTTTGACCTTGATGGAAATGCCTCCCCTTAACAGCAAAACCAAGGGAAGAGTTGATTCGTTTTCCATATTATAATCAGCTAGAGTGAGCCCATCTTCTAGTTGTTTTCCAGCAAATATTAATCGCTGCTTATGTGGAGGGATACCCTCCTTGTACTATCACAACATCCAAATAACACACCCAGTTAAAGCCTAAGTGCAATTGCATTTTACAACAGAAAGAAAACACTCTGTATAGGCAGTGCTTAAACTTCAAATACTACGCAAAACCTTAAAACTCATCAATAGTTTAAACGACTATGAGCCAGCATGAAACACATAGATATTACAAAAATCCACACTGATTTAAAAGACTGTCAACGACTACTTTACATATGCTTCAAAATCTGCAAAGATTCAAAAGGCTATCAGCAAGCACTATACAAGCAGTAAAAATCCACAATGATTTTAACGAGTATTGGTAAGTACCAATACCGAATAATCAAATTTTGGTACGCCTCACAGCCTCGGGAGTAACAGTGAGCAGTTAGAAGTTTCACACGACAGGGTACGGTTCCATCCCCACCAGCTTTGGCTCACTTGGAGATATGGCTCAAACTTATGACAACCGGAGCGGAGATGAATACCAGGTGAACATATAAAGGGAGTTTCACAATTGTGCTTTGATTAAGACTTGCCAGATTTAAGAGGTCATCGGAGTGGGGGAAGTGGGGAGCTATTATATCCTCCACCAGGGTTCAAAGATATACCAAAGAAGTGGCGGACACACAACCTACACGGAGTTATGTCCAGGTGAGTACGTAGGTAGCATCTCATTAGCGGATAGATGGCGGATGATCAATTCATATATAAAAGTTATCTCACCTCTGTATATATGGTAGATAACGTAGGTGTATAATGTAAGTAGCATCTCATTAGCGGTTAGATGGCGGACAATCAATTCATATATAAAATTTATCTCACCTCTGGATATATGGTGGATAATCAATACATGAGAGGCATTTTATATAAGTAAAAGTAAAAAATTCTATTTAATTTCGTTAACGGAAGTAAAAATATAACAATACAGCGCAATCACTGACAATACAGAGTTGCAGAATCTAAAAAAAATAATAAAGCCTTATTCCCTTTGCATCAAAAGTGAGGGAAAAGTATGCATACACAAAGCTCACATGACACAACAAAATCACGCAATAAACTAAATAAAACGGCAACAACATTGCATGAATGCCAACAAAACCACATAGAGCAGAAAGAAATTCATAAATGAATCCATTCATAACAAAAAGCCATCAGGTAAAGCAAAACCCCACATGTAAGAAAAAAATTTGAAAACGAAAACTAAGTTTTACAATTCTGTCATACAAAACCCCACTCGCATCAAACAACTGAAAAAAAAGAAAACATAAACCTAATTGGGATACAACATGATTCCAATTTCAACAGAAATACCGGGATTTTTCTCTTCACATTATCAATGGTATCACTGCTTTGAACATCGAGGAATATCGTCCTCACTTTGAGAGCCTTCACAAATATCTGCATCTTGGCCTGAAAACATCACTGATCCTCCAAAATAAAAACCTATGCTGATAGGGGAATCCAGCCCAGACTGAAGGGTGGTGTGATTACGGATTGAAGGCAATGAAGAATTTGACACCGACGGGATGCCTGATTGCCCCAGGACCATTACAAGTCCACGATTGTGTGCCTAAAGAACACCCAGATGTTTTTACACGAGTCGATGAAAAGCATTTTACTATAGATGCAAATTTGCTTTATACGTAAGGAAGGGCATGGCCACACCCATGAGAATTGTGGTCCACCAATAGGATTGCAAGAAACTACCAAAATTGATTTTCAACTCAATTTTGTAATGAAATTTATTGTTTTTTTTTGGTTTTTTTAAACTAAGTAGAGTGTGAATGGCTAAAATATTGTAGCTTCTATAAATTTAGATTCATTTTAAAAAAATACAATTAAATTAAAAATAAAATTAAAAACATAAAATTTTGGAGTTTATGGTTTTTCTCATGGTATTGTTATGTGATATGGTAACCTAATAATTAAAGTCCTTTTTATGTTATTAAATATGTTTTAAATTGATTAATAATTATTATAGTATATTTTTAAAATGAATTAAAGGAAATTTCAAAATAAAAATTATTTGAAGGGATTAGAGGTAATTTTGAGAACGAAGACTTTTTTTTGGTAGAATTATAATTCTAGAGGGCTACCTATTTTAAAAGTTATGGGATTACTTTGAGGTAATGGTAAAACCCCGTGGTTGCATTCCTAGATATTATACTGATGGTCTTCTAACCCAAACACATATAAGCACATTAATTATGTCACTAATTTTAAAAATTATGGAAATACCTTGAAGTAATGGTTCAAACCTCAAATTTCTCCCAAAGGTATTATATTAATTGATTTGTGACGTATGTATACATAAGTGGATTAAGCTCACCCCACCTTTCTTTTATGAAAATCCCCTAGGATATAGATAAGGGTGTGAGAGAGTGCATTCTTAAGGCACTCCTTATAATATCATTGGTAAAAGCATCCATTAACCCTATATGCCATGTATGCGATAGCATAAGAACCAATAGAGGTCATAATAATAACAAACAAGATCAACTCTGTGTCATGGGTGTACAAGGGCATTACATACCAATTCCGCCAAATAATCTATATATGATATAATAAAATCATCTATATATATATATATATATATATATATATATATATATATAGGTATAGAATGTTTTAAATAACCTCCTCATATATATGAAAATAACTATATAATTTTTAAAGAGAAAGGGAACGAACTGTAGTATACTAAAGACCCAACGTGAAATATTTTAAAATTGCAATGATAATTATGTATTGTTATAGGCTTTATTAGTAATAATAATTGATATTATCATTGTTGAGTTCTCTTATATTCTTTCCATGACAACCCCATGCACACAACGTCACATGGTGTCAGCGGCCCCCCTATCAGCCCCCGTTGTCGAAGGGTATGCACGGGCACAGTAGCCCCCTTGCACGGGGTCTTAGGGAATGCCTCGGGAAATTTTTTTGGACCCTATATTAGGTGGGCGAACCTACCTATGGTTTTGTGCATAGATTTCACAAATGGTTTTTGGGCATGATGGTTTTCTCTCCATGGTATTTTGAAGATCTGGTCAAGGGATCTATGGTTATGTTCTAATCCATGGTTAAAGGATTGGGTTTATGGTTGCTTATATATATATATATATATATATATATATATATATATATATATATATATATATATATATATATATGTAACATTGAAAGGAGCATAATGAAAAATCAATCTCGTAGTTTTAATATTAAAGAGAAAATCTCTATGTATATATGTTTTATGTTTTCTCCTCTCGCCATTGTTTGTTTTCTGTTTTTAGAATTCATATGCACATAATTTATGTACACGGTTAAAACCTACATTTGGTATTAGATTTGTTTTTTCTTCAAGGGGATGACTTTGTTGCTGAGGGGTTTTTTCTCGAGTGTGTGTTAGACCCTGTTCACTAGGAAATCTACAGGATCGATTCTTGTGGTGAAAGAATATGGCAAGTAGTGGAAAGATAGAGATTGAGAAATTTAATGGTAAGATATTTGATTTGTCGAAACTCAAGATGGAGGATATGTTGGTGGATAAAAATCAATGGATCGCACTAGATCCGAGTACTAAACCAACAAAAATGTTAGATGAAGACTCGACGAAGTTGCATGGGAAGGCAACGAGCATAATACGATTGTGTTATTTGGATTTAGTATTTCTATTTAATGAGGGGAAGCTTCGGCGAAGGCTTTGTGGGCCAAGTTAGGGACTTTGTACCAATCTAAGTCTCTAGTCAATAAATTGTTCCTATGGAAAAAGTTGTATAACGTGAGCACGGAATATGGAGACTCAGCGACAAAGAATCTGAATGCCTTTAATATTTTGGTAAGAAAGTTATTATCTGTTGATATTAAAATTTTAGATGAAGATAAATGCATTAGTTTTTTTTTTTCTCTACGAGATTCATTGGATATTTTCGTTCTTGTAATAAGTAGCAATGCATCTACCTTGATGTTTGATGAAATAGTCTCATCCTTCCTATGAAAGGAGATGAGAGAGAAAAATATGGAGGGCAAAAATGTTGATGCCTTGTTTGTACGAGGTTCGTCCTAGAACAGAAACAAAAATAAGTCCTTGAGTGGGAGATCTATATCTAGAGGGAGATCTAAATCTCTAGAAACCAAGGAAAGGGGTTTTTAAGAAGGGAGGTGATTTTTTAAGGGTAATTTCTAGGGGAGTGTGTGAAACCAAGGGATAAAGGTCAGAATGAGGGGAAAAGGGTATGTATAAGTAATGAAGGGAAAAGGGGGGAAATTAACAAATAATTATGTGGGGGTGTAGTGAAATGAGGGGAAATTATTAAAGAATTTTGGTGAATATCCTTTCATTCTCACAATTCGTCATGCACATGGAACATAGGATTAAGCATGATCAATGTGTTTTTGACTTAGCAACCTTGTCCATTTGCAAGATTTCTTCTACCTACCCTTAATTTACCCTAACATTTTCTCTTCATTTCAATGGGTGCATTTGAGCTTGCTGACCTTTTATTTCATTTTATTTTGATTACAAAACTATCTAATTCTAACCTTATAACATTCCATGGTTCACATTAAACTCATCAGCTCATTTTTATTCTCTACCTAAGTAATGATCTCCCAAGATTAAACAATTTGGCTAGATCTTTATTCTCTATCTATGAACATGAAATTTAAAGCATGGATGAGGCAAGATTAAGCTATTTGACCATCATGGATTGTGACATTTCTTACAAGCTCCACAGAACCTTATTTTGCACAGTGAAGTAGAAAGTAGTGGCATTTAAATTTGCACACTTTCATGATCTAATTTCTTTTTTTTGGGGTTCATTTTTTTTACTTTTTTTTATCTTTTTCATTTTTTTTGTCCTTTGATTATTCTTTTAGGACATACCCTCTTTACGTTTTTTAATTTTTAATATAAAAAACATTTTGCAGAAATCAAAAGTATGTACAATATTACAAGAATAACCATAGCCAATTCAAAATTATGAATCGTATTATTATAGGACCATAACATACTCCAACATTGAATATTTTTGCTTGATATTTATCACCACTCAACCGTTTTTTTCCTTTACTATGTTGTTTGAATTGCTTCATATTATTTTTTGGAACAAAAGTGATGCAAATTTTAAAAATACATAGCTTTTCCCTTTGATTTTAGATCTTGATCTTGAAATTACTGTATATCTATAATATTGGCCTTCCAACATACAAAATTTTCTCCTATGGTATCGTGTTTCCAACAACACTAGTTACATTGGGATTATATTCTTCAAGTCAATGTTACACCAAATCTCCAAATATGACCTCCTTATGGACTTGTGGAATAGACCGAACTTGTATGGACTACCACAAGACACTCTTTCAACTTTTCGCAATTAAAACAGTACCCAAGAAAATAGAGTCTCTCGAATTTCGACTAATTTTTACAAATTTCAATTATCTTCCCCAAGACACTTGTTTGAGATAGAAATTTTGAGCATATAAAAACATCTCTCATAGTACAGCTAACAAAGTTCTCAAATTTTTATACGATGTTCACCAAGATTTCATGTCCGATAGATTCTAATTTTGTTTGTATGAGTATTTTTCTTACTATCTAAAGCTATTTACACAAAAATAAACAAGGCTAGAAACCTAAGGGCGCATTGAACCCTCCAAACTACCAATCCATGGCCATTCTTCAAAGAAAATAAAACAAGAATAAACATGTTAGATCTAAGACTTTTTTGATCCATAATGTAGAAATATGTCTTCTCAATTAATCACATTATTAGGATTTGGTCGACATTTCTAACCAACTAATGTGGTTCATCCTCATGACAAGGTGAGAAATCAATTGCTCTATTGGAACAAATCGCATGGATGCATCATTGCCGAGTGTTAGTTGTTAGAAAATTAGTTATTAAGGTAAGAAAGCTATTATTTTAAATTTTTTTTAATTTTTTTTTGTTATGAATAACTAAATCTAGAATATTCTATTTTAATGAATTTAATGATTATTTATATAATATTATAATGTTGAAATATTAGGAGTTTAGTTAAGAACTAGCCATTAGGAATAACTAAATCTAGAAAATTATATATGAGTGAATTTAATAATTATTTATATAATATTATTTGTTATTGGAGGGCCTATTCTATTATATAGCTAGGTAGACTTAAAAAATAATAATATAAAACAAATAAATAAAGCATCTTATTGTAACCAAACAAGGGAAAATATATTTTGACTAAATTAATAAAAATAAAGCTTTTAAAAATAGATGAAAAAAATGAATAAATAAATAAATAAAACGCTAATATATATATATATATATATATATATATATATATATATATATATATATATATATATATATATATATATCCTAGGGAGAAATATCCTAATTTTCATTAACAGAGAAAATTACATGTTGTAAATGCCATAGGCACATGCATAAAAAGTGACCGTGGTCAACTCTGGACTATTTGTAAGTCTAAAGAAACTATAAAAAGGCCTTGTGTAGGGTATGCTATTAGTATCTAATCATATACATTTTATTTACATATTCAAAAATTCACCCATGGTGATTACAGTTCTGTAGGCAAAATAATAACACGCAAAAAATTGATAAGTTAGGGCTTGTCAACCCTATGTAGATCTTAATCCATGTATGATCTACGGAAGAACTCATAGATTTGTTGAGGTGCATGCTCCCTCACCATCCATTCCCCTCTAGGATGATGTGTTGCCTCCTCTGAAATTCGGTTCACAAATTCATTACACTCCCTGTAGATATGAGTACACGAAACAAGATCTAATTGTGCTTTTCGGAATAAAAAATCATCCAATATGGTTCTGAGTGTATATGCATGGCATGTTGATATGCAGTTGAATTGGTTAATAAACATTTCTAATCCCGAAAAATTTGTATGTGGCTACAATTTTTGTAAATAACAAAATATAAGAGATGACAGAGTGTAAGCAGCTCCATGAAATTATTTGTCCCATCTCCCAACCCCAAACAAATGTGAAAATAGTGTGTTTTAGTCAAATGAAGGATAATTCCACCACCACAACCCTATACTTGTGCTACTCCATTTAAATGAGCCAGAGGATGCACTTTGTTAATGACTTCTAGAGTAATGTTCCGAGTCTGGAAAACTTGTTCATTGACCGAGATTTCCAAATAGCTATTACAGATCTTTGGGATTATCTCTGTCGAGACAATGTTTTTCCCCCGAAAGATATTATTGATCTGGAAAATCCAAATGTATGAGCATACTATTAAAGGTAGGTTCCAAGCTCTTGGGTTAGTTTCTGCTGCCCACCACCTGTTCTAGGCATTTGATATATCAACGCTAGTCTATGCAAGTGGTAAGTTTAGTGTGTGTAACATCTATGCCCATACCTGTTGAGTAGTGGGGCATGAGAGGAAGAGACGTTGATTTGATTCCTCCTCTACTCGACATAGAACACACCATGTAGGTGCGAGATACGATCATTTCCTAATATTACATCCATTCGGGGTTTTGTCCATACTGATGTTCCACATCAATAAGTAAGCGCATGGTAAACCTTTTAACTTCTATATATTACTCCATCAGCTTTTCACAGATTCGTGGTTGTGGATGACATGGATGATAAGATATCCATCCTTTGGGGTATAGTTTCGTTTCTCTGTAAATCCCCACATCATGTCATCATCCTCATCCCTTAATCTCACATGGGATTCGATTAATGCCTTCATGTAAGTCCTCCACTCCATGTGCCATTGAGCTAGTATATCCAAGGCCTCCCCAGATAACCATGCTTGATAATATATAACAGTATTGTGAGGGTCTTCGAGTTGTGCTATGTTGAACACTCTATTTTGATTGAGGAAGGTAATCAGGTCAGGTGGGAGATGGTAGGAGTTTCCGAAGCCAATCCATGGATTGATCCCAGTGTGGACAGACCCAACATTACCAATCCTCTATGTGAGACCCCTTCTTATGGTGGGAAGGGTATTTATTAACTATATAATTTTTAGAAGGAAAGAGAACAAAATTTATAATACGAAAGTCCCAACATGAAATAATTCTTTCCACAACTACCCCACATGCACAGGGTCACACAGGGTCAGCTTCCCCCCTCTACGTTGCGTCGGGTGCTGCCGAGGGTCATAGGGTGGCGGCTTCCACCGTGTCGGGGGGTATGTATGGGGGTGGTAGCCCCCTTGCACGGGGTCTTGGACAATGCGCCAAGAAAATTTTTTTGACCCTATATTAGGTGGGCAGACCTACTCATTGTCTTTTGCATGGATTTCACACATGGTTTTTGAGCATGATGATTTTTTGTCCATGGTATTTTGTAGATCCGGTCAAGGGAACTACGGTTATGTTCTAATCCATGGTTAATGGAATGGGTTTATGGTTGTTTCTGCATGTATATATATGTATTGTAACATTGAAAGGAACATAATGAAAAATCAATCTCATAGTTTCAGGATTGAAGGGAAAATCTCTATGTATATATGTTTTATTTTTTTTTCTCTCCCCATTGTTTGTTTTCTACTTTTAGAATTCGTATGCACATAATTTATGTATATGGTTAAACCTACATTTGGTATTAGAGTTGTTTTGGCTTCAAGGGGATGCTTTTGTTGCTGAGGGGTTTTTGCTTGAGCGTGTGGTAGACCCTGTTCACTAGGAGATCTGTAGGATTGATTCTTGTGGTGAAAGAATATGGTGAGTAGTGGAAAGATAGAGTTTGAGAAATTTAATGGTGAGATTTTTTAGTTCTCAAAACTCAAGATGGAGGATGTGTTGGTGGATAAAGATCAATGGATCACAGTAGATCTGAGTACTAAACCATCAATAATGTCAGATGAAGACTCAACAAAATTGCATTGGAAGGCAACGAGCACAATACAATTGTGTGACTTAGATTCAATATTGACAATGTATGATGGGAAGCTTCGATGAAGGCTTTATGGGACACGTTAGGGACTTTGTACCAATCGAAGTCTCTAGTCAATAAACTGTTCCTATAGAAAAAGTTCTATAACATGAGGATGAAATATGGAGACTGAGTGACAAAGAATTTGAATGCCTTTAATATTTTGGTAAGCAAGTTATTATCTGTTGATATTGAAATTTTAGATGAAGATAAATGCATCCGTTTCTTTTTTTCTCTACTAGATTCATGGGATATTCTCATTGTTCCAATAAGTTGCAATGCATCTACCTTGCAATTTGATGAAATAGTCTCATCCTTGCTATCGAAGGAGATGAAACAAAAAAATATGCAGTTCCAAGCTTTTAATGCCCTGTCTGTATGAGGTTCGTCCCAAAACAGAAACAAAAATAAGTCCTCGAGTGGGAGATCTAAATCTCTATAAAAAACATTAAAGGTGTGCTCGAAATGCAGAAATGAAGGGCACTTAAAAAGGGATTGTAAATCTAGAGCTCTTGAGAAAAGAAAGGGATGTGATGATGCTCCTTCTGTAGAGGCAAAAACCACATCAGACGAAGGTGGGGATGTGTACTTGGCTTCTTCTTCATGTACACATGTAGATCATGAGGCATGGTTGATTGACGTAGGTGCATCATTTCAGTGTGGGGAGTGGTTTTGCGAGTACAACAAATATGATGGCGGTGATTTCTTCTTAGGGGATGACATGAAGGCTAGAATCATGGGTTGCCGAGAATACAAGTTGAAGTTTCATGGTGGAAGGATTAGAATATTTTTGAGTGTTCTACATATTTTTTCATTGGCTAGAAATTTTATTTATGTAAGCAAGTTGGATGATGTAGGTTTAAGAACAATGTTTTATAAAGATACATGCAAGATGGTTCGGGGAGCACTCGTATTGATGCATGGAGTTTGAATTGGAACTTTGTACAAGCATTAGGATAGCATTGTTATTTATGGGTGGAATAGTTATGTGATTCCTAAAAGTGGAGAAAAAAATTTAGTGGTCTCTCGAGAAAAGACAATGCTATGGCATCAAAGGCATGGACATATTGGAGAGAAGGGTCTTCCAATTCCTCATGGTAATGTTATGGTAGAAGTTATTTCTAATTCGTCTCTAGATTTTGATTTTTGTGAAAATTTTGTATATGGGAAGCAAATACAAGTGAGTTTCACCTCCGGTGGTAAGAGAGTGAAACAAATTTTAGAGCTTGTACACAGTGATGTATTTGGACCTGTGTTGGTTCCATCACTGGGAAAGTTTGTTTACTATGTATCATTTATAGATCACCTCTCAAGGAATACATGGATATATTTCCTAAGGAAGAAATTTGAAGTCTTTGATAGGCTCAAATATGTTAAGTATCTCGTGGAAACCAGAGACATAAAAATATGAGGTGCTGCGGTTAGATAATGGTGAAGAATTTTACAAGAAGGAATTTGAAGCATTCTGTAAGAAGTGTGGTATAGCACGGCATAATACTACTCCATACACACCTCATCAAAATGGAGTTGCAGAACAAATGAACAAGACGTTGATGGAAAATGCAAGAATCATGCTCAGTGGTGTGGGGTTAGGACAAGAGTTCTGGGGAGAGGGAGTGGAGACTACATGTTATGTGGTTAACATATCACCATCATCAATGTTGGAGGATAAGTCTCCACAAGAGGTCTTGACTCGTAAGAAACCTTGTCTTTCACATTTGAGGGTATTTCGATGTGATGAATATGTACATGTTCCAAATAAGAAAATAACAAAGTTTGATAGTATATGTCAAAAGTGCATCTTATTTGGATATAAGGCTGATTTAAAAGGTTATAAGGTTTGGAAGTCAAAAACAAGGAAGGTTGTGTACAGCCAAGATGTGGTCTTTAGAGAGGTGAAATATGTTATTAAACATGAAGTCCTATTAAAGGAACCTAAGAAGATAGAGTTTGAGCTAAAGGAGGAAGAACTAGACTCTACAACAGAAGATGAGACCATGGACTATGTTGTACGGGTTTTCTAACTACATCAAGGGTTATTGGGTTAAAAAGTATCAGGGAAATATAAAGTGGGGGACGGTAATTAGATAATGTGAGGGCATAGAAGAAACTTAGGATAAATGGTTTTGTGGGTTTTTAAGGGGAATAGGGAAATTAATAAGTGGGGAAAGTAATATTTGTAATGGGGAATGGGTTTCACACTAGGAAAGGTGTTTTTAGGAATGGGGGTGATTTTTTTAAGGTTAATTTCTAGGGGAGTGTGTGAAACTAAACGGTAAAGGTCAGAATGAGGGGAAAAGGGTATTTATAAGCAATGAAGGGAAAAATTGGGAAATTAGCAAATACGTATGTGTGGGTGTAGTGAAATGAGGGGAAATTAATAAAGAAGCTTGGTGAATATCCTTTCTTTCTCACAATTCCTCATGCACATGGAACATAGGATTAAGCATGATAAATGTGTTTTTGACTTACCAACCTTGTGCATTTGCAACATTTCTTCTACCTACCTTTTATTTACCCTAACATTTTTTATTCATTTCAATGGGTGCATTTGAGCTTGATGATCATTTGTTTCATTTACTTTTGATTAGGAAACTATCTAATTCTAACCTTATAACTTCCAATGGCTCAAATTAAACTCATGATCTCATTTTTATTCTCTACCTAACTAATGATCTGCCAAGATATAATAGTTTGTCTAGATCTTTATTCTCTATCTATCAAAATGAAATTTAAAGCATGGATGAGTCAAGATTAAGCTATTTGACCATCATGGTTTTGTGCATGGATTTCACACATGCTTTTTGGGCATGATGGTTTTTTTCCACGGTATTTTGTAAATCCGGTCAAGGGAACTACGGTTATGTTCTAATCCATGGTTAAAGGATTGGGTTTATTGTTGCTTCTGCATGTATATATGTGTATTGTAACATTGAAAGGGACATAATGAAAAATCAATCTCGTAGTTTTAGGATTCAGGGGAAAATCTCTATGTATATCCGTTTTATGTTTTCTGCTCTCCCCATTGTTTGCTTTTTGTTTTTAGAATTCATATGCACATAATTTATGTACACGGTTAAAACCTACATTTGGTATTAGAGTTGTTTTGGCTTCAAGGGGATGCCTTTGCTACTGAGTGGTTTTTTCTCAAGCGTGTGGTAGAACCTATTCAGTAGGAGATGTGTGAGATTGATTCTTGTGGTGAAAGAATATCGCGAGTGGTGGAAAGATAGAGATTGAGAAATTTATTGGTGAGAGTTTTTAGTTGTTGAAACTCAAGATGCAAGATGTGTTGGTGGATAAAGATCAATGTATCGTAATAGATCCGAGTACTAAACCAACAATAATGTGAGATGAAGACTCAACAAAGTTGTATGGGAAGGCAACAAGCACAATACAGTTCCATGACTCAGATTCACTATTGCTAATGTATGAGGGGAAGCTTTGGTGAAGGCTTTGTGGGACAAGTTAGTGACTTTGTACCAATCTAAGTCTATAGAAAATAAATTGTTCCTATGGAAAAAGCTGTATAAAGTGAGGATGAAAGATGGAGACTCAGTGACAAAGAATCTAAATGCCTCTAATATTTTGGTAAGTAAGTTATCATCTGTTGATATTAAAATTTGAGATGAAGATAAATGCATCAGCTTTTTTTGTTCTCTACGAGATTCGTGGGATATTCTGGTTGTTGCAATAAGTAGCAATGCATCTATGTTATAGTTTGATGAAATAGTCTCATCCTTGCTATCAGAGGAGATGAGAGAGAAAAATATGGAGGACCAAAATGTTGATGCCTTATCTGTACAAGGTTCGTCCCAAAAGAGAAACAAAAATAAGTTCTCGAGTGGGAGATCTAAATCTCTAGAAAAAACATTAAAGGTGTGTTGGAAATGCAGAACGGAAGGGCACTTAAAAAGGGATTATAAATCTAAACCTCCTTAGGAAGGAAAGGGATGTGATGATGCTTCTTTTGCAGAGGCAAAAACCACCCAAGATGAAGGTGGGGATGTGTGCCTGGCTTATTCTTCATGTACACATGTAGATCACGAGGCATGGTTGATTGACGTAGGTGCATCCTTTCACTTCACTCCCCACACGGACTGGTTTTGTGAGTAAGAAAAATATGATGGCGGTGATGTTTTCTTAGGGGATGACATGAAGTCTAGAATTGTGGGTCACAAAAAATACAAGTTGAAGTTTCAAGGCAGAAGGATTAGAACACTTCCCAGTGTTCTACATATTTTTTCATTGGCTAGAAATTTGACTTATGTAAGAAAGTTGGATCATGCAAGTTTAAGAACAATGTTCGATAAAGATATATGCAAGATGGTTCGATAAAGAAAAGACCATGCTATGTAATCAAAGGTTTGGACATACTGGAGAGAAGGGTCTTCGAATACCTGATGGTAATGGTATAGTAGCAGTTACGTCTAAGCCCTCTCTAGATTTTGATTCTTGCGAAAATTGTGTATATGGGAAGAAGAGTCGGGTGAGTTTTCCCTCTGGTCGTAAGAGAGCGAAACAAATATTAAAGCTTATACATAGTGATGTGTTTGGACGTATGTCAGTTCCATTGCTCGGAAGGTTTGTTTACTATGTATCATTTATAGATGACTTCTAAAGGAATACATGGATATATTTCCTCAAGAAGAAATTTGAAGTCTTTGACAGGCTCAAATATGTTAAGGCTCTCATGAAAAACCAGAGAGGTAAAAATATAGAGGTGTCGAGGGTAGATAATGGTGGAGACTTTTACAAGAATGAATTTGAAGAGTTCTGTAAGAAGTGTGATATAACACCGCAGAAGTCTACTCCATACACACCTCATCAAAATGGAGTTGCAGAAAGAATGAATAAGACGTTGATGGAAAAGGCAAGAAGCATGCTCAGTGGTGCGGGGTTAGGACAAGAGTTCTCGGGAGAGGGAGTGGAGACTACATGTTACCTAGTTAACATATCACTATCATCAGTGTTGGAGGAAAAGTCTCCACAAGAGGTATTGACTCGTAAGAAACCTTCTCTTTCACATTTGAGGGTATTGATGAGCCCCAAAAATGTACAATTATTTGGGCTCATTCAACCTCCTAATTTGGCTTAGTCCACCATTCTCATTTGTTTATTGCATGTTTTTGATTATTTTTATGTTAATAGAGTGAATTTGGTTAGTCATTATGCCAACAAGTCTAATGGGTGCTTTGTGTAGCCTTGTTGGTCAACTTGGAGACAAAATTGAAGGTCTTAATGAGCACATGGCAGCCAAATTCGTGGGAGAACAAGCTAGAAGATTTGTAGGAAGGTGTCCCCCTCATTTATGGGCCCTTACCTCGAATTCTCCACCATCAGCTCGGAGTTCAAAGGCCACCAAATCAATGAGCACAAGGGCAGCCAAGCAAGTCAAGTAGGACTGCTGTTAACAACAAGTCTTGGGCAACCAAGTCCCTAAATTTTAGGAGGACTGTTGGGTCTTCAAATTGTATAAATAAGAAGGCTTAGGGCCTCATTTTGTTTAGCTAGTGGTTAGTCATTTTGTAGCCAGTTAGTCATTTTGTTTTAGCCATTAGTTAGCTAGGTTGTAGTTCGATTTTTATGCAGTAGATTAGCTTTGCTTTCAGCTCATGCTCAAGCTCTCCTTGTGGACAGTTTTGATGTAACTTTTCATTTCTTGATTAATAAAGATGGATCCAGCTTTGCACCAGCTCTAAATCTTTCTTAGGAGGTTGTATCTCTTGGTTTTGGGCCCATCTCAAGCTCCCATTACCTCCTTTGTTTATCTTTATGTGTTTTGCTGCGTTCTTGAAATAAAATCTGCTATCTAGATTTAGATCTTTCTTTGTTATTTAGATTTCTTTTGATGGTTCAAGTAGCTTTTCATGTTTATAATAGATTGGTAGGAGTTTGTTATGCATTTAGATCTTTTGGCATGTTCTTGCTCACGTGATGTATATGGTTCTCTTTCCAAACAAAGCTGTTGTTTATTCATTTCATTGACAATTGGATTGAGTTAGACTTGGTTGGTTTGCAAGAATTCCTTGATTTGTTTGAATGAGCATTGTGCAGGGCATCTCTATCACCTCCTCGTTCATCTGAGCCTCGTCCAGATCAGCTCCTCCATCACCAAGTCTGTTTTCTTATCTCCCATCTGCTCTTTTGCCACGTTACCCTACCTTCTTCTCCATTGTTGCCTCAACTACCTTAAAGCCAAATCAGCCTTCCACATATCATCTCATCACTCCATCCATCAGTTCCTAGGTCACTTCAGACCCCCATCCTACCTCCATAACCATCCATGCATCTTCCATCAACCATCCATCCTCAAAAATCCAATTCGTAAACATCCTGTAGAAGAATTACAGAACATCCTGTAGAAGACTTACAGGACTTTCCTGTAGAAACCCCTGTAGACTTCCTGTAGAAGTTCATAAACACGGTTGCATGTCATCCAAACTTTGTGAAACTCTCAGAGAGAATGTCAAGTATCCCTTAGACCCTCTCTGTACCATCCCAGCCTTTCCCAAAGCATTTCATCCCTTGATCCATCCCTGCACAGTGGAAAACTAGTTAGAAGCACATGCATGATAATTTCAACAACTTAATCAAAAATACAAAAAGATGTTTTCTTCAGATAGTGATAACTTAGACACATGCATTTTACCTTCCTAGAAGTAATGGCATCTCTTCTCATAGTTTGCATTCTCATTTTTGCATCAGTAGGACTAGTTGGTAGAATTAGGGTTTGCTAGGGTTTGCTAGGGTTTGCATTTCTTTTTGGCTTTCAGTTCATTTTTGCAAAATAGATTAATTTCCTTTAAGATAGCCTTCGTCCATCATTTAGCAAGCTTCTTCTGAGAGAATATAGAAGTTGGCTTGAGCCCTAGCGGACTTGTGCCAGCTGAGCAAGTGACAGCTGCGACAAGAGCTAGTACTTGTGCACACAGCACCGTCACTTCCAAGTTTGTACGAACTACCGGGTTGATAAAATTAGAGATAGGGAGCTCCAGGAGTTGTAGCATTATTGCTACAATACTGGAGCCCACCAGGTATTTCGATATGATGCATATGTACATGTTCCAAATGAGAAAATAAAAAAGTTGGATAGTAAATCTGAAAAGTGCATCTTCATTGGGTATAAGGATGATTTAAAAGGTTATAAGGTTTGGAACTTAGAAACAAGGAAGGTTGTGTACAGCCGATATGTGGTATTTAGAGAGGTGAAATATTTTATTAAACATGAAGTCCTATTAGGGAACCTAAAAAGATAGAGTTTAAGCTAAAGGAGGAAGAATTAGACTCTACAACAAAAGATGGGACCATGGGTTATGTGGGAGAGGTTTTTTAACTCCACCAAGGGTTATTGGGTTAAAAAGGGTATCAGGGAAATATAAAGTGGGGGATAGAAATTGGATAATGTGAGAGCATAGAAAAAACTTATGATAAATGGTTTTGTGGGTTTTTAAGGGGAATAGAGAAATTAATAATCGAGGAAAGTAATATTTGTAATGGGGAATGGGTTTCATACTAGGAAAGGGGTTTTTAGGGAGGGGAATGATTTTTTTAAGTGTGATTTCTAGAAGAGTGTGTGAAACCAAGGGGTAAAGGTCATAATGACGGGAAAAGGGTATTTATAATTAATGAAGGGAAAAATGGGGAAATTAGCAAATAAGTATGTGGGGTGTAGTGAAATGAGGTGAAACTAGTAAATAAGCTTGGTGAATATCCTTTCTTTCTCACAATTCTTCATGCACATGCAACATATGATTAAGCATGATAAATGTGTTTTTGACTTAGCAACCTTGTGCATTTGCAACATTTCTTCTACCTACCCTTTATTTACTGTAACATTTTCTCTAAATTTCAATGGGTGCATTTGAGCTTGATGACTCTTTATTTCATTTTCTTTTGATTAGAAAACTATCTAATTCTAACCTTATAATTTCCAATGGCTCACATTAAAGTCATGAACTCATTTTCATTTTCTACCTAACTATTGATCTACCAAGATATAACAGTTTGGATAGATCTTTATTCTTTATCTATCAACATCAAATTTAAAGCATGGATGAGTCAAGATTAAACTACTTGACCATCATGGATTGTGGCATTTCTTACAAGATGCACACAATCTTATTTTGCACAGTAAAGTAGAAAGTTGTGGCGTTTAAATTTTCACACTTTCATGATCTATTTTTATTTATTTGTGGGGTTCATATTTTTTACTTTTTTTTTTATACTTCTCCCTTCTTTTTGTCCTTTGATTATTCTTTTAGGACATACCCTCTTTATATTTTTTAATTTTTTATATGGAAAACATTTTGCAGAAAGCGAAAGTATGTGCAATATTACAAGACTAACCATAACAAATTCAAAATTATGAATCCTATTATTATAGGACCCTAACATGCTCCACAATTGAATATTTTTGTTTGATATTTATCACCACTCAACCCTTATTTTTCTTTTACTATGCTGTCCGAAATGCTTCATATTATTCTTTCAAACAAAAGTGATGCAAATTTTAAAAATGCATAGCTTTTCCCTTTGATTTTGGATCTTGATATTGAAATTATTGTATCTCTATAATATTGGCCTTCCAACATATAAAATTTTCTCCTATCGTATCGTGTTTCCAACAACACTAGTTACGTCGAGATTATATTATTCAAGTCAATGTTACACCAATTCTCCAAAGATGACCTCCTTATGGACTCGTGGAATAGACCGAACTTCTATGGACTACCAAAAGACACTCCTTCAACATTTGGCAATTAAAACAATACCCATGAAACTAGATTCTCTCAAATTTCGACCAATTTTTACAAAATTCAATTTTAATGTATCAAAAGAGAGTTATGATGATCTTTCCCAAGACACTTGTTTGAGATAGAATTTTCGAGCATATAAAATCATCTCTCATAGTATAGCTAACAAAGTTCTCAATTTTTTATACAATGTTCACCAAGATTTCATGTCCGATACATTCTAATTTTGTTTGTCTGAGTATTTTTCTTACTATCTAAAGCTATTTACGCAAAAATAAACAAGGCTAGAAACCTAATGGTGTATTGAACCCTCCAAACTACCAGTCCATGGAAATTCTTCCAAGAAAACAAAACAAGAATAAACATGTTAGATCTAAGACTTTGTGATCCATAATGTTGAAATATGTCTTCCACATTAATCACATTATTAGTATTTGGTCGACATTTCGAACCAACTAATGTGGTTCATCCTCACAACAAGGTGGAAATCAATCGATCTGTTGAAATAAATGGCATGGATGCATCATTGGCAAGAGTTAGTCGTTAAAAAATTAGTTATTAAGGTACGAAAAATATTATTTAAAATTTTGTTAAAAATTAGGTGTTATGAATAACTAAATCTACAATATCTATTTTAATGAATTTAATAATTATTTATATAATATGTTAAAATAGTAAGAGTTTAGTTAAGAACTAGCTCTTAGGAATAACTAAATCTAGAAAATTCTATTTCAATGAATTTAATAACTATTTATATAATATTAAAATATTAAAATCTTAAGAGTTTAGTTAAGAACTAGGTGTTGGGAATAACTAAATCTAGAAAATTCTATTTCAATGAATTTAATAATTATTTATATAATATTATTTGTTATCGGAGGACCTATTCTATTAAATAGCTTGGTAGACTTAAAAAATAATAATATAAAACAAATAAATAAAGCATCTTATTGTAACCAAACAAGGGAGAATATATTTTAGCTAAATTGATAAAAATAAACATTTTAAAAATAGATGAAAAGAATGAATAAATAAATAAATAATAAATAAATAAAACGTTAATACATATATATATATTTCCTCGGGAGAAATATCATAATTTTCATTAATAGAGAAAATTACATGTTGTATGTGCCACATGCATATGCATAAGAAGTGACCGTGGTCAACTGTGGACTATTTGTAAAGACGGTTCGCTGATTCATTATGCTCCCTGTAGATATGAGTACATGAAGCAAGATCAAATTATGTTTTTAGAAATAAAACATCATCTAATATTGATCTCAGTGCATATGCATGGCATGTTGATATGGAGTTGAACCAGTTAATACAATCTTGGAATCCCCATAAATTTGTATTTGTCTGTAATTTTTGTAAATAACAAAATATAAGAGATGATAGAGTATAAGGAGATCCACGAAATTATTTGTTCCATCCCCCAACCCAAATAAATGTGAAAATAGTTTGTTTCAGTCAAATGAAGGATAATTCGGGCACCACAACCATATTCTTGTGCTGTTGTGTTGAAACAGGCCAAAGGGTGCACCTTCTCAATGAATTTCGGAGTAATGTTCCAAGTCTAGACAACCTGTTCATTGACGAAGATTTCCAAATAGCTATTACATATCTTGGGGACTATCTATGTTGAGACAATGTTTTTCCCCTGAAAGATATTGTTGTTCTGGCACATCCAAATGTACGAGCACAATATTAAAGGTAGGTTTGAAGATTTTGGGTTAGTTTCTGCTACCCACCAGCTGTTCCAGGCAGTTGATATATCAACACCAGTCCATGTAAGTGGTAAGTTTGGTGTGTGTAAGACCTATGCCCATACCTGTTGAGTAGTGGGGTATGAGAGGAAGAGATTTTGATTTGATTCCTCCTCTACTTGACATAAAACACACCGTGTAGGCCCCAGATACGATCATTTCCTAAGATTAGATCCATTCGGGGTTTTATCCATAATGATATTCCACATCAATAAGCGAGTGTGTGGTGGACCTTTTAACTTCTAGATATTACTCCACCAGCTTTTCAAAGATTTGGACTTGTGGCGAGCATGGATGATAGGATATCCATCCTTTGGGGTATAGTTTACTTTCTGTGCAAATCCTGAGATCTTGTCATCATCCAAATCCTTTAATCTCACATGGGAGTCGATTAATGCCTACATGTAAGTCTTGTGCTCCATGTGCCCCTGAGCTGGTATATCCAAGGCCTCCCTAGATAAACACGCTTTCTAATATATAGTTGTATTGTGAGGGTCTCCAAGTTGTGCTATGTTGACCGCTCCATTTTGATTGAGGAAAGTAATCAGGTTAGGTGGGATATGGTAGGAGTTTTTGGAGCCAATGCATGGATCGATTCCATTGCGGACAGACCCAAACTATCGATCCTCCATGTGGGACCCCTTCTTATGGTGGGAAAGGTATTTATTACATCCCTCAAGATCACTGATATACCCTTCCTATTCTACGTATGTAACCTTCACCAATCCAAGACAAAGCTTGCCCAGATGTATTTGTAGGTAACCAACTCTGACCAAAGACTCTTTTGCTTCAAGAGCAACCAACCTAGTTTTGCTGCAAGTGCTTGCACAAAAGTAGAGAGGATTTTTAGGCCCCAACCTCCCCATTTTTTGGGAGTAGAAATTCTACTCCATTTGACCGATGCATAGGGTTTTCCTTCCTTGTGGCCCTTCCATAAGAAATGAAAACATACTCATTGAATTCGTTGTAGTATACCTTGGGGGATCCAAGCTAGGGACATCCAAAAGACTGGTGTGGATTCCAGAACTAATTTAATGAGCAGCAGTCTACCGACTCTTGAGAGTAGACGATGGATCCAAATGTTTAATCTTCTTTGGAAATCAACCATGTCAAGTCTGCAATTTTCTATCCATCTTCTTTTATCGTAAATCCCAAGTACTTCAAACCTTCCTCCAATGATAGGGTTTTAAACGAGAAATTTTGTATTGTAATGTGGGTTTCCTGTTGAGTACACACAGAGAATTATATAGTAGATTTGGCCCCATTTATTTCCATATTTGTTGCAATGCTAAATAGTTTAAGCACTTCAGAGAGTGTGATGTTGTCCTGTATTCCCCCATTTAGGAAAATGTGAATGTCATCAACAAAGACCGGACAAGGTAGTGTGCATTGATCCGTCATCTTGAGACCCATGAGTTGCATTGCTCATTTCTTTGACGCAATCAACCATGTTATGCCTTCCATGACCAAGAGAAATAGCAGAGGGGATAATAGGAAACCTTATTTGATTCCATGCTCCACCTAGAAAGAGTGGGAAGTTGAACCATTGATTAAGATTGCAAATGATACAAAGTTGATGCAACACATAATCCATCTAATATAGCATAGTGGGAACCCGAGATGGGTAAGTATCATTCTTAGGTATAACCATCTCACCATGTCAAAGGCCTTTGAGAGATTGATATCTAGCAACACCCATTTGAGTTTCTTCAGTTTGATGGAGTGAAGGGCCTCTTGTGTCGTGCCTATGGCCTCATGGATTTGCTGGTTTTGTAGAAAGGAAAACTGTTCTGGAGAGATGTGGCCCGACAAGATCGGTTTAATGTGGTTTGCAATAATATTCGCAATAATTTTATAAAGGAAATTACAATGGGATATAGGTCTGAAATGATTGAAAGATATCGGGGAGTCCACCTTGGGGATAAGGGCTATATAGGTGGAATTGATAGGTTCAAACCTTCTACCCAATAAACGGCTTTATTCGACCACACAAAGTAAGTCTCGTACAATGATGTCCATATTAACTTCAATGATCTGTTGCTGTTAGAGAAAAGCGGTATGGTTGAAGGTATTCCTATCTTAAAACCCGATCATATTGATTGTGATGCATGTTCACTAGGAAAGTTTCACAGAGATGAATTTCCTATGAATGTTGATAGAGGGAGGAGAGATATACTCGAGATGGTACACACAGATTTATGCGGGCCGATGCAGACAAGATCGTTAGGGGGTGCATGCTATTTTTTACTATTTATTGATGAATGCACTAGATTTACTTGAGTGTATTTCCTGAGTAAGAAGAGCCAAACTATTGAATACTTCAAGGAGTTTAGAAGTTCGGATGAAAAGCGCACAGGTAAAAGCATTAGGATTCTCTGCTCGGATCAAGGGGGAGAGTACAAGAAAGCTTGTGTCCTCAAATACTGCAAAGGTAATGGGATACATGAAAAGTTTACAGTAGCCCACACTCCTCAACAGAAAGGGGTTGTAGAGAGGAGGAACGAAATCCTTATGGAGTGTGCTCATAGTATTTTGAAAGGTAAGGATATTTCTAATGGGTTTTGGGCTAAAACGATTAATAATCCTGTATATCTAAAGAATAGGAGTCCAACAAGAAGTTTATATTTCAAAACTCCTCTTGAGGCTTTTCTTGGTTATAAGCCCACAGTTAAGTATTTGCGAGTTTTTGGCAGCAAAGCCTTTGCTCATGTCCCAAAGGAAGATAAAAAGAGACTCAATTCAAAGACCATCAAATGCATTTTTGTTGGGTATTGTACAGAATTTAAGGCTTAGAAATTGTTTAATCGCTCTACTCATAAAGCTTTTGTGAGTAGAGATGTAGTGTTTCATGAGCAGGTTAATGATGGAAGCCATGAGAGTGCTAGTGAACAATGACATGTGCCCTTGTTGATGGAAGAAGGAAGTGATGAATCAAGTGAAAACTTTGAGCAGCAGTAGTAGTAGGAAGGGAAAGAATATGATGTAGTTATCAAGACAAGTCCAGAAAATGATGATGAGACAAGGCTTGAAGCTACCCTACCACTGAGGAGATGAGACAGGAAGGTTTAGTTTCTAGTAAGATATAGGAAAAATGCTTTGATAACTAGTATGATGAATGTTTTTTAACCCTCGAGTTATAAAAAAAATGAGTAAATATAGTGAATGGAGGGCTGCTATAGAAGAGGAATATGAATCAATCATCAAAACTAAAACTTGTGATTTAGTTAAATTACCTAAAGGCAAATGACCCATTTAATGCAAATGGTTGTATAAGACTAAATTTAAAGTATATGGGAGCATAGATAAGTATAAAGCTATGCTTTTTGCAAAGGAGTATCTGTAACAAGAAGACATAGATTATGATGAAACATTTTCCCCTGTAGCTAAATTAAACACAATCAGAATGATAATTGCTTCAGCTACCAGACACCATTCGATGATTCACGAGCTAGATGTTAAATTTGCATTTTTAAATGGGGACTTAAAAGAAGAAGTGTACTTAGGGAAACTTGAGGAGTTTGTCAAACAGGGTGAAGAACATTTAGACAGCACGTTGAAGAAAGCATTGTATGGACTAAAACAGGAACCAAATTCATGGTATGACCAAATTTATTCATTTTTCCTACAGAATGGTTGTAAAAGGAAAAAAATTACCCTAATCTTTATACCATGTTTGATAAAGAGGGAAGTATTCTTTTAATTTCTTTATATGTAGATGATCTAATCATTACAAGGAATGTTGATAATCTCATTAAAGAAATCAAGGCGGAGATGTCACAAGTATTTGAGATGGAACACCTTGGAGAGCGACATTATTGTTTGGGTGTGGAAGTCCTGAGGGATTCTTGACAAAATTTTATGTCATAGAGTAAGTATGTGAGGGGCTTAGTGGAAAAGTTTAGAATGGATCAGTGCAAAGCTACAGCAATACCTTTACAACAAAATTTAAAACTTTAGAATGAAGATGGATCTAAGGAGGTAGATGGGACTTTGTATAGACAACTCATTGGGAGTCTAATCTACTTGACTACATGTAGGCCTCATTTGGCTTATGTAGTGAGTGCATTGAGCCAATTTACATCAAAGCCCATTGAGAGTCATTGGGTTGCGACAAAAGTTATTTTAAGGTATCTCAAGGGAACCTTAGATTTTGGTATTTAGCATTGGCTCTCGGGTCATTACATGGACCACCAAGAAGGAGAACCCCCTATCCATGTCTTCTGTCGAAGCTAAATATCAAGCCATGTGTGCAGCAAGATGTGAAGGAGTTTAGTTGAGGAGACTTCTTCGTGATGCTTGATAAGAATAGAAGGTAGCAGCAGTGATCAAATGGGACAACTAGAGCTCCATCAAACTTGAAAATAATCGAGTATTTCATAAGAACGCAAAGCATATCCATACACAATTTCATTTTTTAACGGAGAAAGTTGAGTTAAGAGAAATCCATATTGAGTATTGTAATACTTTTGACAATGCTCGCGATATTTTTACCAAAACTCTTGATAGAATCAAGTTGAGTTATTTAGAGAAGCGTTAAGCATATCCGTGAATCCATTTCTCCAAAGATTAATGAAGAAATGTAGTAATGGAGTGAACGTTCAAACAAAACCTTAAGGAGTTTGCTCATTTTTTCTACCGTGTTGTTTTAACTTCCCTAAATGTGTGTTTCATGTATATATTCCTCATGTGATGAACTGTAAGACTAAGGTGTTCAAAGGAACTGTTAATCTTACACGTGGTGTTCCACAGGTGTCAAGTTTCTTAATAAATTTGATTCGTGTATTTTTTTACAAACATAACATTCAACTAATTCTTTTTAGATTAAAATTGAAATGGAAAATTCTATCATTTCTTATATTAATGTATTTTCCAAATCATTTTTCTTTAAAATTGGGTAAATTTTCCAAATAACTCTTGTTATAGACATTTTTGTGCCCTACAACCCCAAGAATGAAATGTCCATAAAACAAGGGCTCCTAAGTCCCTAAAAGTGTTGTTCTAACCCCTAAAGGAACAAGGTCAATAGATTACAGCTTCTCCCAAAAGTTCTCCATGACAAACTACTCAGAATTGGTCAAAACAGGATCATTGCAGCTGCTCCACTGGCTAAGTGCATTGCATCTCACCTAAATACACTGTGAGGGTGCGTTGCATTTCAAAAGTCCCTTCTGTGGGGTGCGATGGGCGAGAAATGACAAATGGCAGTGTCATTCCGCGAGGTGGAGAGGCAATGGAAGCTTCTAGAATCTTCTCCTGTGACAATTGCCTCACTGAATTCGACCAAGGATGAGTAAGAGGCCCTCAGTATCCAAGTGGAAGAAAGAACTGTCAGAGAGAAGACACTAATCAAATCACAAGTTGACTCATCCCCCTTACAGATATCTATATATAGATCCCTCATCACAGAGATCCAGAGGCTAGAATTTTGCATATTGTAAGGAATTGTTGTTGGCTTCTAGAGACAAACATCAGATTGTTGTGTGATCTAAGCTTTGTTTGAGGTGAAGAGGGGCTTCTTTACTAGGAGGTTGATGCTGGGTCAGAACAACTGGTTGTAACTCCTCTTGGATATTTTCTTGTTTATCAATAAAAGCTATTTGAGTTTTCCTCTATGCTTTTGTATCATTGATGCTTGTTACATTTGTATGGTCAATTTACATCTGATCCTAGATTGTTTATGATTATAGATCCATGTCTTTGTATAGTGCTATGCTTCTGTGATCTTACAAGTACTTTGTGAAGTTGAGCGTGCAAGGGAGCAGGTAGCTGAGGACTATCAAAGAAGAGAGGGATCGAATGGAAGGATTAGCGCAAGACAGAGGTTGGTCTTTCTGTTCCTCTCTATCTATAATTCATAAAGGAAAAAGAAAAGTAGTTTTTCTCTGTTTGTTTCTAAGGCAGCTGTCACACCTTAGTGGGATAGAGCAGTTCTAAATAGACACTTTTCGCTATAACAAAATGGCAACTCCACTGGGGAGCTAATTATTTTGTTTGTTTATCTTTCTTTGTTGTTTGTTTCATAAACTTACAAGTAGCATTCGAACTGTATTAGCCATAACAAATGCAAAGTAGATAACTGCTACTTCAATCAATCTACCGGATCTGTTTATGATTTAAACAACTGATTCACAAACTATCTGATTGCCCTTGTGATAGCTCTTAGATCCTCCTTAGATCTACCCCTGATTGTTGCATTACTAATTGCTTTTTACTCGGCCAAAACCCAAGAACTGAACTGCAAACTGTGACCCAGAACCCGAACAGAGTCTCGTTTCTGGCCCAACGCAGGTACTGTTCAGAGATTCTGAATTTCAGCGCACTTCCTGAGTGGACAACCTGTGCTGCATTTCAGATTCTCTGTGTTACAGGTGCACTGATCAGACTAGCTCTGTGTAGCTGTGGCTTCTGTGATTCATTCTTTCCAGTTCTATTCCTGAATCTTGCTGCCTGTGATCAGTATATGTCTGTTTGAAACCCCTTTTCCTTGCTGTTATTCTGCCTCCTTTGTACAAAAGAACTGTAGATGTTTTTGTGTGTTTGTTGAGTCATTTACAGTTCTCGTTTGCAAAAGTAGCATAGTTGTACTGTCGTCCTTTGATTTGAATCTGTCGCAAGTGTCGATTTCGAACGTAGGAAAAAGTTTGATTGCTGTTGATGGTCGATTACCCTGTTACTATTGCTTTTGGTCTGAATTTTTTATTTTCTAGTGTCAAGAACAAGTATTCAGTTCAAAATCGTAAGGTGTTGTAATCGTCTCCATTTTTTGATTTCGAAAAGAAGCTTGTTGATATTTGTCACTTGAAAAGAAATTCAGATTTGTGCATCAACTTTCTTTTTAGCATCCATATACTAAGAAAGTCGAAAACAAATACATGCATGTGCATTTGCATATAGACAGTCTGATTGGCTTGATTTAGGAAAGTGCATTTAGAGTGTGCTCTTTGCTCTTTGTGAAAAGATTCTGTCTTTCTTTTCCCTAGTAGCTAGGATTTTCATTGTATAAAAGAGATAAAAAGTTTGTTTATCATCTTAGATTGCATTTTAGGAATTACATCTACATCTCGTGGTGAACCCGAAAGGAAAACTTCATAAACAAGATCAACTTAAAATAAATTCAATGAATCTAACAATGCTCTGGAACTTAACGCACAACATTTATAAGTCTAGGCTAGAGACGTATTTCGGCGTCGTAAAGCCTGGTAACTGTTGTTCTCACTGATGGTTGGGTGATTCCTCCACTTTGAGACGATAAGTGCCAGTACGGACTTGTGTTCCCACGTACCGTCGAGTATATTTTGGGAGACACCAATAGGCTTAATCCTTTATCCATAGGAAGCCTTGTCTGCCGCCCTATCGATCGCAATGCACTGAACACAACATTCGGGAAGATTGACTGTCGTACCGTAAAAATTATTCTGCAGTTTTGCGATTGGTTTGGTACTCCTTCTACCTAGACTTCCAGAGCAGTCCCTTTCGTTCCTTTTCAGACTCCTTAACGGAAAAGGTCCATCTGAGCACTTTTCACTTCAGGCTCATTAAAAATCGAAGAAGACTAGAGTCATCTTTTGTTTTTTGTCGACTCTTAAAAACTGAAAAAACAAGTTGTGTCAAAGTGTCTAAAATTTATTTTAAACAGAATATTCATTACCCTTTCCTACGTTGATCTTGGGTTGAGAAAATGGAATCCACCAACCAAGGGATTCCCCTTGGAGGAAATCCTAGTCCCTTCTCCTCTTGGGGAGATGTTGGTGCACCCCATATGGCCACATTGTCGCTTCCAGGACTGACAATTGGTTTACCTGTATGGCTCTTCTCAACCTCTGTCGTTCAGAACACCACTATTCCTGAACAATCGAATCAGTAATTAGATGAGTCCAGAGTTACCCACCAACCTTCTACTTCCTCTAATTCTTCCTCTCCTCCTTCCTCTTCGCTTGATGGGGCTGGTAAAGCCAAAAGTCAAGTACCTAAGGAGAAGAAGGAAAAGAAGAATAAAGAGAAGAAGGAGAAGGAGCCAAAAGCGAATGGGGGCAAACGAGTGTCGTTTAGCGAAAATCCACACACTGCACTGACCAGGCCTAAATCGCCATGTGTCATTTGCAAAGGAGACCACTATCACAGAGATTGTCCTTGCATCCCTCGGATCTTAAGGGACTAGTCCCCTCGTTTGCACAACCCGGTGTCATCAACCTCTCATGATCATGTTGAAAACACACCGTCAACTAGTGAAAGTGAAGCCCCAGGACAAAAAGGAAAATATAGATTTCCTTGTAAACTGTGCGAAGGCGATCATGCCGTCCACCGTTGTCCCTTCTTAGACAAAGCTAAAAGAGTTTTGGACGATCGTCCGGTTTCACCGTTATGACTTCCTCCTGGATATAAAAAACTCTTTCCGAGTCCATCACTAGTTCAAAATCCGGTTGGCCCGCTCAGGTGGTCGCCCGAAGCATCTATCATTGAAGATAAACCATCTGAACCCATACCAGACGAAAGTCAAAAGGTCGAGGTGGCAGTTGACTCAGTCTTTCCTTCACAGGTTCCATCTTCAGATGATACAGTCACTGAAGAGAACAAGGATGACACCGTCCAAATTCTTTTCATAAGCACAAACTCCAACGAACATGGGGGAAATTTACCCATTCCTTTACCACAGGAAGGAAGTTTGTCAGAGTCATACCCGGCCGTCTATTTGGTCCCACCTCCAAGCAACCTAGTTGTCTCCTTTGACTAGAATCAACTAGGCAGACCCTGTTTACCAGCTAGTGTAACATTCTGAATCATTGTTCAAATATATAGAATGGTTATGGCTGGTACCATCATAGATGAGGGGGCTTCTGTGAGTATCCTTTCCTCAACTGCTTGGAAAGCGCTTGGTTCACCATCGCTTTTGCCTGAGATGAGAAATATAACAAGCTTTGATAAAGGAACCAGTCGACCGTTAGGGATCCTTCCCGATGTGCCCATAACATTGAGAGGGAAAGCCGTTCACACGAACGTAATGGTAGTTCAAGGACCCCTTGATTACAATCTACTCCTTCGACGAGACTATATTTATTGCATGGGAGCAATTGTCTCCTCACTCTTTAGAGTAATGTGTTTTCTGCAAGAAGGAAGACTGGTCAAGCTCGTGGACCAGCTTTCATTTCCCGGATCATATAGAAAAAATAGTCATATACCATCCCTGAATGGTATTTTCACGCAAGAAATGTCTCAATCTCCAGTCCGTCCTCCCGATGAGCACAAGTGATTCTGGGGGACATGACTGAAACCCAGGGGGCATGCACCCTGGTCTGCTTCGGCAGGAAAACTTCGGGTATAGGGTAGGTTTCCACGAGAGAATATGACCTCTGTACTCCCATCTGTGATTGGAAGAGGGAGTTGGACTGGAACAAGATTCTCTTGTCAAAGTTATGTGAGTTGGTGGGCATCGCTGCTCACCTTTGTTTATCTCGGTAGACATCGCCGGAGAAGTGTTTTGTTTGCGCTGTGAACAGAACAATCTTTGGTTAACCTGTAAGAGGTAGGCCTCTCTCGGTAAAACAAATGTTTTAACAGACTAAAGAAGGGGTAACCTTGAAACTCTGTTTTATACATGGGGGCATGCAAACCTTTTGGAGTGCAAGCGAAGAGCGACTATTTATTTTTTAAATTTTTAGGACCTCTAACCCTTTAAACTCGTAGGATTGGTCGTCTCCTAACTTGCATAAAGAAAGGATGTGGAGCAAAACTTTAAAAGTTGTCGTTTCATATGAGACATTCTTATCACACGACTGGATTAATCGAGCAGTTTTAGCACATAGTTCAAGCTCGTTAAAAAATAAACATAAGACATGAGCAAATGTTTCCCCCTGTGTTTAAGCTCGTTAAAAAATGAACTATTCCCCGGTAAATAACCATCATGAATGTAGTACTTCAGCCATTAAAGCCTTGGTCGTGTTTGCACCATCACCTCCACTTTTTCATTGGCCGATCATTCACCTCCATTTGATTGTTTACCCATTTTCAGGAACAGCTGGGAAGAGTGATTTCACTAGCCATCCTTGTGACACTGCCGTGATTGGAAAATTCCAAACCTTACCTGGAATCAGCTGCTACCCATTTTATCACTCGTTCCTCAAAAGACGAGTCTCCTTTAAGCTCTTTTCAACTCACTCGTAAAATATGAAAAGATTTTTGAGCCATTGGACTCTCCAGCTCGTTAAAGGGATAGGAAGTGCTATCCCTCCTCTAGATTTTAATCTTTTTGGACCTGAGGGATTATTAAACAAAAATATCGAGTGCTTGTTTTTCGGCTCGTTAAAAGTATCGAAAATTCATCCCTTTTGTATTGTTTTATACTTTTTCGGACTTAAGGGATTAGATGAGGAAAAAGGAATTTTGGAGTTACCTTTACGTTCCTTTTCAGACTCTCTAAAATTGAAAAGGATCGAGTTATCTTTGTCGTTAAACTCGTTAAAAAGATTAATAGCGACAAACTTATATATAGACGAGAACGAGTTTCACTATCGCTAGGCTCGTTAAAACATAGTGATGGGTTTGCCAGAAGGGAAAATTATAGAACAAGCATATGTTATCCTCCTCAAGCTTGACAAAAATAAAGAGGTACTGGTCAGCAATGACTGGGGAAAAATTGGGAAGAAAACTTGAAGAAACTTTGTTGGTAACAAGTCGCTCTTGAACATGACACTTCCACTCCGTGTTCGAGTCGGGTTGGGTTGTTTCATTCACCGGTCACATCGCCATGGTCACGCCATACCATCCACATTTGTGGTTGATGCTACTAATCCATCACATCAGTGTCGCTGATATGTTCAAGAGAATTCATTCAGTGAATTCACCTGTGTCTCACCCACTACCATACATTATACTCCATTCTTTCATGACCGCCACCCTGAACCTTATATCACCAGATCGTTTTCACCTCCATTAAAATCATTTGCTCCGTTCCGTGTCATTGATGTGGGATTCATTAAGGCCCTCCCGTGACAGATCACTTCTTGTCGACATCAGCTCATTATCCAAGAAGTTGATCTAGGAACACCCCATTCAGTACATTGAAGCTTGCATGCCTCAATGGCAAGTTTCTCACTTCCAGCAACAAGTTTACCTCAAAGGCCTTCGACCGAAAGATTTTGCGTGGTGTTCGATGCCAAGTCATTTATTCACACCACGTGAATTGTCAATACCTTGAGGGTCATTATCATTATCGGTGATTCCTCTCACGCTTGTTAACAGTTTACATCATTGACTGGTAATCAAGCGATGTCTTTCCATGTTCGACTTAAGAACATTTCTCACATGGATCGACCTGTAATTCTAGTGAAGATCGGACGAGATTGAAGACCCCGGATCTAGTTTCATCCATCCGGTCTGCGATATATATTCAGGGAAATAAAGACATTAAATGTACATCATTGCCGCACAGATAATCATTCACTCAAAAGGATGATGGCTCTATCAGAATCATCAGTCTACACTCAGACGATTGTTTGTCCTATGTACATGAAAATGAATTTATAAAGCTGAGCATGGGAATGCCCGCCTCAGCTAGATCATGAAAATATTATGAAAATAATGTATTGTATTGTATCTTATTACAGGTCTCCTCCCAACATTGAAAGAACTTCGGACCCTCATAATAAAGCATTTCACCCGACACCAAAAGGTTAACGGCCTCATACTTTAGGGGGCATGTTACACAGTAATTTGTCATTGTCTCTCTGTCAGTCTCCCTACTGTGTCATGAATTCAAATTAATCATGCTCATGCTCTCTAATGCTGCCAAATGACCCACTTTGCCAAAGTTTTTGCTATCAACGCGACTTTTGGCAAAATAACCGCGCTGATGGGCGCTCCATAACAGATCTAATGCGCTGCGAGCGCGGAAGCACCCGTGTTTTCCGCGCTGGTCGAATTTCATGAGCCAACGCATCCTATGTTCATATTAAGTCGCGCTGACACGACCCGCTCCGTTATTGAGATGTGATGTTAGCGCTTCAGTCCAGTTATGCACCTGCGCTGATCCTGTTTGGGCGAGTTTGTTCTAACAGCCAGCCTTCCAGATGACTCCAGACCTGGTTGTTGGCCTTGTGAATATCGCCCTACCTTCTATGGCATGTCTGTTCTTCATTTGAGCCACCTTCCTTGGAGATAAGCTCATCCTCCCACCTTTCATGGAAACTCCTTCTCCTATTTAACCCTCTACCATTGCCATGAGCAGGGAGTTTTTAGTTTTTGGATAGTTTTGATAGTGTGGATTTCATAGTTCTTAGAGTGTTGCTGCTAGTAGGTAGTTGGTGTGACAAGTGTGGATTTGCTAGAGGAAGCTTAAGGAAGGTTGTGAGTATTGCTTGTGTGAGAGAGAGCTTTTGTTTTGGGAGATCTATCTCCAAGGGTGAATGCTTAAGAGACTTGTTGGCTGGACCCTCTAGAGAAGGACTCAGCGTCAGAACTTTGGTTGTACCTTTCTCTGTTATTGATTAATAATAGATGACTACTATTATGGTTCCATTCTCATTTGTCTTTGTAATGGATAATGTGAATTACATCCTTTCTGACTGATGTATAATTGCATTTATTAGATTTCACGCTTGTGTTTGTGTTTCTCTTGGTGTGTGCAGGTATCTATCTACGGGGATCATGGAAGATTGTGACCGGCCAAAGCAAAGGAGCGAGAACGACATCTCTTCATCAAACAATAGCATTGCAATCCAAGTAGGTGTTCATTGCCTATCTCTTATTTGCAATTAGGAACTTGCACAGTAGCATTGATTGATTGTTGCTAGACCCATTCTGGGCTAGTAGGGATCGCCTCTATCCGTAGAGGGGATTTACCTCTCCAACAATTTGGCGACCCCAGTGGGAGCTGGCCTTTTTCTCTTTTTGTTCATTCTTGTTTTGAGTTTTATTATTACTCTCTTTTCAAAGATTGGGGATTAGTTCTCTGTTTTTAGACTTCCTGGTTCAGTCTGGGAGGTGTCTTAATTTTTTAAAGAGTTATTGCCTTGGTTTGGGAGCTTTTGGATTGATTCTGCCTGTTTTTTAGCCTCAGCGCGGTTTATATCAAAACAGTCGCGCTGACAACGCATAGTTGTTTCTTTGATTTCGTGGTCATCGCGTAATTACGCCTAACAGTCGCGACGATCCTGGAAATCGGATCAGCGTGGAAAAGACGTGTACAGTCGCGATGTCAGCGCCACTTGGTATGCTTTTTACCCGTGCTGACCTTGGGTTGCTAGCTTAATTCCCGCGACGACTCCTGAAATCGGAGCAACGCGGGTGGTCTGTGTAAAAATTGCGCTGACATCTCGGGTGGTCTATGTAAAAATTGCGCTGACATTGTGATCATCTCGGGTTCTCAGTGTGTAACTTGCGCTGATTCCTGAAAAGTTGTTTTTATAACTTTATCTCCTGAATTCATCAATCTTTCTTATCCCCTGTTGTTTCTTATCCCTCAATTAGCTTGTTTTGATTACTTTTGGTTAGGGGCACTCTCTCTTTGATTTCATTCGAGTGAGTCTTGTGTTTTTTAGACCATGTGACCTAGCCCTTTAGAAGTTTCATCGAGAAACCATTGGCTTAGGTTACTTGTCTATTCAAGGTTCATCCACAACCCTCTTATTGATTTGCTTGAGGCTTTTTCACTGCTTGTTGCTGGTTGATTTTTAGTGTCGATTATTGAACCACTTTTTATGTTGATTCGATTTCTTCACTACCAAGCATAGATCACAATTGTTTGGATCGATCAGTTCACACTTGCTTGGTTGTTTAGGTGATTGTTATTGAACTAGTCTTCGTATTGTTTCGATTACTTCTCACTACCCGGACACGGATTACAGTTGTTTGGGGTCAACCGGTTCTTTTCACATTTGTCTGTTATTATTTCTCGAAAGTTTGTTAGTGCACTTTGCCATTGAAAAGAAAACAAACAATCTCTTTTGCGTTCAATAGTTAATGGGAAAAAGAGCATTTCGTTGATTTGTGTTCGCAAAAGAAAAAATTTCATTTCTTTGCCATTAGCTGCATTAGATTATTTGATTGTTTGAGTTCATTTTGTTTGATTGAAAACTCTTAACCCTCTCATAGTTAGAATTCATCGAACGAAATGGTATTCTTTGGCATGTAGATTGCATCTAGGTAATTGTGAGAGATCACACGATAGGGCCTGAAACTGAAACTTAATGCAAGATCAACCATAAAATAAACTGAATAAACCTAAAAACGCGTTGGAACTTAACACAAACATCTAGAGGTCTAGGCTAGAGACATGCTCCAGTGTCGTTAAACCTAGGAACTGTTGTTTCACATTACGGTTGGGTGATTCCTCCTTTTGTGACTCGATAGTGGTCTAGCACGGATTTGAGATCCCACGTACCATCACGTATATAGGGAGACCCCACTAGGCTTTTATCCTTGATCCATAGGAAGCTGAGTCTGCCGCCTTGCGAGCCGTAATGCACCGAACACAGCATTCGCGAAGATTGACTGCAGTACGGAAAGTCCTTGGTTCTCATACGATTGCCAAGGTGTATAAGCAGGTTTACGGATTGCTTGGTAAACCCTTTGCCTAGAATCTCCAGAGCAGTCACTTTTGATCCTTTTCAGACTCCCTAAAAGAAAAGGTGCCAGTGAGCGTCTTTTCACTTCGTGCTCACTAAACATTCGAAGGAGACTAGAGTCATCTTTTCGTCCTTTTCTCGACTCTTGAAACATGAAAAGGTCAAGTTTAGTTCCTGTGTCTTAAAATTTTATTTGGCCACGATTAACGTTACCTGGTTAGATCTTGTGTGCGTTAGCTTGAGTAGGCTTCTTTTTGTTTGCCATGGCAACTTTTCCGGGTTTCACCAACCCAAGTTCCCCTCCTGACGGGAATCCTGGTCATGTCCCTCCTCTCGGGAATGTTGGTGCTCCTTATATGGCAACGTTATCCCTTCCGGGGTTAACTGTCGGGTTGCCTGTTTGGTTGTTTTCAACCTCTTTGGTCCCTGTTGTATTGGCTACTAGTCCATCAGTCCCTCCACCTGAAGAACATCATGTTGATCCTAAGGTGGATCTCTCCCCTTCTATGCCTACTTCTACATCCTCCTCTTCTACTTCGCCTGGTGAAAGTCTCGATTCGAATAACCAGGTGGCTAAGTAGAAGAAGAAGAGGACCAAGAAGAAGAAGTCTCATAAGGGAGAGGCTACAAGTATAACTCTTGCTCCTTCGAGTCCCACTGAAGTCGGGCCACCTTCTGCTCCTCCGCGGAAGGTTAAGTTTCCTTGTCGATTATGCAAGGAGGACCATCTTCTTCGCGATTGTCCTGGAATTCCTAGGGTACTAGAAGTATGGTCTCGTGATCCGGCCCGCCCCTCATCGTCCTCTGAAGCTCACGGCGATGCTACCTTATCAGTTGGGAATGGTAAGGGAAAAGGGAAGATTCGAATCCCCTATAGACTTTGTGAAGGCAATCATCCCCTTCACCTTTGTCCACTCATGGATAAAGCCTCCAGTGTCTTGGAAAGTCTCCCAGCTCCCTCACCCCACCTCCCCATTGGTTATCAACGTCTCTCTGCAGCTGCAGATCGTCCCCCTGCTGACAAAGAGATGGCTTCAAATTATTCTCTTGTCCATGCCCCTCTTCCCGAACCTGGCTGCCCCCAGCCTATTCCAGACCAACCATTGGTTGGATAGAGTGTTGACTCGAGTCTGCCGCTCGCTCACTCTGTTTCGGAAGAGAATCACGCCCATGTTCTTCTCGTCTCTTCAGATTCTCCTGAGTCTCAAAATGACTCTCCTAACCCAGCTGCTCCCGAAGGTTCTCCTTCAGTTCCTTTATCACATGGGGGCAATCATACGATTCCCCCACCAAGTAGTCTGGTCGCTTCCTTTGATTGGAATCACCTGATCGCCGGTCGCCTTCCATCCCATATGCCTTTCCAGATCATAGTACATGCCTGTGCTAAGGCAGTACCTGGCACTATTTTGGATGAAGGGGCGTCTGTCAGTCTTATGCCGTACACTACTTGGCAAGCTTTAGGTTCCCCGCAGCTTGGGCCAGTCACTCAGAATCTATTGGCCTTCGACGGAGGAGCCTGTCCATCTCTAGGAGTTCTCCCAAAGTTCCCTATTACTTTGGGAGGCAAAACCGTCTATATAGACGTCTTGGTTACCCAAGGTGTTTTAGACTTTAGTCTTCTCCTTGGTCGCGACTATGTTTACGCCATGGGGGCCCTCGTTTCTTCGATTTTCCGTGTGGTTTGCTTTCCACACGATGGAAGAATTATGACTATCGATCAATTGTCGTTCGTTAGTCCCCCAATGCCTCCTGCGCAGTTGTCGTCCCCTCCTAGTTTTTATCCACCAGTTGTATCTGCCCCACCGCAGATCAACTACGTGGCCACTTAACCCGTGCCTGTATCTAGTGATGACACCATCGTGCATAGTGTCCAGGGGGCATTAGGTCCTGACTTCCAAGATGTGTTCCTTTCACCGGGAGTGACAATCTTGGAAGCCCCGACTTTATATTCATTATGATGAAGTTCAGGCGGAGCATAGTTCACTTTCCTATGTCAAGCTCCCTAAAAAATGAAATAGGGTCTGGTCGGAGCATAGTTCCTTTCCTGTGAAACTAGAACTGGCCAAGGATAGTTTTGATCTTGTGGCAACCTCGTTAAAAAACGAAACAAGGTGGTCGAGCATAGTTCCTGATCTTGTGTCAAGCTCATTTAAACAATGAAACAAGGGTTATGAGGATAGTTCTTTTACTGTGTCAACCTCATTAAACAATGAAACACCTCCCTTTCCAAATTGAGTCTTTTTATTAAGATCTCATAAAATACAAGTCGAGTCTTTCATTGATCTCGAGAGTGAACGTTCATTCCATCCACTTTGTTGAATGTAATGAAGCTTGGGGGGCATGTACCTCGATTTGCGTTATTATGCTGGGGGCATGCGAACTTATAACAAGCATAGTTTTTCGTTTCAAGCTTGTGTAAACATGAAACCGAATCCAAGCAGAGTTCTCCATGGTTCAAGCTTGTGTAAAAATGAACCCATACCCGATTTACATCTCGTGATTTCCATTTTTCCACTGAATTCTGCTAGATGAGCCTTGGTTGTTTCATTCCATTGCTACCATCTCTTTGGCCGATCATATGCTCTCACTTGGTTGTTTATCCTTTCTTGAGGAACCACAGCGATGAGTGGTTTTATTAGCCAGCCTCTTGACCATTACATGTTTTGAGCAGTTCCACCATTGCTGGAACCAGTTGCTACCCTTTATACCACTCGTTCCTCTAGGACGAGTCTCCTTTAAGCTCTTTTCTGACTCGTAAAAGATGAAAAGATTGCCGAGTATTTTCCCTTTTTGGCTCATTAAAGAGAATAAAAATGGAGGTCTGCTTTCAGCTCTTTTCTGACCGTTTAAAGATGAAAAGATTGCCGAGTCCCCCTCTCGACTCGTTAAAAGGAACGAGAGGCGGTCGCTTTTAAAGCTCTTTTTCGACCGTTTAAGTTAAAAAGATTGCCGGGTGTTTGTAGTTTCGCACTCGTTATTGGCTCCAAAACGACGTACTTCCGACCGCTTTTCTACTTTTTCGGGTCGAAGTCACTATTCACAAAAAGTACTCCTCGATCATACTGATCGGGTGGTTCTTTCGAGCATTGTTTTATACTTTTTCGGGCTCGAGAGACACAACTTTACGAAAAAGGACCCCCCTGGATTTTTATTTTCCGCTGTCTTTTCAGACTCTCTAAACAGGAAAAGACGCCGAGTTCTTCCTTTGTCAGACTCGTTAAAAATTTAATGACATCGGACACCATCAAATGACGTTTCCCAAGCATATGCTATCCCCGTCAAGCTTGTCACCCAAAAATAATCGGGGTACTTGCCAAAAATGGTGGGGAAAATGGAACTGTAATAAAGGTCGTGTCGGCAGTATGTCGCTCTTGAACATGGCACTAGTCTGCATTCGTGTCTGGGTGGGGATTTCTCATCTTGTTTACACTAGCCTCCGTGGGTTTGGGTTGTCCTATTTGACCTCTCATCTACTCATTGCCTTGTCACCATGACCTCTGCTCATTTGATGTCAGATACTGCCAAATCCGCTGTCGTACTACCGATATGTTCAAGAGAAGTTGGCCTCTGCAAACTTACCACCTCCTTCTGATGTCTCACACAAAATATTTTATCCTTCTCTGTCTCGTGTCGATGATGTGGGAAACACCATGGCCCACCTTCGATCAAGGTTACTTCCTGTCGACTTCAGCTCATTATCCAAGAAAGTGACCTAGAGACTCCCTTCAAGTGCCTTAGAGCTTGCATGCCTCAATGGCAGGTTCTTCGTGTTCGATGTGAGGTTTTCATCATTGGCCTCCGATCGGATGATTCTGCGGGTGTTCGACTCCATCTCATTGATTCACACGCCGCGGATTGTACCTATAAGTACCTTCAGGACCATTGTCATTATTGGTGGTACCTCTCGCGTCTGTTAACAATTTTCATTATTGGCTGGTAATCAGACGATGTTCATGCATGTTCGACTTCAGCTCATGTATTCACATGCTTGGACATGTACTTTGTTCGGTTTGGGATGGAGCACAAGACCCTGGTTTTTGCGAACCAGGCTGCGATTTTGTGGATTGTTATTACATGACTCATTGATGGATGGCTGCGCCCATACCTGAGTCTTTGGGATGGCTACGACCATACCTTTTTATCATCATGGTCTCTTCAGCTGGGTGGCTGCGTCCATACCACATACCTTTTCGTATGTCTTTTGGATGGCTGCGCCCATGCCTAGACTACATGTAATCGAGATATTAGTTGTACATACGTGCAGGTTCTTCTTGGTGGTGTTCCAGTTCAGCGAGTTTTGTAAAGCATTTCACCCCTCCCACTCTCTCCGGCTTCATGCTTTAGGGGGAATCTGTTACACAGTAATTTGTCACTGTCTCTCTGTCAGTCTCCCTACTGTGTCATGAATTCAAATTAATCATGCTCATGCTCTCTAATGCTGCCAAATGACCCACTTTGCCAAAGTTTTTTCTATCAGCGCGACTTTTGGCAAAATAACCGCACTGATGGGCACTCCATAACAGACCGAATGCGCTGCCAGCGCGGAAGCACACGTGTTTTCCGCGCTGGTCGAATTTCATGAGCCAGCGCATCCTATGTTCATATTAAGTCGCGCTGACATGGCCCGCTCCGTTATTGAGATGCGATGTCAGCGCTCCAGTCCATTTATGCACCCGCGCTGATCCTGTTTGGGCGAGTTTGTTCTAACAGCCAGCCTTCCAGATGACTCTAGACCTGGTTGTTGGCCTTGTGAATATCGCCCTACCTTCTATGGCATGTCTGTTCGTCATTTGAGCCACCTTCCTTGGAGATAAGCTCATCCTCCCACCTTTCATGGAGACTCCTCCTATTTAACCCTTTACCATTGCCATGAGCAGGGAGTTTTTAGTTTTTGTATAGTTTTGATAGTGTGGAATTCATAGTGCTTAGAGTGCTGCTGCTAGTAGGTAGTTGGTGTGACAAGTGTGGATTTGCTAGAGGAAGCTTAAGGAAGGTTGTGAGTATTGCTTGTGTGAGAGAGAGCTTTTGTTTTGGGAGATCTATCTCCAAGGGTGAATGCTTAAGAGACTTGCTGGCTGGACCCTCTAGAGAAGGACTCAGCGTCAGAACTTTGGTTGTACATTTCTCTGTTATTGATTAATAATAGATGACTACTGTTATGGTTCCATTCTTGTTTGTCTTTGTAATGGTTAATGTGAATTACATCCTTTCTGACTGATGTATAATTGCATTTATTAGATTTCACGCTTGTGTTTGTGTTTCTCTTTGTGTGTGTAGGTATCTATCTACGGGGATTGTGGAAGATTGTGACCGGCCAAAGCGAAGGAGCGAGAACGACATCTCTTCATCAAACAATAGCGTTGGAATCCAAGTAGGTGTTCATTGCCTATCTCTTATTTGCAATTAGGAACTTGCACAGTAGCATTGATTGATTGTTGCTAGACCCATTCTGGGCTAGTAGGGATCGCCTCTATCCGTAGAGGGGATTTACCTCTCCAACAGGGCAACTGTTATAGACATTTTTGTGCCCTACAACCCCAAGCATGAAATGTCCATAAAACAAGGGCTCCTAAGTCCCTAAAAGTGTTGTTATAACCCCTAAAGGAACAAGGTCAACAGATTACAGCTTCTCCGAGAAGTTCTCCATGAGAAACTACTCAGAATTGGTCAAAACAGGATCATTGCAGCTGCTCCACTCGCTAAGTGCATTGCATCTCACATAAATACACTATGAGGGTGTGTTTCATTTCAAAAGTCCCTTCTGTGGGGTGCGATGGACGAGAAATGACGAATGGAAGTGTCATTCCGCGAGGTCTAGAGGCAATGGAAGCTTCCAGAATCTTCTCCTGTGACACTTGCCTCACTGAATTCGACCAAGGATGAGTAAGAGGCCCTCGGTATCCAAGTGGAAGCAAGAACTGTCAGAGAGAAGACACTAATCAAATCACAAGCTCACTCATCCCCCTTACAGATATCTATATATAGATCCCTCATCCCAGAGATCCAGAGGCTGGAAGTTTGCATATTGTAAGGAATTGTTGTTGGCTTCTAGAGACAAACATCAAATTGTTGGGTGATCTAAGCTTTGTTTGAGGTGAAGAGGGGCTTCTTTGCTGCGAGGTTGATGCTGGGTCAGAACAACTAGTTGTAACTCCTCCTGGATCTTTTCTTGTTTATCAATAAAAGCTATTTGAGTTTTCCTCCATGCTTTTGTATCATTGATGCTTGTTACATTTTTATGGTCAATTTACATCTAATCCTAGATGTTTATGATTATAGATCCATGTCTTTGTATAGTGCTATGCTTCTATGATCTTACAGGTACTTTGTGAAGCTGGGCGTGCAAGGGAGCAGGTAGCTGAGGACTATCAAAGAAGAGAGGGATCGAATCGAAGGATTAGCGCAAGACAGAGGTTGTTCTTTCTGTTCCTCTCTATCTATAATTCATAAAGGAAAAAGAAAAGTAGTTTTTCTCTGTTTGTTTCTAAGGCAGCTGCACACCTTAGCGGGATAGAGCAGTTCTAAATAAACACTTTTCCCTGTAACAACTCTGTTTTTCTATCATCTAGTTTCTTGCCATTAATCTAAGTTAGTCAATTCATGTTTCCATTACCCACTCAATTGGTCTTTCCATCACATTTACCAATTAAATTGCATTAATACATTGAAATTTTTTTTAATCAAATTTTATGTAATGCACTGTTAATTCTTTTAATCTCATTTTATGTATTGCACACAACACAATATTTAGCCAAATGGTAACATTCAAATCAAATTCAACTTTTGTAGTGGTGTAGGCAGAATGATAAGTGTGGTAAAATTATAAATATAATTATAAAAATTGGAGAACAATTTTGTGGTGGAGCAACTGGAATGGTAAGTGTGGTAAAATTATAAATATAATTATAGAAATTGAATTACATTGTTGTGGTGGAGGGAAGGTCAAGGTAAGTATGGTAAAATTTATTAGGGCGTCAATGCCATTTGAAATATTGGTTGTGAGTTGAAGTAACTTAGGACTTTAAGCATTGTTGAGTTTGTTTTCTTCCTATTTGGTGACCAATTCATCCCTCTTCTCATTTTTTTATGGGTTCATTTTGCACAATTGATAATTTGATTTTGATTTACAAACTAGTTTTCTATACCAGTTTTCTATACCTTACATTATAAGAGATTGGACCTCTAGAAAATTTAGTTATGCTAAAATGCACTCCAAGAATAAGATCAATTTTCACTTTTTATTAGAAGAGACCTGCAATAATGGAAAGATCTACACCACAAATTCAACAAATTACCTTAAATAAATTCTAGAGAATTTGTCAATATGTAGTGACCATGTAGAGATGTCATGGTGAATTTCCTTTGAATATGATGATGTATGCGGGAATGTTACTACTGTACAACTAATTAATGTGGTTGTGATGTTGTGTCATTGATTGTAGATATTGTACAACAAAGTAGGGCTATTTATGAGGTATCTACCATGAATGGTTTTTTGAAACAACATATGGCCATCTCGATATAACAAATTAATGAGCAATATGATTGGATCTTGTGATGGAATTTTAATCTATGAGCTGATCTTTCGAGTGAGTTACATACACTTAAACACTAGAATAATTTAAAAAAAATGGAAACAATCTAGAAACATGTGTACAACTAATAACTAAAAAACTGATCACTAAGGAATGGGTACCAAAATGTTCACCACTTGTAGATGGGTAACTAATGTAATTTTTAATATATGAACTGATATTTCCAGCCAATTGCACACCCTTAACACAACATACATGAGAATGAAAATCCTACAAAAACAATAATAAACTGGAAACTAACAAGATCTATATGAGAACATATGATAACCAAAAACATATTTCAGTAGCAGAATACAAAAATACTATGACAATATGGCAGAGATCCCAATCCTGCCCACAAGCGGAGGAAAGTTTATTGCAGAGATCTCAATCCTGCAGGAAATGTGAGGAAAGGTTACTTATCCACAAAAATATCACACCGGCACTTTAGATAGTGACAAGGAAGTGTGATGGCGCCATAAATGTTGGTTGGGTGAGATTCTCCCATGCCCATCATTGTTTAGAACTTTTAATAAATATTCTACCCACCTAAATTCCAGCCAACCACAATTCATATATCCCAAAGAAATAACACTGCAAGACTCTTAATCTCATATCTTGCATATCACATATTCCATTCTATGTTTGTATTTTCCCAACATTTAATCTCCATTAAAAAAAATGAGATATAACATAATACTCTCACCACAAGAGCAATATATATTTTGTATCACATATTCCATTCTATGCTTGTATTTTCCTAGCATCTAATCTCCATTAAGAAAATGAGATATGACATAATCCTCTCACCACAAAAGCAACATATCTTGCATATCACATATTCCATTCTATGTTTGTATTTTCCCATCATTTAATCTCCATAAAAAAATAAGATATAACAGAATCCTCTCACCACAAAAGAAACATGTCTTTCTTATCAAATATTCCATTCTATGCTTGTATTTTCTGAGCATTCAATCTCCATTAAAAAAGTGAGATATAACATAATCCTCTCACCACAAAAGAAAAAAACTAAAAAACATTGTAAACCAAATATCATATCACATAATCCATTGTATGTTTGTACTTTTTGGGCATATAATCTTCATTAAAAAAAGTGACATATCACATAATCCTCTGACCACGTGAGTATTCCAACCTAGCATCTTAATTCCGACCAATAATCACTTAATATCATTTATAGCTTCATAAGTGTTTAGGAATTAATATCAGCTATATGTTTAGAAGTGCTTGGGAATGATATGCAGAACAAAGAAAATAAACACAAAATGTAAATAAAAACAATTCCAATGAATTGGTTAATTTTAAGGAGAATAAGACATTAGAAACCTTAGGAAAATGGACAATTCTAGGTAACTCGATGCGTCCATAATCTTCATCACTTAATTAAAACTGATTTAGAATTGAATATTGATTGGCAAAAAATATTTCTTATCCATCTCACTAACCACCCCCAGCTAGACCAATTGGTTAATTTTAAGGAGAACAAGACATTAGAAACCTTAGGAAAATAGACAATTCCAAGTAACTCATTGCATCCATAATCTTCATCACTTAGTTAAAACTGATTTAGAATCAAATTTTGAGTGGTAAAAAATATTTCTTAGCCATCTCACTAACAACCCCCACCTAGAGCCAGCACTGTTGCGATGAAGAGGTGGAAGGACGAGTTCCTCGTTCTAAATCCAACTAATGATTTTTCGATCATTGTTGTGTGGTGTGAAGTGTGAGAAAAGTTTTTCTTGCTACTGGTTGTGGGAAGAATGTAGCCTTGGAGGTAGCATGTGTGTGTTAACACGTCGATCAGTGCAATTTATGCATGCTACTATGTTGAGAGCGATTTGTTCGTGCTGCTAGCCTGTGTGCTCATCAGTTGCTACTATCTACGTGGTATGTGCTCACAACCTTTCTTTTTGGTAGTAGGGAGGCTCCTTACTTGTTTCTCTGCATCTGTATGCTTGGTGGTTGGTTTCATTGTTTTCTAGTCTGATGGAAGAACACCTCTTCCCACAAATGGCTACAGTTTTCATAGTTTGAATGAGTTCATCGACATACGATCCAACAATGATTGAAAAGAAGACTCTCCGTGCTTTCGATTGCTTACAGGAATCGATATTTTGTGTGAGCGAATGCCGAGTCAATTGAGAAGGGCCAAAATTCATACCAGCCTTGAGAACAGAGGCTGCCATTGCTGCTACCTAAATTTTCAAACAGAAAATATCCGAGACTTTAATCAATTGAGACTCAGATTTTGTGTTCACATTCCTTTGTTCAATCAAGGAATAGCAGCATTTGGTCTGAGTTTTTTGGGTTGTGTTGCCAACAGGAGATTTTTCATTGCTCGCCTCTTTCATCTTGATACTCAAAAGTGATAGAAGGTCACAGTGATTGAAAGGTGATATTGGAATTTTTCAAATTAAGTTTTTTAATTAAAGTTTTTTTAATTATTTAATTAAATAAAAGAAGGGGCTCTTTATTTCAAGGGGGCAATTGTATTTTCTTTAAAGAAGGAATTGAAGTGATCTTTTAATAAAAAGGAGGATTTGGGCCCATTTATTTTTTGGATCTCACATTTGGAGTAGTTTTGAAGATCTGGGGTTGTTTTTTTTTAATTTATGGGGTTGAAGTTTTTTTATTCGTTCAAGATGAATAATCAGTTAGCATAAGCATACCTAAATAAGAATAACAAGCTTGATGGATTCCATTATTTTGGTTGGAAATTTAAGGTGTAGACCTTGCTTAATGGACATATTGCATGGAGAATTGTGAATAATGATGAGGTGAAGCCGAACCTGACTACAGGAGGAACGACATCAACAATCCAAGACTAGGACAAGTGGGAGACTAAGGCGAGAATGCTCCTGAAATTGTCAGTCAAAGATTGGGTTATTTTCCATATTCGTGATTGCAAGACTACACCAGATATCTGGAAGACGCTCAAGGATCCCTATAAGGTCAACAACACCAATCGATTGTTGTTCTTAAAGAGCAAGATTCCCTCCATCAAGAGGGAGGAGAATGAGACAATTTTAGCATTTAATTCACGAATCAAGGAGCTCAAGAACAAGCTCCATGATATAGGTGAAGTTGTGTCAGATACAGATTTGGTCACAATTACCATGAATGGTACGACTTGCGAGTATGATATGTTGATCACTGGCTTGAAATCACGAGAAAAATCCCCCGTATTTGAAGAATTGACAGGGATCCTCATAAAAGACGAGGAAAGGCGTCTCACTCATAAACCTCAGAGTTCAGATATGGCCTTGATGGTGAAAAAGAAGCCCTTTAGAGGAAAGCCAAATGCAACCCAAAGGAGCAGTGTAGCCCCACACAGAAAGATGCCCCCACCTCAAGGTACATCTTTCAATAGAAATGACTTTGCGACCAAACGTTTTTATTTTGGTAGAACGATCCATATAGCCAAATATTGCATGAAGAAGTTTGATGAAGGCCAAAAGAGACATAAACAACATGCAGGTCATTTTGTAGATGAGGAATAGAGTCAGAACCTGAGACTGTTCATAAATGACTCAGCACTTTCGTAAGGATGATGAACCAGATACATAGTTTGTGGACTCAGGTGCATCCATCCACATGACATGTAACACACAGTGGTTTGAATACTTCAAAGAGACTAGTAGTGGAGCAAACATCTATCTTGGCGATGATAGAGGGTACCAAATGAAAGGTTATGGTAATATTCCTATTGTTTTGCTTGATGGAAATATTAGACATATTCATAATGTGATGTATGTACCCGTGATAAAAAAGAATCTCATTTTTCCCTCTACGATAACTCATCAGAATCTTAAGGTAGAGTTTTATAAATCACATTATGTTATTAAAGACCTGTTGGATCGTATGAAGCCTATTGCATCACATATTCGTATGGGGGGATTTTACAAGATAAATGTCAAAAGCGTACCACAGTAGGCATTGACATCATCTGCCATGACTGCAGTGGACTTATGGAATCAAAGGTTTGTCCATATTACCTTCAATGATCCACTGTTGTTAGAAAAAAGAGGTATGGTCAAAGGTCTTCCCATTTTAAAACCCGTTCATATTGATTTTGATGCATGGGCACTAGCAAAGCTGCACAGAGATGAATTTCGTGTGAATGTTGATAGAAGCAGGAGAGATATACTCAAGATGGTACACACAGATTTATGTGAACCTATGCAGATAAGATTTTTAGGTGGTGCACACTATTTTCTACTATTTATTAATGAATGTACTAGATTTACTTTTGTGTATTTCCTGAGGAAGAAGAGCCAAACTCTTGAATACTTCAAGGAGTTTCGAAGTATGTTTGAAAAGCACACACGTAAAGGCATCAAGATTCTCTGCTCGGATCAAGTGGAGAGTACAAGAAAGCTTATGTCCTAAAATACTGCAAAGATAATGAGATACAACAGTAGTTTATAGAACCCCACACTCCTCAATAGAATGAGGTTGCGGAGAGTAAGAATAGAACCCTTGTGGAGTGTGCTTGTAATATGTTGAAAGGTAAGAATATTTCTAATGGGTTTTGGGTTGAAGCAATTAATACTCTAGTATATCTAAAGAATAGGAGTCGAACAAGAAGTTTAGATTTCAAAACTCCTTTGAAGCTTTTTTTGGTGATAAGCCTGCGCTTAAGCATTTGAGAGTTTTTGGCAGTAAAGCCTTTGCCCATGTCCTAAAGGAAGATAGAAAGAAACTCAATCCAAATGCCATCAAATGTAGTTTTGTTGGGTATTATACAGAATTTAAGGCTTACAAATTGTTTAATCCCTTTACTCATAAAGTTTTTGTGAGTAGAGATGTAGTGTTCCATGAGCAGGTTAGTGATGGAAGCCATGATAGTGCTAATGAAGAGCAACACGTGCCCTTGTTGGGGGAAGAAGGAAGTGATAAATCAGGTGACAACAATGAGCAGCAGTAGCAATAGGAAGGGAAAGAAGATGATGTAGCTATCAAGACAATTCTAGAAAATGATGATGAGACAAGGTTTGAAGCTACGCCACCACACAGGAGATGAGGTAGGAAGGTTTAGTTTCTAGCAAGATATAGGAAAAGTGCTTTTATAACTAGTATGAAGAATGTCCTTGAACCCTCGAGCTATAAAGAAGCGAGTCAATATAGTGAATGGAGGGCTGCTATATAAGAGGAATATGAATCAATCATCAAAAACAAAACTTGGGATTTAGATAAATTACCTAAAGGAAAACGACCCATAGGATGAAAATGGTTGTATAAGCCTAAATTTAAAGCAGATGGGAGCATATATAAGTATAAAGTTATGCTGGTTCCAAAGGGGTATTTGCGGCAAGAAGGCATAGCTTATGATGAAACACTTGGCCATGTAGCTAAATTAAACACAATTAGAATGATAATTTCTTTAGCTACCAAACCCCATTGGATGATTCATGAGCTAGATGTTAAATCTGCATTTTTAAATGGGGACTTGAAAGAAGAAGTCTAGATAGTGCAACTTAAGGGGTTTGTCAAACAAGGTGAATAACATTTAGTTTGCACGTTGAAGAAAGTGTTGTATGGACTAAAACAGGCACCAATTTCAAGGTATGAAGAAATTTATTCATTTTTCCTAGAGAATGGTTATAAAAGGAGAAAAAAAAGACCCTAATCTTTATACCATGTTTGATAAAGAGGGAAGGATTGTTTTGATTTCCTTATATGTAGATGGTCTTATCATTGCAAGGAATGTTGATAATCTCATTAAAGAAATCAAGGCAGAGATGTCACAAGTCTATGAGATGAAAGACCTTAGAGAGCTACATTATTGTTGGGTCTTGAAGTCTTGAGGGATTCTTGACAAACTTTTCTATCAAAATGTAAATATGTGAGGAACTTACTGGAAAAGTTTAGAATGGATCAGTGCAAATCTACAACAATTCCTTTACAGCAGAATTTAAAACTTGAGAATGAAGATGGATCTAACGAGGTAGATGCGACTTTGTTTAGATAACTCGTTGGGAGTCTAATATACTTGACGAAAAGTAGGCCTCATTTGGATTATGCAGTGAGTGCGTTGAGAAAATTTATGTCAAAGGCCCTTGAGAGTCATTGGGTTGCAGAAAAAGGTGTTTTAAGCTATCTCGAGGGAACCTTGGATTTTTGTATTTAGCATTGGCTCTCCTGTCATTACATGGAGCACCAAAAAGTAAAACATAGTATCCTTGTCTTCTGTGGAAGATGAATATCAAGCTATGTGTGTAGCAAGATGTGAAGTAGTTTGGTTGAGGACACTTCTCCTTGATGTTGGATAAGAACAGAAGTTTGCAACAGCGATCAAATGGGACAACGAGAGCTCCATAAAACTTGAAAATAATTGAGTATTTCATAAGAACACAAAGCATATGGATACACAATTTCATTTTTTCACGGAGAAAGTTGAGTGAAAAGAAATCCATATTGAGTATTGTAATATTTGTGACAATGCTCGTGATATTTTGACCAAAACTTTTCGTAAAATCAAGTTTGAGTTGTTTAGGGAAGCGTTAGGCATATTCGTGAATCCATTTCTCCAAATATTAATGAAGAAATGTACAATGGTGTGAACATTCAAAGAAAACCTTAAGGAGTTTGCTCATGTTCTCTACGATGTCGCTTTAACTTCCCTAAATGTGTGTTTCATGTATATATTTCTCATGTGATGAATTGTAAGACTGAGGTGTGCAGAAGAACTGTTAGTCTTACAAGTGGTGTTCCACAGGTGTGAGGTTACTTAATAAATTTGATTTGCATATTTTTTGACAAACATAACCTTCAACTAGTTGTTATTGTATTAACATTGAGATGGAGACCACTATTATTTCTTATCCTAATGTATTTTCCAAATCATTTTTTCTTTAAAATTAGATAAACTTTCCAATTAACTCAGTTTTTTTATCCTCTAGTTTCTTGCCATTAATCTAAGTTAGTGAGTTCATGTTTCCATTACCCACTCAATTGGTCTTTCCATCACATTTACCAATTAATTTGCATCAATACATTTATAATTTTCTTAATCTCATTTTATATAATGTACTTTTAATTCTTTTAATCTCATTTATGTATTGCACACAACACAATATTTAGCCAAATGGTAACATCCAAATCAAATTCAATTTTTGTGGTGGTCTAGGCAGCATGATAAGTGTGCTAAAATTATAAATATAATTATACAAATTGGAGTACAATTTTGTGGTGGAGAAACTAGCATGGTAAGTGTGGTAAAATTATAAATATAATTATAGAAATTGAAGTACAATTTTGTGGTGGAGGGAAGAGCAATGTAAGCATGGTAAAATTTACTAGGGCCTCAAAGAAGTTTGAAATATTGGTTGTGAGTTGAAGTAACTTAGGACTTTAAGCATTGTTAACTTTGTTTTCTTCCTTTTTAGGGACCACTTCGTCCCTGTCCTCATTGGTTTCTGGGTTCATTTTGCACAGTTATAATTTGATTTTGATTTTCAAACTAGTTTTCTATACCAGTTTTCTATACCTTACATTATAAAACATTGGACCTCAAGAAAATATAGTTATGGTAAAATGCACTCCAAGAATAAGATCAATTTCCAATTTTTTTTTGAAGAAACATATAATAATGGAAAGATCTACACCACAAATTCAACAAATTACTTTGATGAAATTCCACAGAATTTGTCAATATGTAGTGACCACTTACAGATGTCATGGTGAATTTCCTTTGAATATGATGAAGTATGCTGGAATGTTACATGTTACTACTGTACAAATAATTAGAGTGGTTGTGATGTTGTGTCATGGATTGCAGATATTGTACAAAAAAGTGGGGCTATTTATGATGTATCTACCATCAATGTTTTTTTTGCAACATATGGCCATCTCGATATAACAAATTAATGAGCAACATGATTGGATCTTGTGATGGATTTTTAATCTATGAGCTGATATTTCCAACCAGTTACATACACTTAAACACTAGAATAATAATAAAAAAATGGAAACAATCTAAAACATGTCCTAAAAACTAAAAACGTGATCCCTAAGGATGTGGTACCAAAATATTCACCAATTGTAGATGGGTAACTAATGTAATTTTTAATATATGAACTCACCTTTCCAGCCAACTTCACACCCTTAACACAACATACATGAGAATGAAAATCCTACACAAACAAAAAAAAACTAGAAACTAACAAGATCTATATGAGTACATCTCATAAAAAAAAAACATATTTCAGAAACAGAATACAACAATACAATGAAAATATGGCGGAGATCCCAATCTTGCCAGTAAGCTAAGGAAAGGTTATGGCAGGGATCTCAATCATGCCGAAATCTGAGGAAAGGTTACTTATGCACAAAAATATCACACCAACGTTTTAGATAGTGACAAGGAAGTGTGATGGTGCCATAGATGTTGGTTGGGTGAGATTCTCCCATGTCCATCATTGTTTTAAATGAGTATGTCGATTTGGTCAAAGATTCCACTATATCTAAAGAAATAAGATTCTTTGCATAACTTTTCATAAAAATTTCTACCCACCCATCTTCCACCCAGCCACAATTCATATATCCACAAAGAAATCACACTGTAATATTTTTAATCTCATATCTTGCATATCCCATATTCCATTCTATGTTTGCATTTTCCCAGCATTTAATCTCCACAAAAAATAATGAGATATAACATAATCCTCTTGGAATTAATGGAGAAAGCTAAACTTAGATTACTGTTATGATGATTGTAGGATGCAGACTCTAATCTAAGATCTCAGATCCTACTATCTAGGGAGTGGTTGAAACCACCCTAATTATGTGAAATGCTATATGTACTAGGTTGCTGAATACAGATAGTAGAGTTTGTGTATGAGTGCTTGGGAACTCTCCAGGTATCTCACGTGGAAATTAATTTAATTAGAAAATTCATAGTTTATCACGGTATCAGAGATTCACTATTGTCGATCCTGTAAGCCGAGTTGAGAGAGCGACTGAGACGAAAGCATCACATGTTTTAGGTGCATAAGTGCGCTGACCCCACTATGAAACTACACACATTTTTTTATTTTTTCATTCACCGTAGTTTTCAAGTCTACAGTTGCGAAGATCTTTGTGAGACCGTGGTGTATAAGTGCACCAACTATGCAAACAAGAGAGGGGATGCCTAGAGGTCGGATCTGGTGCGGTGAGCGTGGATCTTGAGCTGAAAAAGTAGACTGCGTAATTTCCACCTGCAATTGTCTTTCCCTTATTGTCCACTACAACTCTAAAGGTTCCTTCAATGGCTTCCCCTTGTTGTAAGGCCGGTGTGTTGGAAAGAAAATAGCCCTTTTGCCATAATATTGCCTCTGCATTCGCTCCGAGTGGAGGGACAGAAACAAATACTACAGCTGCCACTAATAACATCAGTGCGATCACAAGCTTCGCCATCGAAATCAAAATGAGAGATTCAAGAAGACTGTGGGTGTGGATGAAAACGGCTTCTCGTTAATGGAATGTATAGATGGAATGCTTCCATAAATTTTGTATGTATTGTGGGCATTGAAAAAAAATCATGCTTCGAATTGTCTGTATGCCAGTAACCCATAAATTTTCTGAGGCAAGGGAGATATAGAGGGGAAGATGATAGCTCGATCTAGTAGAATGGAATGTAAAATGTGTGAGCATCCCGTAGTTTCTAAGTGAGATAATCTTCGCGAGATAAGGACACGCTTGTTTATTTTTGAAGTAAATTTTGGTTTGCAGTAGTCCTTTATTCTAGAATGGCTACAAGTGGTGGAGTCCATTGTCACCGTCATAATGTAAACGTCTTTCATCTCTGCCTGCTTTATCACATCTATATTTAGTGTGGATCTGACAGTTGGTTGTTTCTTGTGAAGCAAGATTCAGGATGGTTCCACGTCATTTACAATGATTTTGTTGAGTAAATGAAATTTTAAATAACAGGTAATGTGCAAGGATATGGCTATATTTATTATTTGAAGGACTTATTATTTGATATAAGGGGAGCATTTGGATAGCAACGATCAAGTATTGCTGCCAACAAATTTGTCTTGAAAATTTTATTATTTTGAGTAACCTAGGTGCTGGTTGTGGAGATCTGATCTAGGTGGATGTTTGTGGCCACCCACCTATCCCATTTGGACCCCCACAACTGTCTCTTTCAGTTTTTCAATTTCCTTAACTATAGCGCAGTTTACTATTTTTAGCAGTTTTTCGGGTCCTAAACTTCCGTAGCCGTTTTGAGGCCCTAAACGACGCTTTTTGGGAAATCTACTGCCAGCAATTTTTTTGATAAAAATCATCTATTTTGTCGTAGTCCTCGGAGAGATATTTCCAACGGGCTGTCATGCATGTCAAACGAAGATAATACGACCAATTCGCGACCCCGAGAAGTTGGCTGTCCAACTCACCCCAAAACGGGGTCCACAATTTGGCGTTTCATCTTCTAGGGTTAGGTTTTGGAATGTAAAGGGTTTTCTATTGTTTCTCAATAATAAATAGGCCTTCGAGCCTCATTGTAAACACAGTTCAAAACAGTTTAGAGGCATGTAGCCAACACATCTCTTCTTAGAGATAAGCTACCGTCGCCCTAGCTGGGTTATTTCTATTTCTATTTGTAAGCATATTTCAGTATTTCCCATTAATGAAATGAAGTATTATTTCTGCTACATATCTATCTTTATGGTTATCCCTATATTTTATTGCGTTCCTCTTTAAATCTGGATCAATGGTATCAGAGCGGTCTGCTTTTTCTCTGTTTTTCTTTCCATGTCCCCAACAAGGTCGGGATATAAGGAGTTAGGGCTTGAATTGGTCGAACCTTTGCAAGACTAGCCTCGCAAATATCGACGACCTCCCATGGCGGATGAGAAGAAAGATGAGGGGGCAGGAGATCCTATCAGAATCTTGCTCGAAGAAGCCCTCGAGCGGCAAAGGAACGCGATGATGGATAGCTTTGCACAGATCCTTCAGTGGCTACCTAGAGGCGACGCATCGGCTTCCAACAGCTATTGTGGGAACGCGACACCGTTTAAGGTACAAGTTAATTTCGAAATCCCCATCTTCGAGGGTCAAATAGATGCACATGCCATAGATAAATGGTTAAATCTGCTAGATGGGTATTTTTCTGTTCATGAATTTTCAAGTCGGGAAAAGATTATTTTCGCTCTTCTCAAAGCAGCCCCCCTGATCCGGATTTAAACAGGAACACAATAAAATATAGAGATAACCATAAAGACAAATATGTAGCAGAAATAATACTTCATTTCATTACTGTAAAATACTGAAATATGATTACAAATAGAAATGGAAATAACCCAGCTAGGGCAATGGTAGCTTATCTCTAAGAAGAGATGTGTCGGCTACATGCCTCTGAATTGTTCTCCAAAACTGTGTTACAATGAGGCTCGAGGGCCTATTTATTGTTGAGAAACAATGGAAACCCTTCACATTCCAAAACCTAACCCTAGAAGATGAAACACCAAATTGTGGGCCCCGTTTTTGGGTAAGTTGGTACATCAACTTCTCGGGGTCGCGAATTGGTCGTACTATCTCCGTTTGACGCGCATGATAGCCCGTTGGAAAGATCTCTCCGAGGAATACGATAGAAAAGTTGATTTTTAGACAAAAAATTTGTTGGCGGTGGATTTCCCGAAAAACGTCATTTAGTGTCCCAAAACGGCTCCGGAAGTTTAGGACCCGAAAAACTACTAAAAATAGTAAACTGTGTTGTAATTAAAGAAATAGAAGAACTGAAAGAGACAGTTGTGGGGGTCCAAATGGGTTAGGTGGGTGGCCACCAACATCCACCTAGATCATTCCTCCCCCCTTAGGAAGCAATGGTCCCCATTGCGTTGAGTTCCGCCCTGAGATGAGGAAGCTTTTGCAGAGCTGGGTCTCTGGTGAGCTGTTCTGCAATCTCTGATGTGTCCAGAAATGGTGGGGAGCATGGTTGGTGACGGTCCACATTGAACACTCGGCGCAAGCGAAGGAATGGAGGAATGTTGTGCTTCAAAGCATTGTTTCACGTAGCCTTGTTACTGGTGTAGGGACCATGTCGATGTGGTCTGAGTTTCTGATGGGTTCTGGTAAGGCGCTCCCTCTGCAAATGTAACCAAACTTTGTCGCCCACCTGAAACTTGTGTGGTACCCCTCCGGGTAAGGAGAAGTTGCTCCTGTGTTCTGTCACGACTGTATCCCTCTGTTGTTGCTGCTGTGTGGAGGGGGTCATGGATGTAGCAACGATCTTCCCCTTACTTTGGGAGCGAACCAGACAAAAAATAAATTTCATAGTCTATAAGATGAGCTTGCTGCCTTTCTTAGCAGTGATCAAAGAGGTGCCGGTAGGTGGGGCTAAGTCCAGTATCCTGTATAATGAATTATCCAAAGAAATGGTGACAACGTGAGGCTTTAACTCATACACAGCATGTCGGCTCCACAAGTATGGTTGGCCTAATAGTACATCACAAACATCCAGAGGTGTAACATCACACAATACCTCATCTGTGAAGGGCTTGATGCTGTAGGGAAGGCGACACTGCTGGTGAACATTGAGATCTCGTCGTTCGTGAAGCCAACCGATACTGTACGGCTATGGGTGTGGTGTAGTTGGTAGGCCCAACCGCTTCATGACCTCTGCTGAAATGAGGTTCTATTGGCTGCCACTGTCGGCAATGAATTTTAGCGGTGAACCCTTCACCCACATCTGTGAGTGGAAAAGACGTTCCCCCTCCTCTGGATCTTCGGGCTCATTTTTCTGGATCTTGGCAGTAGCAACAGTGACGCTGGTATCCGCATCAATGATCTGCTTCCCTTTGTCATTCCCCTTGTCGGGTTCTGACTCAGAGTCTGAACATGCATCTGATTCGGAAGCCTTCAACTCGGCCACCAGTGACTGCTTGGTCTGACACTCACTTGTGTTATGAGTGGGACTCTTGTGGAACTCACACCACTTTCCTCTGTCTTTCTTCAGCTTCGTGGTGTTGTTCTTTTCTTGTGACTTCGACGGGTTGCCTTGGGTCACCCCACTTTGGCTTTGTCCTTTGGGCTTTGGATTTGCAGATCCAAAGTCTCACTTCTTCTATTTGAGCTTTTGCTCGATTTTGACAGCGTATCGGTATGTTGTGCTGAGTGAGGAGATGTTCAAGAACTCCATCTCTTCCTGGATATATCTGTGTAGGCAGCCGCGGTATTTGAGTACCAGATGCAGCTCAGAATCTTTGATACCCAATTGTGTGCGAAGGGTATGAAAAGTGTTTGTGAACTCCGGCACATCTTGGTCCCGTCCCTGCCGCAGTGTGGTCCATTTGATGTATTTGTCCTCATAGCATTTGACAGGGTAGTACTCCTCCTTGATGGCATCCCGGAAGTCATTCCAAGTGGGTGCGCTGAAAACAATGAGCCTGTACTTTCATCCTTCTGTTCGCAGTAGGTTTCCCACCAGTCCTTGACGTGGGGGGCTGCTTTGAGAAGACCAAAAAAAATCTTTTCCCAACTTGAAAATTCATGAACAGAAAAATACCCATCGAGCAGATTTAACCATTTATCTACGGCATCTACGTCAATTTTACCCTCGAAGATGGGGATTTCAAAATTAACTTGTACCTTAAACGGTGTGGAATTTCCAGAGTAGCTGTTGGAAGCCGATGCATCACCTCTAGGTAGTCGCTGAAGGATTTGGGCAAAGCTGTCCATCATCGCGTTCCTTTGTCGCTCGAGGGCTTCTTCGAGCAAGATTTTGATAGGATCTCCTGCCCCCTCATTTTTCTTCTCATCCGCCATGGAAGGTCGTCAAGATTTGCGAGGCTGGTCTTGCAAAGGTTCGACTAGTTGCAGACCTAACTCCTTATATCCTGACCTTGTTGGGGACATGCAAAGAAAAACAGAGAAAAAGCAGACCACGCTGATACCACTGATTCAGATTTAAACAGGAACGCAATAAAGTAGAGAGATAACCATAAAGAGAAATATGCAGCAGAAATAATACTTCATTTCATTACTGTAAAATACTGAAATATGCTTACAAATAGAAATGGAAATAACCCAGCTAGGGCGATGGTAGCTTATCTCTGAGAAGAGGTGTGTCGGATACATGCCTCTGAACTGTTCTCCAAAAACTGTGTTACAATGAGGCTCGAGGGCCTATTTATTGTTGAGAAACAATGGAAAACCCTTCACATTCCAAAACCTAACCCTAGAAGATGAAACGCCAAATTGTGGGCCCCGTTTTTGGGTAAGTTGGTACATCAACTTCTCGGGGTCGCGAATTGGTCATACTATCTCCGTTTGACGCACATGATAAGCCGTTGGAAAGATATCTCTGAGGACTACGACGAAAAAGAAAAATTTTAAATAGAAAAATCGTTGCGGTGGATTTCCCAAAAAACGTCATTTTGTGCCTCAAAACGGCTCCAGAAGTTTAGGACCCAAAAAACTGCTCAAAATAGTAAAGTGTTGTAATTAGAGAAATAGAAAAACTGAAAGAGACAGTTGTGGGGGTCCAAATGGGTTAGGTGGGTGGCCACCAACATCCACCTAAATCACCCCCACGTCAAGGACTGGTGGGAAACATACTGCGACCAGAAGGATGAAAGTACAGGCTCACTGTTTTCAGCCGCCCCCACTTGGAATGACTTCCGAGATGCCATCAAGGAGCAGTACTACCCTGTCAAAAGCTATGAAGACAAATACATCAAATGGACCACATTGTGGTAGGGACGAGACCAATATGTGCCAGAGTTCACAAATAATTTTCATACCCTTCGCACACAGTTGGGTATCAAAGATTCTGAGCTGCATCCGGTACTCAAATACCACGGCTGCCTACACAGATACATCCAAGAAGAGATGGAGTTCTTGAACATCTCCTAGCTCGGCATAACATACCGATACGCTGTCAAAATCGAGCAAAAGTTCAAACAGAAGAAGCGAGACTTTGGATCTGCAAATCAGAAGCCCAAAGGACAAAGGCAAGGCGGGGTGACCCAAGACAACCCCTCGAAGCTACAAGAAAAGAAAAACACCACGAAGCCGAAGAAGGACACAGGAAAGTGGTGTGAGTTCCACAAGAGTCCCACTCATAACACAAGTGAGTGTCAGACCAAGCAGTCTCTGGTGGCCGAGTTGAAGGCTTCCGAATCAGATGCATGTTCTGACTCTGAGCCAGAACCCGACAAGGGGGATGGCAAAGGGAAGCAAATCATTGACGCGGATCCTAGTGCCACTGTTGCCACTGCCAAGATCCAAAAGAATGAGATCAAAGAGCTAGAGGAGGGGGAACATCTTTTCCACTCACAGATGTGGGTGAAGGGTTCACCGCTGCAATTCGTTGTCGACAGTGGCAGCCAAAAGAACCTCATTTCAGCAGAGGTCGTGAAGCGGTTGGGCCTAACAAATACACCACACCCACAGCCGTACAGTATAAGGTGGCTTCACGAAGGACGAGATCTCAAAGTTCGTCAGCAGTGTCGCCTTCCCTACAGCATCAAGCCCTTCACGGACGAGGTATATGTGATGTTACACCTCTAGATGTTTGTGATGTACTATTAGGCCAGCCATACTTGTGGAGGCGACATGTTATATATGATTCAAGGCGTTGTGCTATCATTATTTATTTGGATAATTCATTATACAGGATACTGGAGGTAGCCCCACCTACTTCCACCTCTTTGATCACTGCTAAGAAAGGTAGCAAGCTCATCTCATAGACTAGGAAATTTATTTTCTGTCTCATTCCCTCCCAAAGTAAGGGGAAGATCATTGCTACATCCATGACCCCCGTGAAGGCTTCCTCCACGCAGCATCAGCAACAGAGGAATACAATCATGATAGAACACAGGAACAACTTCTCCTTACCCAGAGGGGTACCACACAAGTTTCAGGTGGGCGACAAAGTTTGGTTACATTTGCAAAGAGAGCACCTTACCAGAACCCATCAGAAGCTTAGACCACTTCAACATGGTCCTTACACCAGTAACAAGGCTACGGGCAACAATGCTTTGAAGCACAACATTCCTCCATTCCTTCGCTTGCACTGAGTGTTCAATGTGGACAGTCGCCAACCATGCTCCCCACCATTTCTGGACACATCAGAGATTGCAGAACAGCTCACCAGAGACCCAGCTTAGCAGAAGCTTCCTCATCTCAAGGAGGAACTCAACGCAATGGGGAGCATTGATTTCTAAGGGGGCAGGAATGATCTAGGTGGATGTTGGTGGCCACCCACCTATCCCATTTGGACCCCCACAACTATCTCTTTCAGTTTTTTAGTTTCCTTAACTATAGTGCAGTTTACTATTTTTAGCAGTTTTTCGGGTCCTAAACATCGAGAGCCGTTTTGAGGCCCTAAAAGATGTTTTTTAGGAAATCTATCGCCAACGATTTTTATGAAAAAAAACGACTCTTTTGTTGTAGTCCTCGGAGATATATTTCCAACGGGCTATCATGCGCGTCAAACGGAGATAATACAACCAATTCGCGACCCCGGGAAGTTGGCTGTCCAACTCACCCCAAAACGGGGCCCACAATTTGGCATTTCATCTTCTAGGGTTAGGTTTTGGAATGTGAAGGGTTTTCCATTGTTTCTCAATAATAAATAGGCCTTCGCGCCTCATTGTAAACACAGTTCGGGACAGTTCAGAGGCATGTAGACGACACATCTCTTCTCAGAGATAAGCTACCATCGCCCTAGCTGGGTTATTTCTATTTCTATTTGTAAGCATATTTCAATATTTCCCATTAATGAAATGAAGTATTATTTCCGCTGCATATCTGTCTTTATGGTTATCTCTATATTTTATTGCGCTCCTGTTTAAATCCGGATCAAGATCTAAAAACTAATTTTGAAAATTTTCTTCTAAGTTATTATCTGCCACAGAAAATGCTAATTTTTTTGTTGATTTAAACCAATCTTCAGAAATATGTGCATCAGAATTAGATACTGAGAACGTTCCCAAATTGTGAGAGGTCGTGTACTTGCTCTTTGCCAGAGCTGAGGGTACTAAGACCTGTGTGGCACAGATGCCACAGTCTACAAGGTTCTACAGTTGAAGAGCTGTCGAAGGGAGAAGTTTCTCACCTCCGAGGTATCGGGGTTATTGGAGCTCCATGATGGTGTCGAGTCGAAAAGAAATCTCGAACCAAGATAAGCTCCACATTAAAAACATGTCTATATTTTTAGATATTTTTGATTCTGATGATGATGATTTTCTCATGTTGGTAGTTGGAATTAGCATGGGTAGTATGTTCAAGTGACAAGAAATTTCAGAAAAATGTGGCTATGTTGATGACCATGAGAATCAAGAGGCATAGTGTGTTGTGTAAGATTCACAAGCTGATCTTAAGGAAGGTTGTGAAGAGGAACAAAGTGTTGAATATCAATTGGAGGAGCCATATGAAGCTGATTGAAAAGACGTGGCATAAGAAGATAAAGCTGTAGTGAATTTAAATTTAAATTGTAATGATCTTATTAATATTTCTATGTGTACAAACATTACATCAATGAATGATGAAGACATCATAGTTGACTTTCACATGGTTAACACCAGAAATAGTGAGAGGGAAAATTCTCCTATGGAGCATGTCATAATTTTGAGAAGGTGACAACAAGAATTCAAGCTTTCCATCATTGGGGAAGAAATGAGGTGAAGATACATCACTACCTCATGGTGAGGAAAGTGAATATGAAGGCTCGATTCAAAATGAACAAGTATGGGCTCTACTGCAAGAAGACAAAAATGAAAACATCTGTTACCAAGTTGTTTCATGTTTTAATGTAAGCCTAGCTAACACTGAGACCATGGGTATGTCATTGTTAAGTACCCTTCCTCCATTAAGAAGGAGTGTTAGAGTTAATGGAGAAAGCTAAACTTAGATTACCCTTATGGTCATTATAGGATTGAGACTCCAATCTTAGATCTCAGAGCCTACTATCTAGGGAGTGTTTGAAACCACCCTAATTGTGTGAAAGCCTATTGTGTGAAAGCCTATATGTACTAGGGTGTTCTCCAGATAGAGATAGTATGTGTAATGTGTGTAGTGCTTAAGCACTCTCCAGGTATCTGGCTAGCCATTTAGATAATAAATCCTCTCACCACAAAAGCAACATATGTTGTATATCACATATTCCATTCTATGTTTGTATTTTCCCAACATTTAATCTCCATTAAAAAATGAGATATAACATAATCCTCTCACCAAAGAAGAAACATATCTTGCATATCTCATATTCTATTCTATGTTTGCATTTTCCCACCATTTAATCTCCATTAAAAAAATGAGATACAACATAATCATCTCACCACAAAAGCAACATATCTTTCATATCACATATTCCACTCTATGCTTGTATTTTCCCAGCATTTAATCTCCATTAAAAAAATGAGATATAATATAATCCTCTCACCACAAAAGCAAAAAACTAAAAAAACAATGTAAACCAAATATCATATCACATATTCCATTGTATGTTTGTACTTTGGGCATATAATCTCCACTAAAAAAAGTGAGATATCACATAATCCTCTCACCACAGAAGTATTCCATCCTAGCATCATAATTCCAACCAATAATCACTTAATATCAGCTAAATCTTCAGAAGTGTTTAGGAATTAATATCAGCTATATCTTCAGAAGTGTCTAGGAATTAATATCAGCTATATTTTCAGAAGTGTTTAGGAATGATATGGATAACAAAGAAAATAAACACAAAATGTAAATAAAAACAAGTCCACAAATTTTGAATTGGTTAATTCTAAGGAGAATAAGGCATTAGAAACATTAGGAAAATGGACAATTCCATGTAACTCAATGCATCCATAATCTTCATCACTTAGTTAAAACTGATTTAGAATTGAATATTGAGTGGCAAAAAATATTTCTTATCCATCTCACTATCAACCCCCACCCACAGCCAGCCAGCACCAAATGAAGAACAGAACCACCCCCAATGTTGTACTCACTTGCTATGTTTTCATCCTTCACTTGTTTTCCTCCATAGATGAGCCTGCAATGGGCATCAAAACAATTTTTTTTAGCATAGAAAAAAAAACAATCATTCAATACAGATAAGAAATTTATTTATGTACATCATTCAACATTTCAATATTTTAGCCTGAACAAAGTACCTCTTTTGAATTTACTATAAAATGCAAAATTACATCTATTATAAATGACCTTACAGGGAAACAAATCTTTTAGTTTTATAGTCTGACAAAATATATAGTATAATCATGTTGACTAGCAAATTTCAAATTAGCAAAAGATTCTGGGCTTAGAAGTCAATCTGCTATGTAGACCACTAAAATTAGATACAACTTGCAACACAAGCTGTTATCAAACCTCCCACTAGAAGTAGAAGGATCAAGTGTTACAAAGAAAATTATACTAATAGAAACTTGAAACACTAATGACCTTCCAGAAAAAAGACCAAAAATTGAACCTATTGCCTAATTTTTTCCTCCCAAATGGCCCAAGAGATAAAATTGAAAGATATTCTTTACATTACAGAAACGTGAGATAAACCATCTACTTAAAAACCCAAATAAATAGAGAATTTTGAATAAAATCCTAGAAGCTACTTAAAAACCCAAATAAATACAAAATTTTCAAAAAAATCCTAAAAGATGATAATAATGCAAATGTGGTTTGAGCCTTTAAAACTTAGGTAATTTTGAGAATGAGGACTTTTTTTTCGTAGAATTATAATTCTAGAGAGGGCTACCTATTTTAAAAGTTATGGGATTACTTTGAGGTAATGGTAAAACCCGTTGGTTGCATTCCTAGACATTATACTGATGGTCTTCTAACCCAAACACATATAAGCACATTAATTATGTCACTAATTTTAAAAATTATGGAAATACCTTGAAGTAATGGTTCAACCCTCAAATTTCTCCCGAAGGTATTATATTAATTGATTTGTGACCTATGTATACATAAGTGGATTAAGCTCACCCCATCTTTCTTTTATGAAAATCCCCTAGGATATAGATAAGGGTGTGAGAGAGTGCATTCTTAAGGAACTCCTTATAATATCATTGGTAAAAACATCCATTAACCCTAATGCCATGTATGGGATAGCATGAGAACCAATACAGGTCATAATAATAACAAACAAGATCAGTTGTGTGTCATGGGTGGACAAGGGCATTACATACCAATTCCGCCAAATAATTTATATATGATATAATAAAATCATATATATATATATATATATATATATATATATATATATATATAGAAAGATAGATAGATAGATATAGAATTTTTTAAATAACCTCCTCATATAAATGAAAATAACTATATAATTTTTAAAGAGAAAGAGAATGAATTGTAGTATACTAAAGACCCAACATGAGATATTTTAAAATTGCAATGATAACTATATATTGTTATAAGCTTTATTAGTAATAAAAATTGATATTAACATTGTTGAGTTCTCTTATATTCTTTCCATGACAACCTCACGCACACAAGGTCACACGGTGTCAGCAGCCCCCCTATACATTGTGTCATGTTCTACCAAGGGGTCATAGGGGGACGACTGCCTCGTTGTCGAGGGGTATGCACGGGCACGGTAGCCCTCTTGCACGGGGTCTCAGGGAATGCCTCGGAAATTTTTTTTGGACCCTATATTAGGTGGGCGGACCTACCTATGGTTTTGTGCATAGATTTCACAAATGGTTTTTGGGCATGATGGTTTTCTGTCCATGATATTTTCTAGATCTGGTCAAGGGACTATGGTTATGTTCTAATCCATGGTTAAAGGATTGGGTTTATGGTTGCTTCTGCATGTATATCTATATATATATATATATATATATATATGTCTATCTATCTATCTATATATATATATATATATATATATATCTATATATATATATATATATATATATATATATATATATAGTAACATTGAAAGGAGCATAATGAAAAATCAATCTCGTAGTTTTAGTATTGAAGAGAAAATCTCTATGTATATATGTTTTATGTTTTCTCCTCTCGCCATTGTTTGTTTTCTGTTTTTAGAATTCGTATGCACATAATTTAAGTATACGGTTAAAACCTACATTTGGTATTAGATTTGTTTTGGCTTCAAGGGGTTGCCTTTGTTGCTGAGGGGTTTTTTCTCGACTGTGTGTTAGACCCCGTTCACTAGGAGATCTACAAGATTGATTCTTGTGGTTGAAGAATATGGCAAGTAGTGGAAAGATAGAGATTGAGAAATTTAATGGTGAGAGATTTGAGTTGTCGAAACTCAAGATGGAGGATATGTTGGTGGATAAAAATCAATGGACCGCACTAGATCCGGGTACTAAACCAACAACAATGTTAGATGAAGACTCGGCGAAGTTGTATGGGAAAGAAACAAGCATAATACAATTGTGTTCCTTGGATTTAATATTGCTATTTAATGAGGGGAAGCTTCGACGAAGGCTTTGTGGGCCAAGTTAGGGACTTTATACCAATCTAAGTCTCTAGTCAATAAAATGTTCCTATGGAAAAAGCTGTATAACGTGGGGATGAAAGATGGAGACTCAGTGACAAATAATTGAATGCCTTTAATATTTTGGTAAGAAAGTTATTATCTCTTGATATTAAAATTTTAATTGAAGATAAATGCATTAGTTTTTTTTGTTGTCTACGAGATTCGTTGGATATTCTGGTTCTTGTAATGAGTAGCAATGCATCTACCTTGCAGTTTGATGAAATAGTCTCATCCTTGCTACGAGAGGAGATGAGACAGAAAATTATGGAGGGACAAAATGTTGATGCCTTGTCTGTACGAGGTTCGACCTAGAAAAGAAACAAAAATAAGTCCTTGAGTGGGAGATCTATATCTAGAGGGAGATCTAAATCTCTAGAAACCAAGGGAAGGGGTTTTTAGGAAGGGAGGTGATTTTTTAAGGGTAATTTCTAGGGGAGTGTCTGAAACCAAGGGATAAAGGTCAGAATGAGGGGAAAAGGGTATGTATAAGTAATGAAGGGAAAAAGGGGGAAATTACCAAATAAGTATGTGGGGGTGTAGTGAAATGAGGGGAAATTATTAAAGAAGCTTGGTGAATATCCTTTCATTCTCACAATTCCTCATGCACATGGAACGTAGGATTAAGCATGATCAATGTGTTTTTGACTTAGCAACCTTGTCCATTTGCAACATTTCTTCTACCTACCCTTTATTTACCCTAGCACTTTCTCTTCATTTCAATGGGTGCATTTGAGCTTGCTCACCTTTTATTTCATTTTATTTTGATTACAAAAGTATCTAATTATAACCTTATAACTTTCAATGGTTCACATTAAACACATGAGCTCATTTTTATTCTCTACCTAACTAATGATCTCCCAAGATTAAACAATTTGGCTAGATCCTTATTCTCTATCTATCAACATGAAATTTAAAGCATGGATGAGGCAAGATTAAGCCATTTGACCGTCATGGATTGTGACACTTCTTACAAGCTCCACAGAATCTTATTTTGCACAGTGAAGTAGAAAGTAGTGGCATTTAAATTTGCACACTTTCACATCTGATCTATTTTTTTTTTGGCGGGTTCATATTTTTTACTTTTTTTTTTTTTTTATCTTTTTCATTTTTTTTTTCCTTTGATTATTCTTTTAGGACATACCCTCTTTACGTTTTTTAATTTTTAATATAGAAAACATTTTGGAGAAAGAAAAAGCATGTACAATATGAAAAGACTAACCATAGCCAATTCAAAATTATAAATCGTATTATTATAGGACCCTAACATGCTCCACCATTGAATATTTTTGTTTGATAGTTATCACCACTGAACCCTTTTTTCCTTTACTATGTCATTTGAATTGCTTCATATTATTTTTTGAAACAAAAGTGATGCAAAGTTTAAAAATGCATAGCTTTTCCCTTTGATTTTAGATCTTGATATTGAAATTATTGTATATCTATAATATTGGCCTTCCAACATACAAAATTTTCTCCTATGGTATCGTGTTTCGAGCAACACTAGTTACATTGAGATTATATTCTTCAAGTCAATGTTACACCAAATCTCCGAAGATGACCTCCTTATGGACTTGTGGAATAGACCAAACTTGTATGGACTACCACAAGACACACTTTCAACATTTGGCAATTAAAACAGTACCCAAGAAAATAGAGTCTCTCAAATTTCGACTAATTTTTACAAAATTCAATTTTAATGTATCAAAAGAGAGTTATGATTATCTTCCCCAAGGCACTTGTTTGGGATAGAAATTTCGAGCATAAAAACATCTCTCATAGTACACCTAAAAAAGTTCTCAAATTTTTATACGATGTTCACCAAGATTTCATGTCCGATAGATTCTAATTTTGTTTGTATGAGTATTTTTCTTACTATCTAAAGCTATTTACAGAAAAATAAACAAGGCTAGAAACCTAAGGGCACATTGAACCCTCCAAACTACCAATCCCCGGCCATTCTTCAAAGAAAATGAAACAAGAATAAACATGTTAGACCTAAGATTTTTTTGATCCATAATGTAGAAATATGTCTTCTCAATTAATCACATTATTAGGATTTGGTCAACGTTTCTAACCAACTAATGTGGTTCATCCTCATGACAAGGTGAGAAATCAACCGATCTATATGAATAAATCGCATGGATGCATCATTGTCGAGAGTTAGTTGTTAGAAAATTAGTTATTAAGGTAAGAAAGGTATTATTTAAAATTTTGTTAAAACTTATTTGTTATGAATAAATAAATCTAGAATATTCTATTTTAATGAATTTAATAATTATGTATATAATATTATAATGTTAAAATATTAGGAGTTTAGTTAAGAACTAGCCATTAGGAATAACTAAATCTATAAAATTATATTTGAGTGAATTTAATAATTATTTATATAATATTATTTTTTATCGGAGGGCCTATTCTATTAAATAGCTAGGTAGACTTAAAAAATAATAATATATAATAAAAAAATAAAGAATCTTATTGTAGCCAAACAAGGGAAAATATATTTTTACTAAATTAATAAAAATAAAGCTTTTAAAAATAGATGAAAAAAATGAATAAATAAATAAATAAAATGCTAATATATATATATATATATATATATATATATATATATATATATATATATATATATATATATATATATATATATATATATATATATATATATATATATATATATATACATACTTATATTGGTATAATAACTTTAGAGACTCTGATTTAACAGTAACTATATTTACAAAGCTCTGAAGCGAGGATGGATAGGGTTTACGGTGCTGCCGTCACGCTGCGCTGCGAAGAGGCAGAGATGACAAAGAAACCATGGAGATCGAACGCTGGACCATCCCAACTGACTGCGCCGACAAGGTTCTGGTACTGCAGAGGACGAGATCACAATCCCTCAGCAACAAATCGAGCCTCAGATGATGAACAGTCCGCTCGCAGGTCAAGGTCGTTTATTCACTATCTGATTAAGGGTTACCCTCATGAAATACCTCTTGCCCTTACTATAACAGGTTACGGCCAGGAAGAATTACACCGTAAACGCTCAGATCTGCAACCGACAACGCAACCCTACCTGGATCCGCAGCCTCTAATTGAGATTAAGGGTAAGAACAAAGCGGAATGGCCGGAGATGGCTGCGCATGCTAGAGCCATAAAGAATATGGACCCATTTCCAGTTGAAAGAAGCAGGTGCGGCTCAGATCTGAAATCAGAGAGCCGTGGGGTGAAAAGAACTCGAACCTCCGATCCTGAATCAAATAAGGCGCGCTCAGAACCTAAGGCCATTGAATCTAAAAAATGGATGATAGAAGGTGGAAGATCGCCAGATCTGGAGAACAATCATGGGAATCAGGGCTTGATTAAGGCCGATCCATCAGATCTGAAACAAATATTTATCAGATCTGTAGAAGGCAAACACTCTTGTGTACAAATCAAGGAGGGGATGGAAGTCCAGGAGCTAAAAAAGCAGATCCAGAACAAATTGGGAATTCCGGCAGCATACCAAAGTCTCTTATTCTCAGGGATCTGCATGCAGGACCAACACACTCTCCAGCATTACGGAGTCGTCAAATATTCAACCATCACCCTCAATCTAAGACTCCGAGGCGGATGCAAGGGAACCAGCTCAAAAAACACAGGCTCTTTCCGCGATGCAGTTAAAGGGAAAGAACCAATGCAACACATAACAACATCCACACCAGAGCTTCTAGGACCCTACATCGTGGAACAGAAGTCAGAAGCACCTATGCTTACTGTATCAATGCCGGAGGTAACAGATCTATACTCAGATCTAACTCATAATGCTGTTATATGCAGATTTAACGGTTATTGGCCCAAAGCTGATGCACTACACCAATGGGTTTACACATCATGGACAACCAATTGCGAAATATATCTATGCCCTAAGGGATTCTTCATAGTCAGATTTAGCACAGAGCTGGAATGAGACAATACCATCAATCAGGGGCCTTGGTTCTGGGGCAATGCTGGTCTCTTTCTCACACCCTGGCTCCCGGATTTCGACGCCAATACCATGGTAGTATCGACAATGCCAGTTTGGGTAAGGCTACACAACCTACCACTGCATTTCTGGCATCGAAAAGCTTTAACAGCCATTGGAAACGCCTTAGTAAAACATCTCAAAATAGATGAGGACAGAGCCAACCGGGGAATTTTCACATATGCCAGAATATGTGTAGAAGTGGACCTAAGTCAAGGACTCCCAGATCAGATCACACTGAATTTTAATAATTCACTGTGGACACAACAACTAGATTACGAGAACACGGCTTTCAGATGCCGCAGCTGCTTGTAGACAGGACACCTTCAATATGCATGTCCACTGACTTGTAAGGAGCCTAAGGGGAATAAGAAACAACAGAAAAAGCCAAAAGGTTGGCAGCACACTGAACCACTGGAGGAGGAGGCACTAAACACGGAACCCACAGACATATACAGGAGACAGGAACAAATGCAGGAAGAGAACACTGTAGGACCCAATCTAGAACCAAACAGCATGGCACCGAAGCAAGAACTGCAGCTAGAAATAAGCGGTGCCAAACGCGCACATAGTACCGAAGGATCGGACTCGGACAAAGAACAACCTGGGCACACAGAGGAAAACCAACTTGCCATAATTGTCCCCACTGCCAATACTGGAGGTTGGAGAAAGGTGGAGAAGAAAAAAGGAAGGAAAATATAGGCCGATAGACACAATATTCTAAATTTTGCTGTATTCTGGTCACTATGGGAATAGTCTTATACTATTTTTTGAGCTCTTATTTCTGTTATGCTGCCTGTTATTACAGGAACAACCATATGCATATGCTTCAAGCATCTACAAAATGTAATTTTATCAACATGAATAAAATTACGATTTTTTCCTAGGGGAAAAATATATATATATATATATATATATATATATATATATATATATATATATATATATATATATATATATATATATATATATATATCCGAGGGAGAAATATCCTAATTTTCATTAACAGAGAAAATTACATGTTGTAAATGCCATGGGCATATGCATAAAAAGTGATTGTGGTCAACTGTGGACTATTTGTAAGTGTAAAGAAACTATAAAAAGGCCTTGCGTAGGGTATGCTATTAGTATCTAATCATGTACATTTTATTTACATATTCAAAAATCCACCCATGGTGATTACTGTTGTGTAGGCAAAATATTAACACGCAAAAAATTGATAAGTTAGGGCGTGTCAACCCTATGTAGATCTTAATCCATGTATGATCTATGGAAGAACTGATAGATTTGTTGAGGTGTATGCTCCCTCACCATCCATGTTGTGGGGAAAAGTATCCGACTCGGATGACCCTATCCCTACTCTAAGGGTGACAGTCCTTAGCAACAACTGAAAGTAAAGCTTTGATATTTTTCCTTTATGAAAGTACAGAGAAGGAAGAAAAGATTGACCAACCGATGTCTTTCGCTTTTGTCGATCCTATCCTCTCTCTTTGTCTCTTGTTCCCAGCTCCTTGCTCCCTTTGCCGGCCCAGCTACACAAAGATCCTGCATAAACAAGAGAAGGAAAACTACAAGAAACATGTACTCATAACTGATGCATGGATTAGAGTGAATCAGATATACAAGTAAATACAATACATCAATGCAATACAAGTATATAGGAGAACATTCAAAGCTTTATTGATAGAAGTAAAAGGGTTCTGAGAAGGTTACAACCATCAATGGCTCCAATCCAGCAGCACCTCCCCAGCAGCAAGAAATCTCCTCTTCACCTCTATAAAAGCAATCACCCAATAGCTCTAACTGTAAACCAACAACACTTCCTTGCTTGCACAAAATTCCAGCCTCCTTAGACCTCATAGAAGAGCTCTATATATAGGATAGAAGAAGAAAGGATGAGTCAGCTTGAGACTGACATAAAGCTGCCTTGTGTCCTCTCCCTCTTCAGTTAAACTTCAGTTCTTGAGTCCACTTGGAGATCCTTGCTTACACATGGAGATCAAGTACCTCTTACTCATCACAGGGCGAATCCCTTGAACCAAGTGTCAGTTTGGAAGCTTCCTGGGCAATTGACACCTTGCAGAATGACTGTGCCACTTGGCCAATCTCGCCCAGCGCAGGTAGCCTTCATTAGATTTGACTTTCAGCGCAGGTACAAGGAGGAGCAGTTGCATTCCAGCGCAGATGCTCAGTGGAGCAGCTGACATGATCCAAAAATAGCCTGTTTTTGAGTGTTTTCAGGTGGAGAACTGATGGGAAGTGCTGTGGTTTGCTGACCTTGTTCTTCTAGGGGTAAGAACAACATGTTTAGGGACTGAGGATCCCTGTAATTATCGACATTTCATGCTCCGTGCTGCGAGGCACAAAAATGTCTATAACAGTTGCCCCCTAAAGTATGAGGCCGTTTATCGGGTGAAATGCTTTATCTAGAGGGTCCGAAGTTCATTCCAGTGCTGAGGAGGCGCCCTGTAATACAATACAATACAATACATTATTTTTCATTCTGTTTTCATGATCTAGCTGAGACGGGCATTCCCATGCTCAGCTTTATAAATACATTTTGGTACATATAACAGACGATCGTCTGATGGTAGACTGATAATTTTCTGCTGAAATTATCATCCTTTGAGTAGGATGATCATCTGCTGCAATGATGTACATGACAAATGCTTTTATATTTCCTGAATATGTATCGCAGCCCGGATGGATGAAACTAGATCCGGGGTCTTCAAACTCGTTCGATCTTCACTCTAAGTACAAGTCGATCCATGTGAGAATTTCGCTGAAGTCGAACATGGAAAGACATCGCTTGATTACCGGTCAATGATGAAAACCGTTAACAAGCGCGAGAGGAATCACCGATAATGATAATGACCCTCAAGGTACTGCAGTACAGTTCACGTGGCGTGAATAAAGGACTTGGCGTCGAACGCCACGCAAAATCTTCTGGTCGAAGGTCATTGATGTATACCTGTCGCCGGAAGTGAGAAACTTGCCATTAAGGCATGCAAGCTTCAAAGTACTGATGGGGTTGTTCCTAGATCAACTTCTTGGATAATGAGCTGAAGTCGATAAGAAGCGATCCGTCAAAGGAGGGCCTTAATGAATCCCACATCAATGACACGGATCGGAGCTAATGATTTTAGTGGAGGTGAAAACAAACTGTGACATATGATTCAGGGTGGCGATCATGAATGGATGAAGGATAATGTATGGCAGTGGATGGGACACGGTTGACACTTTCAGAATGACCTCTCTTGAACATATAACGACACTGATGCGATGGATCAGTAGCATTACCCCAAAATGTGGATGGTTTGGCGAAGACCATGGTGATGAGACCGGTGAATGAAACAACCCAACCCGATGTGGTACGGAAGAAAAGTGTCATGTTCAAGAGCGACTTGCTACCATTAAGCTTTGATGTTCTCCCAATTTTTCCCCAGTCATTTCTGACCAGTACCTCTTTATTTTTGTCAAGCTTGAGGAGGATAACATATGCTTGTTCTATAACCTGCCCTTCGGGCAAGCCCATCGCTATGATTTAACGAGCTTAGCGATAGGGAAACTCGTTCTCGTCTAAAGACAAGTTTGTCGCTATTTAATTATTTTAACGAGTCTAACGACAAGGAAAACTCGGTCCTTTTCATTTTTAGAGAGTCTGAAAAGGTACATAAAGTCAACTCCAGAATTCCTTTTTCGTCATCTAATCCCTTAAGTCCGAAAAAGTATAAAACAATACAGAAGGGATGGGTGTTCGGTACTTTTAACGAGCCGAACAAGACAAGCGCTCGATCTTTTTGTGTAATAATCCCTCAGGTCCAAAAAGATTAAAGTCTAAATGAGGGATAGCTCTTCCGGTCCCTTTAACGAGCTGGAAGGCCAAAACTCGGCAAACTTTTCATATTTTACGAGTCTGAAAAGAGCTCAAAGAGGACTCGTCTTTTCAGGAACGAGTGATGAACAGGGATAGCAGCAGATTCCAGGTACAGGTTGGAATTCTCCAATCACGGCAGTGTCACAAGGATGGCTAGGTGAAATCACTCTTCGCAGATGTTCCTCAAAATGGGTAAACACACAAATGGAGGTGAATGATCGGCCAAATGAACAGTGGAGGTGACGGTGCACAAACACGACCAAGGCTTTTATGGCTGATGAATTTACGATCTCAAAAGGTTATTTACCGGTTCATTTTTTCTGAATGAGCTTGAACTCTGAAGGGAAGCCTGCTCATAAACTTATGTTTATTTTTTAACGAGCATGAACTATGCGCTAAAACTGCTCGGATCTTGCATTTATTTTTTAACGAGCATGAACTATGTGCTAAAACTGCTCGATATACCAGTCATAGAATAAGAACGCCTCCTGTGAGATAGCTATTTTTTAAGGAGCTTTATCTCACGAAGCTATGCTCTAATTTTGGCAAGTTTTACCTTTGCCCCACAGACTTTCTTCATGCAAGGTCGGAAACGGCTAATCCTACGAGTTTAAAGGGTTAGACCTACAGGTTTAAAGGGAGGACCTAAAAATTTAAAAAAATAAATAGTCGTCCCTCGCTCACATTCCAAAAGTTTGCATGCCCCCAGACATAGGATAGAATTTCGAGGCTGCCCCTCCTCTCCCCTACCTCTGCTTTTCTTTGGGTGTTCACAGCTACTTGTCATCTTGCCAATCTAATGTTAACGATACTAGTCTTCTCGTTATTTTAAGGGGTCTTACGCGGTACTTGTCTTCCCGTCAGCCCAACTTTTAACGAACAGCTATTTGTGACAAGAGAAGAACACTACTCAAAGACAAAACATTGGTATTATTGAGGGAGGCTTGCCTCTTTCTTATTATCCGAAGAGGGTTCTATTTGCTGCCGCAAATCAATCTCTTTCTTCGGCGATGTCTATCATTGGGTTACTCAAATATGGTTACCCTATATCACAACAATAGAATCTCTTTCTTTGGAGGCTGCCCCTACTTATCCTTCAAAACATTTGTTTTAATGGGTGAGGCTTGCTTTTCCCCAAAGATGGTTACTACTTGTTGCAATAAGGGAATTCCTACTTGGGCAGTGCCCACCTCTTTAGACAAAGGTGAATGACTCTTTAGCCAAACACATAACTTTAACAAAAGAATACTATTCCAGAACAACCCCTCTTCCATCCACGGACGGGGTACGGACTAGTCATATTCTTCTGCGGAAATTCTACCTTATACCCAGGGTTTCTTCTGCCCGGAGCAGACCAGGGTGCATGCCCCCTGGGTTCCAGTCTTTCTTTCCGAATCACTCGCACTCATCGGGAAGGAGGACTGGGGGTGGAGGCGAATCTTGTGTGAACAGACCATTTAGGAATGGTATTTGACTATTTGCGATGCGAGATCCCGGAAATGAAAGTTGGTCTACGAGCTTGACCATCCTTCCTTCGTGTGGAAAACACATTACTCTAAAGAGTGAGGAGACTATCGCTCCCATGCAATAAATATAGTCACGTCCAAGGAGTAGGTTATAATCCAAGGGTCCTTGGACGACCATCACGTTCAAATTGACGGTCTTCCCTTTCAATGTAACAGGCACATTGGGGAGGATTCCTAATGGTCGACTGGTTCCTTTATCAAAACCTGAGAGATTTCTTAACTCAGGTAAAAGCGCCGGGGAACCCAGTGCTTTCCAAGCAACAGAGGAAAGGATACTCACAGACGCCCCTTCATCAATGATAGTACCAGCCATGATCATTCTATAGATCTGGACAATGATTCTGAATGGTACACTGGCTGGTAACCGGGGTCTGCCTAGTTGATTCCAATCAAAGGATACAACCAGGTTACTTGGTGGTGGGACCGAATATACGGCCGGATATGACCCTGATGATGTTCCTTCCTGCGATAAAGGAATGGGCGCATTGCCCTGACGCTCATCAGAGTCGGTGCTGATGAAAAGAACCTGGATGGTGTCATCCTTATTCTCTTCAGTGAGGGTGTCGCATGAAGATGACTCTTCGGCGACGGTGTCATTTGAAGATGAAACTTCTGAAGGTAGAACCGGGTCAACTGCTGTATCGACCTTTAGACTTTCGTCCGGTCTGGATTCAGTAGGTTCATTTTCAGTGACTGACGCTTCAGCCGACCACTTGAGCGGGCCAGCTGTATTTTCAACCAACGAAGGACTTGGCACGAGTTTTTTATATCCAGGAGGAAGTTTTACCGGTGAAACCGGACAGTCTTCCAAAACTCTCTTCGCTTCGTCTAAGAAGGGACAACGGTGGATGGCATGACTGCCTTCACACAACTTACAGGGGAATCTTACTCCCCCTTTTTGTCTTGATCCTTCACTTTCGCTGGTTGACGGAAAGCCATCAACCTGATTGTCAGAGGTTGATGCCCCCGAATTGTGCAGACGAGGGGACCAGTCCCTTAGTATCTGGGGAATACAGGGACAATCTCTGTGGAAATGGTCTCCTCTACATATAACACATGGCGATTTAGGCCCGGTCTGTGCAGTGGGTGGGTTTTCGTCAGATGTCTTTTGCTTGCCCCCAGTCGCCTTAGGCTCCTTCTTCTTCTTCTTCTCTTTCTTCTTCCTTTCCTTCTTCTCCTTGGGAGGCTGACTTTTGCCAGCTCTACCTTGCGAAGATGAAGGATCAGAGGAAGTATTGTAAGAAGTGGAAGGCTGGTGGGTAGCTCTAGACTGGTCTGACTGTTGATTCGATTGCTCAGGATTAGTGGCGATCTGGACTACATTAGTTGAAAAGAGCCATACAAGGAGGCCGATTGTCAATCCTGGAAGTGACAATGTTGCCATATGAGGCGCACCAACATCTCCCCAAGAGGAGAAGGGATTTGGACTTCCGCCAAGGTTGCCTCCTTGGTTGGTGGGCTCCATACTTTTCAACTGAAAGATCAACGTGGGAATAACAGGTGATTTTGTTCCGCTTAAAATAAATTTTATTAACGACGCTTTTAGACACAAACTTGCTTTTTCATGTTTTAAGAGTCGAGAAAAAGCTAAAGATGACTCTAGTCGCCTTCGATGTTTTAACGAGCCCGAAGTGACAAATGCTCGGTTGGACTTTTTCAGTTATAGAGTTTGAAAAAGGCCAAAAGAAACTGCTCTGGAGATCTAGGCAGAGGGTGTGCCAAACCTTTCGCGAAACCACAGAATACGTTTTACGGTACGGGTGGTTGATCTTCGTGAACGCTGTGTTCACTGCATCGCGATCAGTAGGGCGGTCGACACGGCTTCCTATGGATAAAGGATAATTGCCTATAGGGGTCTCCCAATATATACGCGACGATACGTGGGAGCACAAGTCCGTATTAGTGCCACCGACTCTCAGAGGAATCACCCACCTTCGTAGAGATCGACAGTCACTATGTTTAACGACGCCGGAACACGTCTCTACCTAGACCTCTAGATGTTTGCGTTATGTTACAAAGAGTTGTTATGTAAATTGGATTTATTTTAATGTTGATCTTGCTTAGCAGTTTGCCTTTAAGGATCACCACGAGATGTATATATACAACTTCCTAAATGCAATCTAAGATGAGAAGCAAAACTTTTCAATCTTTCAACTTTGAAAACCTTAATCTACTGAGGGAAAAGAAAGACATCAACTTTTCACACAGATCATAGAACACACACTAAATGCACTTTTCCCTAAATCAACATGCAAACTGTCAATAATGCAGATGCACAATGCAGATATTTCTTTTCTTTATCCTTAATGTTGATGTAAGACAAAAAGGAAACTGTTGTATAACTTTGAATCTAATTTCGAGCGAAAGTAAACAAGCTTGTCCAAAATCAAAAGACACCTTAAGATCGACTTGTTTAGACACTGGAAATGTATAGATTCAAACCACAAAATGAAAAACAAACAAACTCAAACAGCCATGAACAGTAATAAAACTAGCTCTTAAGATCATAAAGACACTTTTACAGTTCAGGATCTAAGAGGCCACAGCTATACTGGTTCGCTTTTCACAATGGGAAACTGTAACTGAAACAAGAAATACTAAAAGAACAATCACAGTTTCATCACACAACTGAGGCGGAATAATTTCAAGGAAAGTTAGTTTACAGCAAGTACGATGACAAGCAATCAGCAGCAAAACAACAGTGAAAACAGGGCTAAGACACAGTGGGAAACCTCAGGAAGACATAGCCTAACTGGATCAGCGCAGGCTCTGGTCTGTCAAATTGACTCTCAGCGCAGTTCCCGAAGGGAGTACCTGCGCTGGAATGCAGACTGCCTGTGGACAGCCTGCACTGAGACACGAGAGTTGCGTTTACAAGGATTTCCGGGTCATAAAAAGCTCAAAAATTCACTGTTTTTGCTGAAATAAAAAGCTATAGGTCAAGTACAAGCTAAGGGATGATCAAGAGGATGAAAAGCTATCACAAAGAGTACAAGAGTCTTTTGTAGATCAGCTCTTCAAATCATGAATCTGCTCAAAAAATGAGCAAGAGTAGCAGCCCCTCTACTTCGCTTTTGATATAGTCAAAAGCTTTTCGATTCGGTACTCTTTGGTTCAGGAAATGAATAGCAAAGATACTACAAACACCAACAAGATACTAGGCTCCCCAGCGGAGTCGCCAGTTTGTTGTGGGGAAAAGTATCCGACTCGGATGACCCTATCCCTACTCTAAGGGTGACAGTCCTTAGCAACAACTGAAAGTAAAGCTTTGATATTTTTCCTTTATGAAAGTACAGAGAAGGAAGAAAAGATTGACCAACCGATGTCTTTCGCTTTTGTCGATCCTATCCTCTCTCTTTGTCTCTTGTTCCCAGCTCCTTGCTCCCTTTGCCGGCCCAGCTACACAAAGATCCTGCACAAACAAGAGAAGGAAAACTACAAGAAACATGTACTCATAACTGATGCATGGATTAGAGTGAATCAGATATACAAGTAAATACAATACATCAATGCAATACAAGTATATAGGAGAACATTCAAAGCTTTATTGATAGAAGTAAAAGGGTTCTGAGAAGGTTACAACCATCAATGGCTCCAATCCAGCAGCACCTCCCCAGCAGCAAGAAATCTCCTCTTCACTTCTATAAAAGCAATCACCCAATAGCTCTAACTGTAAACCAACAGCACTTCCTTGCTTGCACAAAATTCCAGCCTCCTTAGACCTCATAGAAGAGCTCTATATATAGGATAGAAGAAGAAAGGATGAGTCAGCTTGAGACTGACATAAAGCTGCCTTGTGTCCTCTCCCTCTTCAGTTAAACTTCAGTTCTTGAGTCCACTTGGAGATCCTTGCTTACACATGGAGATCAAGTACCTCTTACTCATCACAGGGCGAATCCCTTGAACCAAGTGTCAGTTTGGAAGCTTCCTGGGCAATTGACACCTTGCAGAATGACTGTGCCACTTGGCCAATCTCGCCCAGCGCAGGTAGCCTTCATTAGATTTGACTTTCAGCGCAGGTACAAGGAGGAGCAGTTGCATTCCAGCGCAGATGCTCAGTGGAGCAGCTGACATGATCCAAAAATAGCCTGTTTTTGAGTGTTTTCAGGTGGAGAACTGATGGGAAGTGCTGTGGTTTGCTGACCTTTTTCTTCTAGGGGTAAGAACAACATGTTTAGGGACTGAGGATCCCTGTAATTATTGACATTTCATGCTCCGTGCTGCGAGGCACAAAAATGTCTATAACAATCCATTCCCCTCTAGGATGATGTCTTGCCTCCTCTAAAAGTCGGTTCACAGAGTCATTACACTCCCTGTAGATATGAGTACAAGAAACAAGATCTACTTGTGCTTTTAGCAATAAAACATCATCCAACATGCTTCTGAGTGTATATGCATGGCATGTTGATATGAAGTTGAATTGGTTAATAACAATTTTCGAATCCCCAAAAATTTGTATGTGTCTACAATTTTTGTAAATGACAAAATATAAGAGATGACAGAGTGTCAACAGCTCCATGAAATTATTTGTCCCGTCTCCCAACCCCAAACAAATGTGAAAATAGTGTTTTTTAGTCAAATGAAGGATAATTCCACCACCACAACCCTATACTTGTGCTGCTCCATTTAAATAAGCCAGAGGGTGCACTTTGTCAATGACTTCTAGAGTAATGTTCTAAGTCCGGACAACTTGTTCATTGACCGAGATTTCCAAATAGCTATTACAGATCTCTGGGATTATCTATGTCGAGACAATGTTTTTGCCCCGAAAGATATTATTGTTCTTGCAAATCCAAATGTATGACCATACTATTAAAGGTAGGTTCCAAGCTCTTGGGTTAGTTTCTGCTGCCCACCACCTGTTCCAGGCAGTTGGTATATCAATTCCAGTCTATGTAAGTGGTAAGTTTAGTGTGTGTAAGATCTATGCCCATACCTGTTGAGTAGTGGGGCATGAGAGGAAGAGATGTTGATTTGATTCTTCCTCTGCTCGACATAGAACACACCATGTAGGCCCAAGTAACGATCATTTCCTAATATTATATCCATTCGGGGTTTTATCCATACTGATGTTCCACATCAGTAAGTGAGCGCATGGTAAACCTTTTAACTTCTATATATTACTCCATCAGCTTTTCAGAGATTCGGGGTTGTGGCCGACATGGATGATAGGATATCTATCCTTTGGGGTATAGTTTCGTTTATCTGCAAATCCCCACATCATGTCATCATCCTCATCCCTTAATCTCACATGGGATTCAATTAATGCCTGCATGTAAGTCCTCCACTCCATGTGCCATTGAGCTAGTATATTGAAGGCCTCCCCACATAACCATGCCTGCTAATATATAGTTGTATTGTGAAGGTCTCTGAGTTGTGCTATGTTGAACACTCTGTTTTGATTGAGGAAGGTAATCAGGTCAGGTGGGAGATGGTAGGAGTTTCCGAAGCCAATCCATGGATCGATCCCAATGTGGACAGACCCAACATTACCGATCCTCCATGTGAGAACCCTTCTTATGAAGGGAAGGGTATTTATTAACTATATAATTTTTAAAAGGAAAGAGAACAAAATTTAGAATATGAAAGTCCCAACATGAAATAATTCTTTCCACAACTACCCCACATGCACAGGGTCACACGAAGTCAGTTGCCGCCCTTTACGTTGCGTCGGGTGCTATCGAGGGTCATAGGGTGGCGGCTTCCACTGTGTAGGGGGTATGTATGGGGGTGGTAGCCCCCTTGCACGGGGTCTTCAGCAATACCCCCAGAAAATTTTTCGGACCCTATATTAGGTGGGCAGACATACTTATTGTTTTTTGCATGGATTTCACACATGGTTTTTGGGCATGATGGTTTTTTGTCCATGGTATTTTGTAGATCCGGTCAAGGGAACTATGGTTATGTTCTAATCCATTGTTAATGGATTGGGTTGATGGTTGCTTGAAGGGAAAATCTCTGTGTACATCTGTTTTATTTTTTTTGCTCTCCCCATTGTTTTTTCTCTATTTTTAGAATTCGTATGCACATAATTTATGTACACGGTTAAAACTACATTTGGTATTAGATTTGTTTTGGCTTCAAGGGGATGCCTTTGCTGCTGAAGGGTTTTTTCTCGAGCGTGTGGTAGACCCTGTTCACTAGGAGATGTGTAGGATTGATTCTTGTGGTGAAAGAATATGGCGAGTAGTGGAAAGATAGAGTTTGAGAAATGTAATGATGATAGTTTTTAGTTGTCAAAACTCAAGATGGAGGATGTGTTGGTGGATAAAGATCAATGAATCACAATAGATCCGAGTACTTAACCAAGAATAATGTCAGATGAATACTCAACGAAATTGCATGGGAAGGCAACGAGCACAATACAAGTGTGTGACTTAGATTCAATATTGCTAATGTATGAGGGGAAGCTTCGGTGAAGGCTTGATGGGACATGTTAGGGACTTTGTACCAATCTAAGTCTCTAGTCAATAAATTGTTCCTACGGAAAAAGTTCTATAACATGAGGATGAAATATGGAGACTCGGTGACAAAGAATTTAAATTCTTTTAATATTTTGGTAAGCAAGTTATTATCTATTGATATTGACATTTTAGATGAAGATAAATGCATCAGTTCCTTTTGTTCTCTACCAGATTCATCGGATATTCTCGTTCTTCCAATAAGTCGCAATGCATATACCTTGCAGTTTGATGAAATAGTCTCATCCTTGATATCGAAGGAGATGAAACAAAAAATATGTAGTTCCAAACTTTTAATGCCTTGTTTGTACAAGGTTCGTCCCAAAATAGAAACAAAAATAATTCCTCGAGTGGGAGATCTAAATCTAGAGGGAGATCTAAATCTCTAGAAAAGACTTTAAAGGTGTGCTCGAAATGAAAAAATGAAGGGCACTTCAAATGGGACTTTAAATCTAGAGCTCCTTAGAAAAGAAAGGGATGTGATGATGCTCCTTCTGTAGAGGCGAAAACCACATCAGATGGAGGTGGAGATGTGTACTTGGCTTCTTCTTCATGTACACATGTAGATCATGAGGCATGGTTGATTGACGTAGGTGCATCATTTCACTGTGGGGAGTGGTTTTGCGAGTACAACAAATATGATGGCAGTGATTTCTTCTTAGGGGATGACATGAAGGCTAGAATCATGGGTCGCTGAGAATACAAGTTAAAGTTTCATGGTGGAAGGATTAGAACATTTTCGAGTGTTCTACATATTTTTCATTGGCTAGAAATTTTATTTATGTAAGCAAGTTGGATGATGTAGGTTTAAGAACAATGTTTTATAAAGATACATGCAAGATGGTTCAGGGAGAACTCGTATTGATGTGGGGAGTTCGAATTGGAACTTTGTACAAGCATTAGGATAGCATTGTTATTTATGGGTGGAATAGTTACAGGATTCCTAAAAGTAGAGCAAAAAATTTAGTGGTCTCTCGAGAAAAGACAATGCTATGGCATCAAAGGCATGGACATTTGGAGAGAAGGATCTTCCAATACCTCATGGTAATGTTATGGTAGAAGTTATTTCTAATTCCTCTCTAGATTTTGATTTGTGTGAAAATTGTCTATATGGGAAGCAAAGACAAGTGAGTTTCGCCTCCGGTGGTAAGAGAGTGAAACAAATTTTAGAGCTTGTACACAGTGATGTGTTTGGACCGCTGTCGGTTCCATCACTGGGAAAGTTTGTTTACTATGTATCATTTATAGATCACCTCTCAAGGAATACATGGATATATTTCCCGAGGAAGAAATTTGAAGTCTTTGATAGGCTCAAATATGTTAAGGATCTCGTGGAAAACGGAGACATAAAAATATGAAGGTGTTGCTTTTAGATAATGGTGAAGACTTTTACAAGAAGGAATTTGAAGCGTTCTGTAAGAAGTGTGGTATAGCACGACAGAAGACTACTCCATACACACCTCATCAAAATGGAGTTGCATAACAAATGAACAAGACATTGATGGAAAATGCAAGAATCATGCTCAGTGGTGTGGGGTTAGGACAAGAGTTCTGGGGAGAGGGAGTGGAGACTACATGTTACGTGGTTAACATATCACCATCATCAACGTTGGAGGATAAGTCTCCACAAGAGGTCTTGATTCGTAAGAAACCTTGTATTTCACATTTGAGGGTATTTTGATGTGATGAATATGTACATGTTCCAAATGAGAAAATAACAAAGTTTGACAGTATATCTCAAAAGTGCATCTTATTTGGGTGTAAGGATGATTTAAAAGGTTATATGCTTTAGAAGTCAGAAACAAGGAAGGTTGTGTACAGCCGAGATGTGGTCTTTAGAGAGGTGAAATATGTTATTAAACATGAATTCCTATTAAAGGAACCTAAGAAGATAGAGTTTGAGCTAAAGGATGAAGAATTAGACTCTACAACAGAACATGAGACCATGGGCTATGTTGTAGGGGTTTTTTAACTACACCAAGGGTTTTTATGTTAAAAATGGTATCAGGGAAATATAAAGTCAGGGATGGTAATTAGATAATGCAAGGGCATAGAAAAAACTTAGGATAAATTTTTTTGTGGGTTTTTTAGGGGAATAGGGAAGTTAATAAGTGGGAAAAGTAATATTTGTAATGGGGAATGGGTTTCACACTAGGAAAGGCATTTTTAGGAATGGGGATGATTTTTTTAAGGGTAATTTCTAGGGAAGTGTGTGAAACCAAATGGTAAAGGTCAGAATGAGGGGAAAAGGGTATTTATAAGTAATGAAGGGAAAAATGGGGAAATTAGCAAATAAGTATGTGGGGGTGTAGTGAAATGAGGGGAAATTAATAAAGAAGCTTAGTGAATATCCTTTCCTTCTCACAATTCCTCATGCACATGGAACATGGGATCAAGCATGATAAATGTGTTTTTGACTTACCAACCTTGTGCATTTGCAACATTTCTTCTACCTACCTTTTATTTACCCTAACATTTTTTATTCATTTCAGTGGGTGCATTTGAGCTTGATGACCCTTTGTTTCATTTACTTTGATTAGAAAACTATCTAATTCTAACCTTATAACTTCCAATGGCTCAAATTAAACTCATGATCTCATTTTTATTCTCTACCTAAGTAATGATCTGCCAAGATATAATAGTTTGGCTAAATCTTTATTCTCTATCTATCAAAATGAAATTTAAAGCATGGATGAGTCAAGATTAAGCTATTTGACCATCATGGATTGTGGTATTTCTTACAAGCTGCACATAATCTTATTTTTCACAGTAAAGTAGAAATTAGTGCCATTTAAATTTCCACACTTTCATGATCTATTTTTATTTCTTTTGGGGGTTCATATTTTTTACTTTTTTGGTCATTTTCCTTTCTTTTTTTCCTTTTATTATTCTTTTAGAACATACCCTCTTTACATTTTTTAATTTTTAATATGGAAAACATATTGTAGAAAGCAAATGTATGTACAATATTACAAGTCTAACCATAGCCAATTCAAAATTATGAATCCTACTGTTATAGGACCCTAACACGCTCCACCATTGAATATTTTTGTTTGATATTTATCACCACTCAACCCTTTCTTCCTTTACTATGCCCTTTGAATCGCTTCATATTATTTTTTCAAACAAAAGTGACACAAATCTTAAAAGTACATAGCTTTTCCCTTTGATTTTGGATTTTGACCTTTAAATTATTGTATCTCTATAATATGGGCCTTCCAACATACAAAATTTTCTCCTATAGTATCATGTTTCCAGCAACACTAGTTACATTGAGATTATATTCTTCAAGTCAATGTTACACCAAATCTCCAAAGATGGCCTCCTTATGGACTCGTGGAATAGACCGAACTTGTATGGCCTACCACAAGACACTCTTTCAATATTTCACAATTAAGATAGTACCCAAGAAACTAGAGTCTCTCAAATTTTGACCAATTCTTACAAAATTCAATTTTAATGTATCAAAAGAGAGTTATGATGATCTTCCCCGAGATACTTTTTTGAGATAGAATTTTCTAGCATATAAAAACATCTCTCATAGTATAGATAACAAAGTTCTCAATTTTTTATACAATGTTCACCAAGATTTCATGTCTGGTGTATTGTTCCCTCCAAACTACCAATCCATGGCCATTCTTCAAAGAAAACCAAACAAGAATAAACATGTTAGATCTACGAATTTTGTGATCCATAATGTAGAAATATATCTTCCGGATTAATCACATTATTAGGATTTGGTCGACATTTCTAACCAACTAATGTGGTTCATCCTCACAAAAAGGTGAGAAATTAATCGATCTATGGGAATAAATAGCGTGGATGTATCATTGGTCAGAGTTAGTCGTTACAAAATTAGTTATTAAGGTAAGAAAAATATTATTTAAAATTTTGTTAAAAATTAGGTGTTATGGATAACTAAATCTAAAATATTCTATTTTAATGAAATTAATAATTATGTATATAATATTAGAATGTTAAAATATTAAGAGTTTAGCTAAGAACTAGCTCTTAGGAATAACTAAATCTACAAAATTATATTTCATTGAATTTAATAATTATTTATATAATACTAAAATATTAAAATATTAAGAGTTTAGTTAACAACTAGGTGTTTGGAATAACTAAATCTAGAAAATTATATTTCAATGAATTTGGTAATTATTTATATAATATTATTTGTTATCGGAGGGCCTAATCTATTAAATAACTAGGTAGACTTAAAAAATAATAATATAAAACAAATAAATAAAACATCTTATTGTAAACAAACAAGAGAAAATATATTTTAACTAAATTGATAAAAATAAACATTTTAAAAGTAGAGGAAAAAAAAATGCTTATATAAATATATATATATATATATATATATATATATATATATATATATATCCCGGGGAGAAATATCCTAATTTCCATTAACAGAGAAAATTACACGTTGTAAATGCCATAGGCATATGCATAAAAAGTGACCGTGGTCAACTAGGGACTATTTGCAAGTGTAAGGAAACTACAAAAAAACCTCTTGTAGGGTATGCTCTTAGTATCTAATCATATAAATTTTATGTACATATTCAAAAATTCACCCATGGTGATTACTGTTCTATAGGCAAAATATTAACATGCAAAAAATTTATAAGTTAGGGTTTGTCAACCCTATGTAGATCCTAATCCATGTATGGTATATGGAAGAAATCCTAGATTTGTTGGGGTGTATGCTCCCTCATCATCCATTCCCCTCTAGGATGATGCGTTGCCTCTTTTGAAAGTCAGTTCATGGATTCATTACGATCCCTATAGATATGAGTACATGAAACAAGATCAAATTGTGCTTTTAGAAATAAAACATCATCCAATATGGTACTGAGTGCATATGCATGACATGTTGATATGCAGTTAAACTAGTTAATAACATTCTTGGAATCCCCTTAAATTTTTATGTGTCTGTTATTTTTGTAAATAACAAAATATAAGAGATGACTGAGTGTAAGGAGCTCCGAGAAATTATTTGTGCCATCTCCCAACCCCAAACAGATGTGAAAATTGTTTGTTTTAGTCAAACGAAGGATAATTCCACCACCACAACCCCATTCTTGTGCTGCTCCATTGAAATAGTCCAAATGGTGCGCTTTGTCAATGACTTCAGGAGTAATGTTCCGAGTCCGGACAACCTGTTCATTGACCATGATTTTCAAATAGCTATTATAGATCTTGGGGATTATGTGTGTCAACAATTTTTTTCCCCTGAAAGATGTTGTTGTTCCGACAAATCCAAATGTACGAGCATAGTATTAAAGGCAGGTTCTGAGCTCTTGGGTTAGTTTCTACTGCCCAACATCTATTACAGGCAGTTGGTATATCAATGCGAGTCCATGTAAGTGGTATGTTTAGTGTGTGTAAGACTTATGCCCATACTTGTTGAGTAGTGGGGCATAAGAGGAAGAGATGTTGACTTGATTCCTCCTCTACTTGACATAAAACACACCATGTAGGCCCGAGATACGATCATTTCCTAAGATTAGATCCATTCAGGGTTTTATCCATAATGATGTTCCACATGAGTAAGTGATTGCGTGGTGGACATTTTAACTTCTAGATATTACTCCACCAGCTTTTCAAAGATTCATGCTTGTGGCAGGCATGGACAATACAATATCCATCCTTTGGGGTATAGTTTCCTTTCTGTGCAAATTCTGAGATCATGTCATCATCCTCATCCGTTAATATCACACGGGATTCGATTAACGCCTACATGTAATTCCTCCACTCCAAATGGCATTGGGATGGTATACCCAAGGCCTCCCTAGATAACCACGCTGGGTGATATATTGTTTTATTGTTAGGGTCTCTAAGTTGTGCTATGTTGACCACTACATTTTGAATGAGGAAGGTAATCAGGTCAGGTGGGACATGGTAGGAGTTTCTGTATCCAATCCATGGATTGATCCAAATGCGGACACACCCAACATTAATGATCCTCCATGTGAGACCCCTTCTTTTGGTGGAAGGGTATTTATTACAACCCTTGAGATCACTGATATACCCTTCCTATTCCAGGTAGGTAACCTTAACCAATCCAAGACAAAGCTCGACCAAATGTATTTGTAGGTAACCACCTCCGACCAAATGCTCTTTTACATCAAGAGCAACCAACCTAGTTTTGCCGCAAGTGCTTGTAGAAAAGCAGAGAGGATTTTTAGGCCCTAACCTCCCCATTTTTTGGGAGTAGAAAATATACTCCATTTGACCCATGCATAGGGTTTTCCTTCCTTGTGGCCCTTCCATAAGAAATGGAAACATACTCGTTGAATCCTTTGTAGTATGCCTTGGGGGATCCAGGCTAGGGAAATCCAAAAGACCGGTGTGGCTTCCAGAACTGATTTAATGAGCACCAGTTTACCGACTCTCGAGAGTAGACGATGGCTCCAAATGTCTAATATTCTTTCCACCTTCGCAATCAACCATGTCGAGTCTAAAATTTTGTATCCATCTTATTTTATCTTAAAGCCCAAGTAGTTCAAACCATCCTCTAATGACATGTTTTGAAAGGGGAAATTTTGTATTGCAATGTGGGTTTCCTGTTGAGTACACACAGAGAATGATATAGTAGATTTGGCCGCATTTATTTCTATCTTTGTTCCAACGCTAAATAGTCTCACCACTTTGGAGAGTGTGATGCTGTCGTGTATTCCCCCATGTAGCAAAATGTGAATGTCATCAACATTGATCCATCATCTTGAGGCCCATGTGTTGGCTTGCTCACTTCTCCAATGCAATCAACCTTCTTAGGCTTTCCATGACCAAGAGAAATAGTAGAGGGGATAGTGGGCACCCTTACACCATTCCACATTCCACACAGAAAGAGTGGGAGGTTGATCCATTGATTAAGATTGCGAATGATATAGAGGTGATGCAACACATAATCCATCTGATATAAAACAGTGGGAACGCAAGATGGGTAAGTATCATCCTTAGGTATAACCAGCTAACCATGCCAAAGGTCTTTGATAGGTAAATTTTTAGCAACACCCCTTTGAGTTTCTTCAGTTTGATGGAGTGAAGGGCCTCTTGTGCCGTGCCTATGTCCTCATGGATTTGTTGGTTTGTAGAAAGGAAACTATTCTCAAGAGATGTTGTGTGACAAGCTCGGTTTAATGTGGTTTGCAATATTCTTCGCGATAATTTTTATAAAGTAAATTACATAGGGATATAAGTCTGAAATCATTGAAATATATCGAGGAGTCTGACTTGCGGATGAGGGCTATGTAGGTCGAATTGATAGGTACAAACATTCTACCTAGTAAACGACTTTCTTCGACCACACCAAGTAAGTATGGTACAATGATGTCCATATTAACTTCAATGATATCTTGTTGTTAGAGAAAAGAGGTATGGTCGAAGGTATTCTTATTTTAAAACCCATTCATTTTGATTGTGGTGCATGTGCACTCGAAAAGTTGCACAGAGATGAATTTCTTGTGAATGTTGATAGAAGGAGGAGAGATATGCTCGAGATGGTACACACAGATTTATGTAAGGTAAGAATCTTTCTAATAAGAAGTTTATATTTCAAAACTCCTTTTGAAGCTTTATTTGGTTATAAGCACGTAGTTAAGCATTTGAGAGTTTTTGGCAATAAAGCCTTTTCCCATGTCCCAAAGGAAGATATAAAGAAACTCAATTCAAAGGCCATCAAATGAATGTTTGTTGGGTATTGTACAAAATTTAAGGCTTATAAATTGTTTAATCCCTCTACTCATAAAATTTTTGCGAGCAGAGATGTAGCGTTTCATGAGAAGGTTAGTGATGGAAGCCATGAGAGTGTTGATGAAGAACGACACGTGCCCTTGTTTGTGGAAGAAGGAAGTGATCAATGAGGTGACAGTAATGAGCAACAACAACAGTAGGAAGGGAAAGAAGATGATGTAGCTATCAAGGCAAGTCTAGAAAATGATGATGGGACAAGGTTTGAAGCTACCCCACTTCTGAGGAGATGAGGTAGGAAGGTTTACTTTCGAGTAAGATAGAGGAAAAATTCTCTTATAACTAGTATGATGAATGTTTTTAGCCCTCGATTTATAAAGGAGCGAGTCAATATAGTGAATGGAGGGCTGCTATAGAAGAGGAATATGAATCAATCATCAAAAACAAAACTTGGGATTTTAGTTAAATTACCTAAAGGCAAATGACCCATGGGAGCATAGATAATTATAAAGCTATGCTGGTTGTCAAGGGGTATTCGCAGCAAGAAGGCATAGATTATGATGAAACATTTTCCCCTGTAGCTAAATTAAACACAATCAAAATAATAATTTCTTTAGCTACCAAACACCATTGGATGATTTACGAGCTAGATGCTAAATCTTCATTTTTAAATGGGGACTTAAAAGAAGAATTCTACTTAGTGCAACTTGAGGGATTTGTCAAACAGGGTGAAAAACATTTAGATTGCACAATGAAGAAAGCATTGTATGGACTAAAAGAGGCACCGAGTTCATGGTATGACAAAATTTATTCATTTTTCCTACAGAATGGTTATAAAAGGAGAAAAAATGACCCTAGTCTTTATACCATGTTTGATAAAGAGGGAATTATTGTTTTTATTTCTCTATATGTAGATGATCTATTCGTTACACGAAATGTTGATAATCTCATTAAAGAAATCAAGGCAGAGATGTCACAAGTCTTTGAGATGAAAGACCTTGGAGAGCTACATTATTGTTTGGGTGTGCAAGTCCCAAGGGATTCTTGATAAACTTTTCTATCACAAAGTATGTGAGGAGCTTACTCGTTGGGTGCCTAATGTACTTGATTACATGTAGGCCTCATTTGGCTTATGGAGTGGGTGCGTTGAGCCAATTTATGTCAAAGTCCCTTGAGAGTCATTGGGTTGCAACAAATGGTGTTTTTAAGGTATCTCGAGGGAACCTTAAATTTTGATATTTAGCATTGGCTATTGGGTCATTACATGGAGCACCAAAAAGTAGAACACAGTATGCTTGTCTTCTATGGAAGTGTGCAACAAGATGTGAAGCAACCTCGTTGAGGAGACTTCTCCTTGATGTTGGATAAGAATAGAAGGTTGCAATAGTGATCAAATGGGACAAATAGAGCTCCAACAAAATTGCAAATAATCTAGTATTTCATAAGAACACAAAGCATATAGATACACAATTTCCTTTTTTGAGGGATAAAGTTGAGTGAAAAGAAATCCATATTGAGTATTGTAATAGTTGTGACAATGCTCGTGATATTTTTAACAAAACTTTCAGTAGAATCAAGTTTGATTTGTTTAGGGAAGTGTTAGGAATATCCGTGAATCCATTTCCTCCCAAGATTAATGAAGAAATGTAGTAATGGAGTGACCATTCAAATAAAACCTTAAGGAGTTTGTTCATTTTTTCTAAGGTGTTATTTAAACTTCCCTAAATGTGTGTTTCATGTATATATTTCTCATGTGATGAATTGTAAGACTGAGGTGTACAAAGGAAGTGTTAGTCAGAGGTGTAAGGTTTCGTAATAAATTTGATTCTTGTATTTTTTTGACAAACATAACCTTCAACTAATTGTTATTGGATTAACATTTAGATGGAGACTCCTATTATTTCTTATCTTAATGTATTTTCCAAATAATTTTTCTTTAAAATTGGATAAATTTTCCAACTAACTCAGTTTTTCTATCCTCTAGTTTCTTGCCATCAATCTAAGTTAGTCAATTCATGTTTTCATTACCCACTCAATTGGTCTTTCCATCACATTTACCAATTAAATTGCATTAATACATTTATAATTTTTTTAATCTCATTTTATGTAATTTATTGTTAATTACTTTAATCTCATTTTATGTATTGCACACAACACAATAATTAGCCAAATGGTAACATCCAAATCAAATTCAAATTTTGTGGTGGCGTAGGCAGCATGATAAGTGTGGTAAAATTATAAATATAATTATAAACATTGGAGTACAATTTTGTGGTTGAGCAACTAGCATGGTAAGTTTGGTAAAATTATAAATATAATTATAGAAATTGAAGTACAATTTTGTGGTGGAAGGAAGAGCAAGGTAAGTATGGTAAATTTACTAGGGCTTCAATGAGGTTTGAAATATTGGTTGTGAGTTGAAGTAACTTAGGACTTTAAGCATTGTTAACTTTGTTTTCTTCCTGTTTGGTGACCACTTCATCCCTTTTCTCATTGGTTTCTAGGTTTATTTTGCACAATTGATAATTTGATTTTGATTTACAAACTAGTTTTCTATACCTTACATTATAAAAGATTGGACCTCCAGAAAACTTAGTTATGGTAAAAAGCACTCCAAGAATAATATCAATTTTAACTTTTTATTAGAAGAGACCTATAATAATGGAAAGGTTTAGAACACAAATTCAGCAAATTACCTTGATGAAATTCGAGACAGTTTGTCAATATGTAGGGGCCATGTAAAGATGTCATGGTGAATTTCCTCTGAATATGATGAAGTATGCTGGAATGTTACTAATGTACAACTAATTAGAGTGGTTGGTACAACAAAGTGGGGCTATTTATGATGCATCTAGCATCACTATTTTTCTTGCAACAACATATGGCCATTTAGATATAACCAATTAATGAGCAACATGATTGGATCCTATGACTAATTTTTAATATATGTATATGAGGTGATCTTTCCAGCGAGTTACATACACTTAAACACTAGAATAATAATAAAAAAAGGACACTAGAATAATAATAAAAAATGGAAACAATCTCTTTCCAGCCAGTTACATACACTTAAACACGATCACTAAGTAATGGGTACCAAAATGTTCACCATTTGTAGATGGGTAACTAATGTAATTTCTAATATATGAACTGATCTTTCTAGCCAATTTCACACCATTAAAACAATATACATGAGAATGAAAATCCTACACAAACAAAAATAAATTGGAAACTAACAAGATCTATATGAGTACATCTGATAACCGAAAACATATATTTCAGGAGCACAATACAAAAATACTACGAAAATATGGGGGAGATCCCAATCCTGTGGGAAATCTAAGGAAAGCTTATGGCAGAGATCTCAATCCTAAAGAAATGTGACGAAAGGTTACTTATCCACAAAAATATCTTATCCACAAAAATATCACACCAGCGTTTTAAACAATGACAAGGAAGTGTGATGGTGCCATAGATGTTGGTTGGGCAACATTCTCCCATGTCCATCATTGTTTATAAATTTTAATAAAGATTCAACCCACCTAGCTTCTACCCAGCCAAAATTCATATATCCCAAAGAAATCACACTACAAGATTCTTAATCTCATATCTTGCATATCACATATTCTATTCTATGTTTGTATTTTCCGAGCACTTAATCTCCATTAAAATAATGAGACATAACATAATACTCTCACCACAAAAGCAACATATCTTGCATATCACATATTCCATTCTATGTTTTTACTTTCCTAGCATCTAATCTCAATTAAAAAACTAAGATATAACATAATCCTCTCACCACAAAAGCAACATATCTTGCATATCACATATTCCACTCTATGTTTGTATTTTCCCAACATTTAATGTCCATTAAAAAAATGAGATACAACATAATCCTCTCACCACAAAAAAAAAAAAAACATATCTTGCATATCACATATTCCATTCTATGTTGTATTTTCCTAGCATTTAATCTCCACTGAAGAAATTAAATATAACATAATCCTCTCACCACAAAAGCAAAAACTAAAAAAACAATGTAAAACCTATTGATTCAGTCAGCTAGATGATATTGATAGAGCTATCACATATTCCATTGTTTGTTTGTACTTTCTAAACATATAATCTCCATTAAAAAAGGTGAGATATCACATAATCCTCTCACCACACAAGTTTTCCAACCTAGCATCATAATTCCAACCAATAATCACTTAATATGAGCTATATCTTCACAAATGTTTAGGAATTAATATGAGCTATACCTTCATAAGTGTTTAGGAATGATATGCAGAACAAATAAATAAACAAAAAATGTAAATAAAAAACAAGTCCACAAATTTTGAATTGGTTAATTTTAAGGAGAATAAGACATTAGAAACCTTAGGAAAATGGACAATTCTAGGTAACTCAATGCATCCATAAACTTCATCACTTAGTTAAAACTGATTTAGAATTTAATATTGAATGGAAAAAAATATATCTTATCCATCTCACTAACAACCCCAACACAGACCAATTGGTTAATTTAATGGAGAATAACACATTAGAAACCTTAGGAAAATGGACAATTCCAGGTAACTCAATAAATCCATAATCTTCATCACTTAGTTAAAACTGATTTAGAATTGAATATTGAGTGGCAAAATATATTTCTTATCCATATCACTAACAGCCCCCACCCAGAGCCAGCACCAATGAAGAACATAACCACCCCCAATGTTGTACTCACGGGGGATCTTTTCATCATTCATTTGCTTTCCTACATAGATGAGCCTACACTCGGCATCAAAACAAAAAAATTTAGTATTAAAAAAAATCAATCCTTCAATACAGATAAGAAATTTATTTATGTACATCATTCAACATTTCAATATTTTATGGTGCACAAAGTATCTCTTTTGAATTTAATATAAAATGAAAAATTACATCTATTATAACTGACTTTACAGGTCCCCGGATGCGGGTGGTTATTAGTTATAAATGGTTCACGGCTTGTCTGCAGGGCATGTGTCGGCCCGGACAAGCCAAGTACACAGGAAGGACTCGCCCACATCGTCATAGCATGCAACATTTAAGGAGGAGGGACATGGCCTACAGCAGAAGCCTCCCCTCGACATTTACTGCTCGCCTTGAGAAGCGGAACATGGCGCTTCAAAGCCAGAGGTTCTCGGACATTCTCCCTCATTTCTTGTTTGTTCCTGCTCCGGTCTTGAGGGAGGTGGCGGAGGCTCACTGTTTCGGCTCCCATTCAGGCTCTGAGAGCGACTGTGATGGTTTAGAAGCCATAGATTTGGGCAATTCGCAGGCATACCAGCAGTCTGGTCAAGAGTTTGGGAGCTTGGCGGTGTTGCATATCTGCTACTCGCCGTCTAGTTTGAGGATTGAAGGTCTGGTTCAGAGCGACAATTCGCGTGAGCATACCTGTCACCCGCGCATTACCATCATGCAACGAGAACGTCAAAGAGGAGTCAGTCGGCGTGGTAGTTACAGTGGTAGAGCCCCGTCTCAGAGGCATGCCCCTTCTCCCTCCTCCTCAATTGAAGTTTCTTCTGAGCGAAGAAGAACCAGGGGAAGGCCTCCGGGCAGAGGAAGAGTGGCGGATTTTCAAGAGAGAATGGAATGCGGGCATTCTGAGCACCCAATGGTCAGATACCGCATTCCATGCACTTTGTCCAATTCCACCTTCTTTGTCACAGTTTCGGTGGAGCACTGCAGCAATCCTTGGGGTGAAGATGAAGCTCCTCGCGCCAGCCCTCCGCGGATTCCTGGGATAGCACCCACAGTTGACATGCAGCTTCCCGCCATTGACATTCTGCGCCCTGTTCAACGCAATGTCGGCAAGGCCATCCACCAGCCTCCCATTGCAAGATGGAGGACGACCCTCAAACAACTCATGATGATGAATAGTACGCCTAGCTCGTGCTCCAGGTTCTTCAGCAAGGATTTTTCTCTCTGTCTGCTCCTTACGCTATCTTATATGTGTCTACACTTCGTCACTATGTATCTCTGTCCTTCTCTGTCACAATTTCGGTTATGTACAGTTGTTTTAGACTCCATGTGTTTCTGTTGTTTCAGTCCTCATGTACTTCAGTCCATGTGTCGGTTTCATGAATGTCGCTCTGGTTTCAATTTTTGTAAACCTGGAAATGTCTATCCTACGATAGGTTTTACAGAGCCTCAGCTCTGTTGTAATACTGCTGATGTAATTTTTGTTCTTGCTGTAATATAATAGCTCAGTCTTATTTAGAAAAAAAAAAAACTGACTTTACAGGTAAACAATTTTTTAGTTTTATAATCTCACAACATATATAGTATAATCATGTTGACTACCAAATTTCAAATTCACAAAAGATTCTTAGCTTAGAAGTCAATCTGCTATGTAGACTACTAAAGCATATACAACTTACAACACAAGTTGTTATCAAACCTACCAAGAGAACTAGAAGGATCAAGTGTTACAAAGAAAAATATGCTAACAGAAACATGAAACACTAATGACCTTCCCAAAAAAAAGACCAAAAATTGCACCTATTGCTTAAGTATTTCCTCCCCAATGGCTGAAGAGATAAAATTGAAAGATATTATTTACATTATAGAAAGATAAAAGGGACCAGCTACTTAAAAACCCAATAAACACAGAATTTTGAAGAAAATCCTAGAAGCTACTTAAAAACCCAAATAAATACAAATTTTTGAAAAAAAATCCTAAAAACTGATGATAATGCAAATGTGGTTTGAGCCTGAAAAACTCAGAGCTGCAACATTGAATTGAACTCATTATGGTCTAGACTCTAAGAACACACATATGCTTAACTTACAATAGTATAGAGTCACTTGCACAATGAAATCATTCTATGAAATAACTAAATTATATTAGGGAAGACACCCAAATAGATGAAATCATATTATAAAAAAACTAAATTATATTATAAAAGGCACACAAATATACTTGCACATGGATCTAGGAGTATTGCATAACTTTGTTGTATAGGCGGTATTGCTTCCCTTTCCTCAACTGGCTGCTTATTTGGTGAATTGTATCATTGGGTTCAATATCTATCTCGACTTCCTTTCCTGTAAGGGTTTTGACCTTGATGGAAACGCCTCCCCTTAACTGCAGAAGTAAGCGAAGATTTGAGTGGTTTTCCATATTATAGTCACCTTGAGTGAGCCCATCTTCTAGTTTTTTTCCAGAAAATATTAATCGCTGCTCATGTGGAGGGATAACCTCCTTATACTGTCACAACAACCAAATAACACACCTAGTTAAAGCCCAAGTGCAATTGCATTTTACAGCAGAAAGAAAACACTCTGTATACACAGTGCTTAAACTTCAAATACTACGCAAAACCTTCAACTCATCAATAGTTTGAACGACTATCAGCAATTACGATACACCATAGATATTACAAAAATCCACAATGATTTGAAAGACTGTCAATGACTACTTTACATATGCTTCAAAATTTGCAAAGATTCAAAAGGCTATGAGCAAGCACTATACAAGCAGTAAAAATCCACAACGACTTTAACGAGTATTAGTAAGTATCAATACCAAATAATCAAATTTTGGTACGCCTGACAGGCTCGGGAATAACAGTGAGGAGTTAGAAGTTTCCCACGACAGGGTAAGTTCCATCCCCACCAGCTTTGGCTCACTTGGAGATATGGCTCAAACTTATGACACCCGGAGATGAATACCAGGTGAAAATATAAAGGGAGTTTCACGATTGTGTTTTGGTTAAGACTTGCCAGATTTAAGAGGTCAGCAGAGTGGGGAAAGTGGGGAGTTGTTATATCCTCCACCAGGGTTCAAAGATATACCAAAGAAGTGGCGGGGACACAACCCACACGGACTTAAGTCCAGCTGAGTACGTAGGTGTATAATGTAAGTAGGATCTCATTAGCGAATAAATGGTGGATGATCAATGCATATATAAAAGTTATCTCACCTCTGGATATATGGTGGCTAATCAATACGTGAGAGGCATTTTAGAGAAGTAAAAGTCGAAAATTCTACGCAAATAGCATTTAATTTCATCAACAAGTAAAAAGAATAACAAATATTGCATGATAGAATGCCCAATGGTTAAGAGCGCAATCACTGACAACACAGAGTTGCAGAATCTAAAAAAAATAATAAAGCCGTATTGCCCTTGGATCAAAAGTGAAGGAAAAGTATGCATACACAAAGTTCACATGACACAACAAAAACCCGCAATAAATAAAATAAAACGGCAACAACACGGAATGAATGCCCGGAATAAAACCAGAGACCAGAAAGAAAATCATTAAAGAATCCATTCATAACCAAAAGCGATCAGTGAAAGAAAAACCCCACATGTAACAAAAAAAATTCGGAAACAAAAACTAAGTTCTACAATTCTGTCATACAAAAACCCACTCGCATCAAACACCTAAAAAAAAGAAAACATAAACCTAATTGGGGTACAACATGATTCCTAATTGGGACACAACATGATTCCAATACCGGGATTTTTCCCTTCACATTATCAATGGTATCGCTGCTTTCAACATCGAGGATGATCGTTCTCACTTTGAGAGTCTCCACACATATCTGCATCTTGGCCTGAAAATATAATTGATCCTCCAAAAAAACCTGTGCGAGATAGGGTAATCACTGACCCAGATTGAAGGGTCGTGAGAATAGATACATATAAGGTTCATGCAAGGATAAGTTGTTTGATCCGACAAGAAACAAGAACCCCTTAACACAAAGGCAATGAAGAATTTGACACTGACGGGATGGCTGATTGCCCCAGGACCATCATAAGTCCACGATTGTGTCCACCCAGATGTCTTTACATGAGTCGATGGAAAGCATTTGACTATAGATGCAAAATTTGCTTTATACGTCCACGAAGGGCATGGCCACCACCATGAGAATTGTGGTCCACCAATAGGATTGCAAGAAACTACCAAAATTTATTTTCAACTCAATGAAATTTATTGTTGTTTTTATTATTTTAAATAAGTATGGTGTGAATGCCTAAAATATTATAGATTCTATAATTCTATAAGTTTAAAATACAATTAAAAACATAAAATTTTGGAGTTTTTGGTTTTTCTCATGGTAATGGTATTGTTATGTGACATGGTAGTTTAATAATTAAAGTCTTCTTTATGTTATTAAATTTGTTTTAAATTGATTAATAATTAGTATGGTATATTTTTAAAATGAATTCAAGAAAATTTCAAAATATAAATTATTTGAAGGAATTTGAGGTAATTTTGCCAACGAAGACTTTTTTTTGGTAGAAGTATAATTCTAATGAGGGCTACTTATCTTAAAACTTATGGGATTACCTTGAGGTAATGGTCAAATTTCATGGTTGCATTCTTAGACATTTTAGTAATGGTTTTCTAACACAAACACATACAAGCACATTAATTATGTCACTAATTTTAAAAATTATGGAAATATCTTGAAGTAATGGTTGAACCCTCACATTGCCCCCAGTGGTATTATATTAATGACTTTGTGACCTATGTATATATAAGTGGATTAAGCTCACCCCATCTTTCTTTTAGGAAAATCCCCTAGGATATAGATAAGCATGTGAGAGAGTGCATTCTTAAGGCACTCCTTATAATATCATTCGTAAAAACATCAATTAACACTATATGCCAAGTATGGGATAGTATGAGAACCAATAGAGGTTTAATAATAATAAACAATACCAACCGTGTGTCATGGGTGTAAAAGGGCATTACATACCAATTCTCCGAAATAATCTATATATGATATAATAAAATCCTATATATATATATATATGTTTTGAATAACCTCCTCATATAAATGAAAATACCTATATAATTTTTAAAAATAAAGAGAACAAACTCTACTGTATGAAAGACCCAACATGAAATAATTCTTTCGAGACTACTCCACGTGCACAGGGTCACACGGGTGAGCAACCCCCTTTGTACATTGAGCCGGGTGTTGTTGTAGGTCATAGGGGGGTGGTAGCCCCCTTGCACAGGGTCTCGGGCAACCCCAGGAAAAGTTTTTGGACCCTATATTAGGTGGGTGGACCTACCTATGGTTTTGTGCATGGATTTCACACATGGTTTTTGGGCATGATGGTTTTTTGTCCATGGTATTTTGTGGATCTCGTCAAGGGAACTACAGTTATCTTCTAATCCATGGTTAATGGATTGGGTTTATGGTTGCTTCTGCGCATATATATATATGTATTGTTAGATTGAAAAGAACATAATGGAAAATCAATCTCGTAGTTTTAGGATTGAAGGAATAATCTCTTTGTATATCTGTTTTATGTTTTTTGCTCTCCCCATTGTTTGTTTTCTATTTTTAGAATTCATATGCACATAATTTATGTACATTGTTAAAACCTACATTTGGTACTAGAGTTGTTTTGGCTTCAAGGGGATGCCTTTACTACTCAGGGGTCTTTTCTCAAGCGTGTGGTAGACCCTGCTCACTAGGAGATTTACGGGATCGATTCTTATGGTGAAAGAATATGGCAAGTAGTGGAAAGACACAGATTGAGAGATTTAATGGTGAGCGTTTTGAGTTGCCGAAACTCAAGATGGAGAATGTGTTGATGGATAAAGATCAATGGATCGTAGTAGATCCGGGTACTAAACCAACAACAATGTCAGATGAAGACTCAACGAAGTTGCATGGGAAGGCAACGAGCACAATACGATTGTGTGACTCAGATTCAATATTGCTAATGTATGAGGGGAAGCTTCCATGAAGGCTTTGTGGATAAGTTAGGGAATTTGTAACAATCTAAGTCTCTAGTGAATAAATTGTTCCTATAGAAAAAGTTGTATAATGTGAGGGTGAAAGATGGACACTCACTGACAAAGAATCTGAATGCCTTTAATATTTTGGTAAGCAAGTTATTATTTGTTGATATTAAAATTTTAGATGAAGATAAATGCATCAGTTTTTTTTGTTCTTGACGAGATTCGTGGGATATTCTGGTTGTTGCAATAAGTAGCAATGTATCTACCTTATAGTTTGATGAAATAGTCTCATCCTTGCTATCAGAGGAGATGAGACAGAAAATTATCGAGGGCCAAAATGTTGATGCCTTATCTATACGAGGTTCATCCCAAAAGAGAAACAAAAAGAAGTTCTCGAGTCGGAGATCTAAATCTAGAGGGAGAGCTAAATCTGTAGAAATTTTCTTAAAGGTGTGTTGGAAATGCGGAAAGGAAGGGCACTTCAAAAGGGATTGTAAATCTAAAGCTCCTTAGGAAGGAAATGGATGTGATGATGCTCCTTCTGTAGAGGCGAAAAACAACTCACATGAAGGTGGGGATGTGTACTTGGCTTCTTCTTCATGTACACATGTAGATCTTGAGGCATGGTTGATTGACGTAGGTGCATCCTTTCACTTCACTCCCCACAGGGAGTGGTTTTGCAAGACAAATATGATGGTGGTGATTTCTTCTTAGGGGTTGACATGAAGGCTAGAATCGTGGGTCGCTGAAAATACAAGTTGAAGTTTCAAGGTGGAGGGATTAGAACACTTCCGAGTGTTCTGCATATTTTTTCATTGGCTAGAAATTTGATTATGTAAGCAAGTTGGATGATGTAGGTTTGAGAACAATGTTTGATAAAGATACATGCAAGAGGGTTCGGGGAGCACTCATATTGATGCGGGGAGTTTGAATTGGAACTTTGTACAAGCTTTACGATAGCATTGTTATTTATGGCTGGAACAGTTGTGTGATTCCTCAAACTCAAACAAAAAATCTAGTGGTCTCTCGAGAAAAGACCATGATATGTAATCAAACGCTTGGAAATATTGGAGAGAAGGGTCTTCGAATACCTCATGGTAATGTTGTGGTAGAAGTTATGTCTAATCCCTCTCTAAATTTTGATTTTTGTGAAAATTGTGTATATGGGAAGGAGAGTCGGGTGAGATTCCCCTTTGGTCGTAAGAGAGCAAAACAAATATTAGAGCTTGTACCTATGTTGGTTCCATCACTAGGAAAGTTTTTTCACTATGTACCATTTATAGATGACTTCTCAAGGAATACATGGATATATATGCCATACGAAAATTTCTATTGAGTCAGGGCGGGTGGCACTAGATGAGAGGGATTGAGCCATGCTTGTTGACTTACGAGCATATTGAGCCATCATTGTAAGACACTTTGGATCGAGTCAGATTCAATAGATTTGAATTTGTCATGGTGGCACTCATTTGAGATTCAATGTACAATAATATTGTATAGTTCAACATTTTTTCCTTTTCCAAGTATTTTCAAGGATTTTTTATGACCATTTAAAACCACATAGGAATTGATTGTAATAAAAAATGGAGCCTCCATACCTTGGCCAATCATGCTTTCTATACTTACAAGCTCAAATATGTTAAGGCTCTCATGGAAAACCATAGAGGTAAAAATATAAAGGTGCAATGGGTAGATAACGGTGGAGACTTTCACAAGAAGGCATTTGAAGAGTTCTTGGTATATCACGGCTGAAGACTACTCCATATACACCTCATCAAAATGGAGTTGCAGAAAGAATGAACAAGACGTTGATGGAAAAGGCAAGAAGCATGCTTAGTGGTGTAGGGTTAGGACAAGAGTTCTCGGGAGAGGGAGTGGAGACCACATGTTACTTGGTTAACATATCACTATCATCAGCATTGGAGGATAAGTCTCCACAAGAGGTATTGACTCATAAGAAACCTTCTCATTCACATTTGAGGGTATTTCGGTGTGATGCATATGTACATGTTCCAAACGCGAAAATGAAAAAGTTGAATAGTAAATCCGAAAAGTGCATCTTCATTGGGTATAAAGATGATTTAAAAGGTTATAAGCTTTGGAAGTCAGAAATAAGGAAGATTGTGTACAGCTGATATGTGGTCTTTAGAGAGGCGAAATATGCTATTAAACATGAAGTCCTATTAAAGGAACCTAAGAAGATAGAGTTTGAGATAAAGGAGGAAGAACTAGACTTTACAACAGAAGATGAGACCATGGGTTATGTGGTAGAGTTTTTTTAACTGCACCAAGGGTTATTGAGTTAAAAAGGGGGGAAATATGAAGTGGGGGACGAAAATTAGATAATGCAAGAGCATAGAAAAAACTTAAGATAAATGGTTTTGTGGTTTTTTAAGGGGAATAGGGAAATTAATAAGTGGGGAAAGTAATATTTGTAATGGGGAATGGGTTTCACACTAAGAAAGGGGTTTTTAGGAATGGGGATGATTTTTTTAAGGGTAATTTCTAGGGGAATATGTGAAATCAAGGGGTAAAGGTCAGAATGAGGGGAAAGGGTATTTATAAGTAATGAAGGGAAAAATGGAGAAATTAACAAATAAGTATGTGGGGGTGTAGTGAAATGAGGGGAAATTAGTAAGGAAGCTTGGTGAATATCCTTTCTTTGTCACAATTCATCATGCAGATGGAACATAGGATTAAGCATGATAAATGTGTTTTTTACTTTGAAACGTTGTGCATTTGCAACATTTCTTTTACCTACCCTTTATTTACCCTAACATTCTCTCTTCATTTCAATGGGTGCATTTGAGCTTGTTGACTCTTTATTTCATTTTTTTTATTAGAAAGCTATCTAATTCTAACCTTAGAACTTCCAATGGCTCACATTAAACTCATGAGCTCATTCTCATTCTCCACCTAACTAATGATCTGCCACGATATAAAAAATTGGCTACATCTTTATTCTCTATCTACCAACATGAAATTTAAAGCATGGATGAGTCAATATTAAACTATTTGACCATCATGGATTGTGGCACTTCTTACAGATGCACACAATCTTATTTTGCACAGTAAAGTAGAAAGTAGTGGCATTTAAATTTTCACACTTTCATGATCTATTTTTATTTCTTTTTGGTGTTCATATTTTTTACTTTTTTGATCCTTCTCATTTCTTTTTGTCCTTTGATTATTCTTTTAGGACATACCCTCTTTATATTTTTTAATTTTTAACATGGAAAATATTTTGCAGAAAGCAAAGGTATGTACAATATTAAAACTAACCATAGCCAATTCAAAATTATGAATCCTATTTTTATAGGACCCTAACATGCTCCAACATTGAATATTTTTGTTTGATATTTATCACCTCTCAACACTTTTTTTCCTTTACTATGCTGTTTGAATTGCTTCATATTATTTTTTCAAACAAAAGTGATGCAAATTTTAAAAATACATATCTTTTCACTTTGATTTTGGATCTTGATCTTGAAATTATTGTATCTCCATAATATGGGCCTTCCAGCATACAAAATGTTCTCCTATGGTATCGTGTTTCCAACAACACTAGTTACATTGAGATTATATTCATCAAGTCAATTTTACACCAAATATCCAAAGATGACCTCCTTATGGACTTGTGGAATAGACCGAACTTGTACGGACTACCACAGGACACTCTTTCAACATTTGGCAATTAAAATAGTACCCAAGAAACTAGAGTCTCTCAAATTTCGACCAATTTTTATAAAATTCAATTTTAATGTATCAAAAGAGACTTATGATGATCTTCCCCAAGACACTTGTGTGAGATAGAATTTTCGAGCATATAAAAGCATCTCTGATCATAGTATAGCTAACAAATTTCTCAAATTTTTATACAATGTTCACCAAGATTTCATGTCCGATACACTGTAATTTTGTTTGTATGAGTATTGTTCTTACTATCTAAAGCCATTTACACCGAAAGAAACAAGGCTAGAAACCAAGGGTGTATTGAACCCTCCTAACTACCAATCCATGGAAATTCTTCAAATAAAACCAAACAAGAATAAACATGTTAGATCTAAGACTTTGTGATCCATAATGTAGAAATATGTCTTCCGGATTAATCACATTATTAGGATTTGGTCAATGTTTCTAACCAACTAATGTGGTTCATCCTCACGACAACGTGAGAAATCAATCGATCTATGGAAATAAATAGCATGGATACTTCATTGGCCAGAGTTAGTCGTTACAATATTAGTTATTAAGGTAAGAAAAATATTATTTAAAATTTTGTTAAAAATTAGGTGTTATGAATAACTAAATCTAAAATATTGTATTTTAATGAATTTAATAATTATGTATATAAGATTAGAATGTTAAAATATTAAGAGTTTAGTTAAGAACTAGCTCTTAGGAATAACTAAATCTAGAAAATTCTATTTCAATGAATTTAATAATTATTTACATAATATTGTTTGTTATGAGAGGGCCTATTCTATTAAATAGCTAGGTAGAATTAAAAAATAATAATATAAAACAAATAAATAAAGCATCTTATTGTAACCAAATAAGGGAAAACATATCTTAACTAAAATAATAAAAATAAACATTTTAAAAATAGATGAAAAGAATGAATAAATAAATAAAAAATAATAATAATAATAAATAAATAAAATGCTAATATATATATATATATATCTATATATATATATATATATATATATATATATATATATATATATATATATATCCTCGGGAGAAATATCCTAATTTTCATTAACAGAGAAAATAACATGTTGTAAATGTCATAGGCATATGCATTAAAAAGTGACCATGGTCAACTCTGGACTATTTGTAAGTGTAAAGAAACTACAAAAAGACCTTGTGTAGGGTATGCTATTAGTATCTAATCATCTTATTGGATGGCCATGACGTGTGGGCGATGATAAGAGCTCTCAAGTTTACATTCATATTTAATCAACTCACATAGGTCTCCCACTACACAGCAGAACCATAGTCCAGCTACTGTTATGGTTTATGTTCTGTCTCCTGCAATACTCTGCTACTGATCCCGCTCCACCTCTAATATAATGCGCATATATTGAACGCTGGCCATATATATTAAAGTCTGTTATATTTTCACTGTATTATTGTCTTGGTGTTGTACATTGAATGCTACCAATATGTTGATCGCTACCACACCAACATTGGTTTTCCGAGTCTGAGTTCTACAACACTGGTAGTACTGTTCTGGAAAGATTTTGGAATTTTTTATGCTTTTTTATCACAGTATTTTGTAAATATTAGATGTGGCATGGAATCTCCCTTCATGCCTCTTCAATAGAATCATTGAGGTTCCCTATTGGTCGTTCATTTTCTGGAACAATCTCTGTGTGGGTTGGTATTAGGGAACTGTAACTGTGACCCTCTATCTGTTTGTTAAAGATTTCCCTTCAAGTTTTGTAAAAATTTTATTTTTTTCATCTACATGGTAAACTATGGATCGAACCCACGACCAACTGAATACATGGTATATTGAGGACGTTTTTGGTATTTATGCTATAAAACTTTGTGTATTTACCCTGAGCTTGGTGACCATGCTTGGTGCCTTTTTTAATGTTGGATTCATAATTTCTGCGTTGACTTCTTCTTATGAAGTGTGGAGTTCTTCTTATGGTGTGATGGATTAAAAATATCATGGGCTGGTTAACACTATCTCTCTGCGTTGAATGCATGCGCTATATTTGATATTAAAAAAAAAGCCATCAAACCTTGGTTTCAATCCACAAATTGGCATTCTCTGCACTGGTTAGTCCCTCTGATTTGTATGATGTGTGTCAGGCTAGGCAGTAACTCCATTAGGCAGAAAAGATGATTCATTTTTCATTCAATCAGGTAGGTCTATTATATACATGAGGGAGAGACTATTCAGTTCATCTCCTGATGATTGTTCACATTTCTCATTTATTTATTTACATATATTTACCCAATCACAAGGATTAGGTGTCAACATTCCCCCCTAAAAATCTGAAGGGGTGTTGGTGAGTCCAAGCATTGTTCTGAATCGTTCAAGCTTTTCTCTTCCAAGCGCTTTGGTGAAGATGTCTACAATTTGCTCATTTGTGGAACAATGACGGAGATGGATTGTTTTGGCCTTAACATGATGTCGAATCAGATGATATTTAGTATTGATGTGCTTTGTTCGATCATGGAACTTTGGGTTCTTGGCCAACTTTATTGCAGAGGTGTTGTCAATCATGAGTGGAGTTGATTATACTTGTTTTACCTGCAAATCTTCAAGAATTTTCCTGAGCCACACAATTTCTTTTGTTGCTTCAGCTGCTACCACATATTCTGCTTCTGTTGTGGAATCTGCTGGAACTGATTGTTTGCATGATCTCCAGGAGACAACTCCTGATCCAAGACTCATAACATATCCTAAAGTAGATACCCCAGTTTCTTTGTCTCCATCAAAGTCTGAATTAGAGTATCCAATCAAGCTGAAGTCATCCACCTGTGTGTACTTGATTCCAAAGTCTTGAGTTCCCTTCAAGTACTTTAGAACTCTTTTTGCAGCAGACCAATGTCCCTCACAATGCTTTTGCATAAACCTGGAGAGGATTCCAACAACAAATGAAATGTTTGGTCTGGTAGTAGTTAGGTAGTTGAGACTTCCTACAAGATGTCTATACTTTGTTGCATCCTCAAATTCCTTTACTTCAATAGATGTGAGCTTTAAGTTTGTTCCATTGGAGTAGTAAGAGGATTGCACTCTATCATGCCAAACCTGTTCAACAAATCTCCAATGTATTTCTTTCGAGAAAGAAATATGGACTTTGGATGTTGGGTTACTTCAATGCCAAGATAGTAATGAACATAGCCCAAATCAGTCATTTCAAAACTTTTCCCCAATTCCTTCTTTATGGATGCAATGTAGCTTTCATTGTTCCCTGTCATTAAAAGATCATCTACATATACCACAAGATATACAACCGTTTTGCCAACTTTCTTGACAAATAAAGTTGCATCATCAAGATCAAAATGATTGAAGTTGAGTTTCAGAAGATGCTCAGTTAGTTTTTCGTACTAGGCTCGCGGTGCTTGTTTGAGGCCATACAAGGACTTCACAAGTTTACATACTTTATGTTCATGTCCTTTCACAGAAAATCCTTTAGGCTGGGACATAAAAACATTCTCTTTTAGATCTCCATTCAAGAAAGCAGTTTTTACATCCATTTGATGCAGTTTCCAACCGTTCTGGGCTGCTAGCGCAAAGAGTGTCTGGATGGTGGCCCATTTTGCTATGGGGGAAAAAGTCTCCTCATAATCGACCCCTTCTTTCTGTGCAAAACCTTTTGCCGCAAGCCTAGCTTTGTGCTTGTCAAGTGAGCCATCAGCTTTGTACTTGTTCTTGTAGACCCACTTGCAGCCAATTGGTTTGGTTCCAAATGGAGGATCAACCAGCTTCCAAGTGCCGTTCTTTATGAGGGCATCATACTCCTTTTTCATTGCTTCTTTCCATTCATCATGAGAAGTAACTTCTTTAAAGGAAGTTGGTTCAAAATCTGTAGACAAGTTCAATTCACAATCATAAGAAACATCGATATCAAAGGTGAATTAGAGTCATCTACATCACCTCCATTTTGCCGATTTGAATTTCTGGTTCCTGTTTTTCCAATTTCATCAGGATGAACACTTTCAAGTGTCTTTGTCAGCCACTTTGGGGGACCTTTCTGAGATGGTCCAGGCTGCTCTGTTTATTGAGTTGGGACTGAATCAAGATTGAGTCTCCCAATTCTATCAATTACATCACTTAAGGCATCATCCATTGTTGAAGTTTCATTTGGGGGGAGTGTTCTTCAGAAGAGGATTCCACATGTTGTTCTAGAATAGGAATCCCCCTTCAATATGTGGAATTTGATTATCAAATTCTTGAAATGATTTTGTTTTTGTGAATCTATCCAAGTGATCAAGTTGCCGCTCAACAACATTGTCAGATTTGGATGATTCAAGAAAAATTACATCTCTAGATACAACAAACTTTTTATTTACTTCATCATAGAGACGGTATGCTTTGGAGGTGTTTGAATACACCAGGAAGATACACTTACGACTTCTAGCACCAAGTTTGTTTCTATGTACCATTGGTATCAAAGCATAACAGGTGGAACCAAAGACCCTGAGATGTTTTACCGAAGGAACATGTCCATACCACATTTCCTAAGGAGTCTTGTTTCTTATAGCATTATATGGACATCTATTCTTTATATATGCAGCACATAGAACAACATCAGCCCAAAACATTATCTTTACATTTTTGAAGAAAAGCATGGATCGTACCATATTCAAGATTTTTCTATTCATTCTTTCAGCTACACCATTCTATTGGGGATTATAAGGCATAGTTGTTTGAAGTTTGATCCCATGTTGGCGAAGATAGTTTTCAAATTCATTTGATGTGTATTCTTTTCCATTATCAGTGCGAATAGACCCAATATGAGATTGTGCATCATTTTTAATCCATTTATGAAAATTCTTGAATGTTTGAAAAGCATTAGATTTGTTCTTCAATAAATAAACCCAACACATTTTGGTGTAGTCATTAATAAATGTCATGATATATTTATTTCCATTTGCAGAAGGAACAGGCATTGGACCACATAAATCTGAATGAATGAGTTCAAGCTTCATATGTGCTCTTGAATGTGAATCATGAAAAGACTGTTTGCTATGCTTTCCTAGAATGCAAGCATCACATTGCTTAAGTTTTCTAGGAATTGTAGGCAAACCAGCAACACCATTTTTCTTCAATAAGCGGAGACTGTCATAGTTTAAATGTCCAAATCTAGCATGCCATAATAAACTTGATGAAAGTGGTACCTTCTTCATGATGAGAAATATATGAGAAATGTTTTTCATGAGCAAAGGTTCCTTGCAATTTGAGAAGCCTTTCTTCTTCTATTGCCGTCTTGACAAGTGAGTGGTCAGATGATTTTCTTACCTCAAGCTTGCCATCAAACATATGAATGGAGTGACCTTGCTGGCGGATGTGGACCAAGGACGACAAGTTTTTCTTGAGCTGTGGGTGATATAGAACATGATCTAGAAGAAAGTCTGGAATACCAGGCAATTTAGGCCTAATTGTGCCAAGCCCTAATGGCTTGATTTTTTATTGATCTGCAAAGTATACTGCTCCATCAACATTGTGAGTGAAATCTTCAAAAAAATCTTTTCTATGAGTCATGTGACAGGTTGCTCCTAAATCAAGCAACCAATAATTTTTACAGGAAGCAAGTGAAGCATTAAAGAAATCTTCATTTACTCCAATGTTACATTGTGCCTTAACATAGTGAGTGGATTCAGGTGCTTTACCTTTGTCTGTATCATCAATTTTACCTTTCTGTTGGTTTCTTTTCTGCGCAATTTTGTCCCATGGTAGCTTGCATGTAGAGGCATCATGTGATCCATTTCTTTTGCAGCAAATGCAGTGCAAATATGCCTTTTCTCCTTGAGAATGTCTGCCCACCTGCCTCTAAAATATCTTCCTCTTCCTCTTTGTCCACCTCTTCCTCTTGTAGAATCTTGAGTAGGATGCTTTTCTTTATGAGCAACGCACATAGTGTCTTCAGAAGATTCAGGGGCTGTCTTCTTTTCAAAAGCTTTCTCTCTTTCAGCAAACTTTTTCAGAAGAGATTCAAAGGTTATATCTTTGAGATTTCCATTTGCTTGCAAAGACTCAAGATAATTGGAGTAAGTAGGATAGAGTGCCTTGAGAAAAGCAATAAGAGGGATATCCAACTCAACCTTAGTGGAATTGATATCATGCATTATAGACTCTACTTCAGATGCAAGAGCAAGAGGATCATTATTTTGCAGTTCAAGAGTGAAGAGTTTAATCATGAGCTGAACAACTTCAAGTGCAGAATGTGAGTCATAGAGTTCTTTCAGCTTTTGTAAGGCTTCAAAGGCATTTGAATATGAAGAAATATGGCGACTCACCTCTTCATTTATAGATGCCGCAATTAATGCATAAGCTTTGCTGTTCTTGTTCTCCCAAATGACGAGCTATTTGTCTGAGGTAAGCTGTACTGGGTCTTTGTCTCCTTCTCTGACACACACCCCTTTCCATAACTCATGGAAGATGAGGGTGTGTTTTATCATCCGAGACCATTCAGGATAGTTCTCCTTGCCAGTGAGAACTATTGCTACCATGGATATGATTAAATGCATTGTGTAAAAAATTTGAGAGCTGTAAAAATACTTTTGCTGGAAAAATGTGCTTTTGTGGAGAAAAAAAGACTTCTACTGCTAAAAGAAAATGATTCTGATATCAAAATGTATTCTGGCCTCAACTATGTTAGTCACTTTTGAGAACAGCTTTATAAAAAAACACCACTGTGGTAGCCTAACAGCGTGGTATATATATATCCCAGCAACCAAAACAAACACTATATACAAAGTGTATTAAAACCATCCAAACACTATTCATATACTGTGAACAGAATTTCGCTGCGCCAAAGATCTTCACCAAACATTATATACAAATCAATGTTATCAAAATTTCAATACTATCCACAAGCATATACTATCGTAATTTAAATTTCAATACTTGTCAACAGTACTCGTCTCAGTTCTGCAGCAACAGCTAGCCCAAATGCAATGACATTGATGATGAAAATGAAGATCAGGATCACATGGAAGCCTTGTTGTCACCCATTGTTTGCAGCTCAGCTCAACTCGAGATCTTGTTCTCTCTGAGCTTCCACTGCTCAGAAAAGCTGCAGAAATAGGTGTCCAAAGAAGGCCCAGATGTATCAAACCTGGTCTAGAACGGCTGGGGATCGATCGTAGACCTCGAGCAACGGCAAAGGGAAAAGAATAAATTTTCTGATCTAAAATATATAAGCTGAGATGTAGGCACGCCACAGAACTTGGTCTCTACCATTTGTATTTCTCAAGTCGGTTTAGCGTATTTCCTCCGACCTAGACTTAACACTCATTCTGGCGACATTCATAGAAGCGCAAAGAGCGAAGCTATTACAAGGGATTGGTTTTGTGTATCTGTTGATACACGAAAAGGTGAAAAAATAACGTTGTCAAACTCTCCAAAAACAGTTTCCCCGACAGGCTTGCCGCCCCCCAAACACCTAGAACATGGCAGAATGAGCTCGGAAAGTTATGCGTAGAGCATTAAACAATGAAAACCATACGTAGAGGAATTTTGCAGTGTAGGGTTTGTTTAGTAAAATGGTAGTAGCGTAACAGTTGTAGGCTTGACAGAAAATGTCAGAATCTGGCACCAACGCATATCTGGGTAGGTAATGGAATATGGAGTAGAGCACAGGTTATGTCAAGACAGAGGGGAATATGGGAGAGGCAGTGCAATGTTGGAAGGTAACTCAGGACTGTATCATGTCAGGACAAGATAGAGGAGTTAGAAGTGCATAATAGCTAAAACAAGGAGCTAGCTCTGATACCATGTCAGGCCAGGCAGTAACTCCATTAGGTAGAAAAGATGATTCATTTTTCATTCAATCAGGTAGGTCTATTATATACATGAGGAAGAGACTGTTCAGTTCATCTCCTGATGACTGTTCACATTTCTCATTTATTTATTTACAGATATTTACCCAATCACAAGGATTAGGTGTCAACAATGTGCATATATATGACATGCCATGGTATAATATTTGGAATATATATTGCATGGTATATGAATATTGAGAGCTTGCAGTTGATTCCATTTTGTAAAGACATAGCAAATTACTATTAGTGTTTGGCTACAAATATTGTAATTATTTTTGGGCTCAGTTCAAATTTTTATGATGGAGAAGTTTGTTGAAAAAGAGAAGGGTTTGGAAAAGAAGACAACTCTTCTTGCACATAGAAAGAATAATCTTGCTCAAGATTCTTCTAGAGGAAGAGGTGGAAGAGATTTCAGAGGCAAGGGGGGCAGACACTCTCAAGGAGAAAAGGCAGATTTGCACTACATATGCTACAAAAGAAATGGATCACATGATGCCTTTACATGCAAGTTACCATGAGACAAAATTGAGCAGCGAAGAAACCAACAGAAAGGTAAAATTGATGATACAGACAAAGGTAAAGCACCTGAATCTGCTCACTATGTTGTGGCACAATGTAATATTGGAGTAAATGAAGATTTATTTAATGCTTCACTTGTTTCTTGGAAAAATGATTAGTTGCTTGATTCAAGAGAAACTTGCCACATGACTCACAGAAAGTATTTTTTTGAAGAATCTACTGACAATTTTGATGGAGTAGTATACTTTGCAGACCAATCAAAAATCAAGCCATCAGGGCTTGGCACAATTAGGCTTAAATTGTGTGGTCTTCTAGACTTTCTTCTGCATCATGTTCTATATCTCCCATAGCTGAAGAGAAACTTTTTGTCCTTGGTCCACATCCACCATCAAGGTCACTCGATTCATATGTTTGATGGCAAGCTTGAGGTGAGAAAAACATCTGACCACTCACTTGTCATGAGGGGAATGGAAGAAGAAAGGCTTCTCAAGCTGCAAGGTACCTCTACTCGTGCACTATGGCATGCTAGATTTGGAAATTTGAACTATGACAGCCTCCACTTGTTGAAGAAAAATGGTGTTGCTGGTTTGCCTACAAATCCTAGGAAACTTAAGAAATGTGATGCTTGCATTCTAGGAAAGCATAGCAAACAGTCTTTTCATGTTTCACATTCAAGAGCACATAGAAAACTTGAACTCATTCATTCATATTTATGTGGTCCAATGTCTGTTCCTTCTGCAAATGGAACAAATATATGATGACATTTATTGATGACTACACGAGACTGTGCTGGGTTTATTTATTGAAGAACAAATATGATGCTTTTCAAACATTCGAGAACTTTCATAAATGGTTTGAAAATGATTCACAATCTCATATTGGATCTATTCACACTGATAATGGAAAAGAATACATTTCAAATTAATTTGAAAACTATCTTTGCCAACATGGGTTCAAACATCAAACAAATGTGCCTTATAATCCCCAACAGAATGGTGTAGCTGAAAGAATAAATAGGACAATATTAAATATGGTACGATCCATGATCTTCTTCAAAAATGTAAAGATAATGTTTTGGGCTAATGTTGTTCTATGTGCTGCATATATAAAGAATAGATGTCCATATAATGTTATTAGAAACAAGACTCCATATGAAATGTGGTATGGCAATGTTCCTTTGGTAAAGCATCTTAGGGTCTTTGGTTCCACCTGTTTTACCTTGATACCAAAGGTACATAGAAAAAAACTTGGTGCAAGAAGTTGTAAGTGTATCTTCCTGGGGTATTCAAAGACCTCCAATGCATACCATCTCTATGATGAAGTAAATAAAAAGTTTGTTGTATCTAGAGATTTAATTTTTCTTGAATCATCCAAAACTGACAATGTTGTTGAGCGGAAACTTGATCACTTTGATGAATTCGCAAAAGAAAAATTATTTCAAGAATTTGATAATTAGATTCCACATCTTGAAGGGGGGATTCCTATACTAGATCAACATGTGGAATCTTCTTCTCAAGAACACTCTCCCCCGCACGAAACTCCAACAACGGATGATGTTTTAAGTGATGTGATTGATAGAATTAGGAGACTCAATCTTGATTCAGTCCCAACTCAATCAACGGAGTAACCTGGACCATCTGAGAAAGGTCCCACAAAGTGGCTGACAAAGACACTTGAAAGTGTTCATCCTGATGAGGTTGGAAAGACAGGTACTAGAAATTCAAACCAACAAAATGGAGGTGATGTAGATGACTCTAATTCACCTGTTGATATGGATGTTTCTTATGATTGTAAATTGAACTTGTCTACAGATTTTGAACTAACTTCCTTCAAAGAAGCTGCTTCTCATGATGAATGGAAAGAAGTGATGCAAAAGGAGTATGATGCCCTCATAAAGAACAGCACTTGGAATCTGGTTGATCCTCCATTAGGAACCAAACCAATTGGCTGCAATTGGGTCTACAAGAACAAGTATAAAGTTGATGGCTCACTTGAAAATCATAAAGCTAGGCTTGTGGAAAAAGGTTTTGCACAGAAGGAAGGGGTCGATTATGAGGATACTTTTGCCCGAATAGCAAAATGGGCTACCATGTGGACACTGTTTGCCCTAGCAGCTCAGAATGGTTGGAAAGTCCATAAAATGGATGTAAAAACTTCTCTCTCGAATGGAGATCTAAAAGAGAATGTTTTTATGTCCCAGCCTGAAGGATTTTCTATGAAAGGACATGAACATAAAGTATGCAAACTTGTGAAGTCCTTGTATGGCCTGAAACAAGCACCGCAAGCCTGGTATGAAAAACTAACTAAGCATCTTCTGAAACTCAATTTCAAACATTATGATCTTGATGATGCAAATTTATTTGTCATGAAATTTGGAAAAATAGTTGTATATCTTGTGCTAAATGTAGATGATATTTTGATGACAGGCAACAATGAAATCTACATTGCATCCATAAAGAAGGAATTGGGGAAAATTTTTGAAATGACTGATTTGGGCTATGTTCATTATTATCTTGGTATTGAAGTAAATCAACATCTGAAGTCCATATTTCTTTCTCAAAAGAATTACATTGGAGACCTGTTGAATAGGTTTGGCATGAAAGAATGCAATCCTCTTACTACTCCAATGGAACAAAACTTAAAGCTCACATCTATTGAAGGAAAAGAATTTGAGGATGCAACAGAGTATAGACAACTTGTAGGAAGTCTTAACTACCTAACTACTACCAAACCAAACATTTCATTTACTGTTGGAATCCTCTCCAGGTTTATGCAAAAGCCTTCTGACGGACATTGGTTTGCTGCAAAAAGACTTCTAAGGTACTTGAAGGGAACTCAAGACTTTGGAATCAAGTATACACAGGTGGACAACTTCAGTTTGATTGGATACTCTGATTGAGACTTCGATGGAGACAAAGAAACTAGGGTATCTACTTCAGGATATGCTATGAGTCTTGGATGAGGAGTTGTCTCATGGAGATCACGCAAACACTTAGTTCCAACAGATTCCACAATAGAAGAAGAATATGTGGCAGCAGTTGAGGAAACAAAAGAAATTGTGTGGCTTAGGAAAATTATTGAAGATTTGTAGGTAAAGAAAGTACGATCAACTCCAATCATGATTAATAATACCTCTGCAATAATGTTGGCCAAGAACGCAAAGTTCCATGACGAAATGAAGCACATCAATACTAAATATCATCCGATTCGACATCATGCTGAGGCTAAGACAATCCATCTCCGTCATTGTTCCACTAATGAGAAAATTGTAGACATATTCACCAATGATATTGGAACAGAAAATATTGAACAATTCAGAATGATGCTTGGACTCACCAACATCCCTTCAGATTAGGGGGGGAATGTTGACACCTAATCATCAGGATTGGGTATATTTAATTAATGTAAATAAATAATAGGAAATATGAATAGTCATCAAGAGATGAAGTGAACAGTCTCTCCCTCATGTAAATAATAAAGACCAACCTGAAGGAATAAAATACAAATTGTTTTGAGGAGTTACATGTTTGGCCTGACAACATATTCAAAAATTCACCCATGGTGATTACTGTTCTTTAGGCAAAATATTAACAAGCAAAAAATTTATAAGTTAGGGCATGTCAACCCTATGTAGATCATAATCCATGTATGGTCTATGGAAGAACTCATAGATCTGCTGAAGTGTATGCTCCCTTGCCATCCATTCCCCTCTAGGATGATGTGTTTTCTCCTTTGGAAGTCAGTTCGCGGATTCATTGTGCTCCCTGTCGATATGAGTACATGAAACAAGATCAAATTGTGTTTTTAGAAATAAAACATCGTCCAATATGGTTCTGAGTGTATATGCATGGCATGTTCATATGTAGATGAACGAGCTAATAACAATCTTGGAATCCCCATAAATTTGTATGTGTCTGCAATTTTTGTAAATAACAAAATATAAGAGATGACAAAGTGTAAGGAGCACCGTGAAATTATTTGTGCCATCTCCCAACCCCAAACAGATGTGAAAATAGTGTGTTTAAGTCAAATGAAGGATAATCCCACCACCACAACCCTATTCATGTGCTGCTCCGCTGAAATAGGCCAAAGGGTGCACTTTGTCAATGACTTCGGGAGTAATGTTTCGAGTCCCAACAATCTGTTCATTGACGGGGATTTCCAAATAGCTATTACAGATCTTGGGGATTATCTGTGTCAAGACAATGTTTTTCCCCTGAAAGATATTGTTGTCTAGCACATCCAAATGTATGAGCATAATATAAAAGGCAAGTTCTGAGCTCTTGGGTTAGTTTCTGCTGCCCACCACCTATTCCAGGAAGTTGGTATATCAATGCCAGTCCATGTAGGTGGTAATTTTAGTGTGTATAATACCTATACCTATACCTATTGAGTAGTGGGGAATGAGAGGAAGAGATGTTGATTTGATTCCTCCTCTCCTCGACATAAAACACACCATGTAGGCCTGAGATATGGTCATTTCCTAATATTAGATCCATTTTGGTTTTTATCCATAATGATGTTCCACATGAGTAAGCGAGTGCGTGGTGGAAATTTTCAGTTCTAGATATTACTCAACCAGCTTTTGAGAGATTCGGGCTTGTCGCCAGCATGGATGATAGGATATCCATCCTTTGGGGTATAGTTTCCTTTCTGTCCAAATCCCCAGATCATGTCATTATCCTCATCCTTTAGTATCACATGGGAGTTGATTAATGCCTACATGTAAGTCCTCCATTCCATGTGCCATTGAGATAGTATATCCAAGGCCTCCCTAGATAACCACGCTTGCTAATATATAGTGTTAGAAAATTATATATTACGGAGCAATGGAACACATAAAATATTGCAGAAATATAAACACAGAAAACACATAAAACAAGAGAGACACAGATATACGTGGTTCACCAAGTTTTGGCTATGTCCACCCCGAACAGCCAGTCCTTCCTTTCTATTATCCAGCAAAATGAAGAGACACAACCTACAGAAAATCCGCTATAATATCCTCTGTTTTCTCTCACAGTCTCACCTCTATGTTTCTCGCTCATAGAATACACATCTATTACACAGCCTCAAATACAATGCTATCATACAAAGAGAGGGGCTGCCTTCTAGGGAAAAAAACCCTAAACTAAACATAAGTTCTACCGTTAGATCATTCACCTAATGAAAAGCCCAGATTGACTAGAAATTACAATACTTTTACAAGAGAATTTTACATCTATTTATAGCTTCGGGGGCGCCGCCCCCGAGCTCCCGCCGGGGGACCACTAGCCCCTAGACCCCCCAACCGTGGGGGATCGGCCCCTCAGACCCCAGTGGGGGGGACAAGTTCCCCCCGCACCCCCCCGCATGGAGGGGTGTACAAATTTCTTGGGGTATACATCCGGCTGAAACAACGACCTCTAAACAATCATGCTCCACAAACAACAATCTCCCACTTGGAGAATGATTGTAGCAACTCCACCACTGCTTCATTTGCTAGACAATGAATCCTCTTTGGACCTAGATGTTTCTCATCTTCATCGTCATGCTTGAAGACCAATTGAAACTGAGCATATTATCGGTTTCTCCCTGGTTACAACTTTTGTTAGCATATCTACAGGATTTTGGCTAGTGTGTATCTTTTCCAGCTTCAACTCTCCATCTTCCAACGCTGATCGTATGAAATGGTACTTGAGCTATATGTGTTTAGTTCTAGAATGAAATTCTAAGTTCTTTGCAAGATGAATGGCACTTTGGCTATCACTGTATAACATGCCCATATCATGCTTCTTAACCAATTCACCCATAAACCTTTGTAACCAAATCATTTCTTTACTAGCCTCTGCAGCGGCAACATACTCTGCTTCTGTTGTTGAAAGTACAACAACACTTTGGATTTTTGAAACCCAACTCATAGCTATTCCACCAACAGTAAATACATATCATGTAGTGCTCCTTTTGTTATCTCTGTCACCTGCCATATCTGCATCAACATATCCTTGTAGAGAAATGTTTTCACCAACAAAGCCTAATTCTTGATTTGTGGTACGTTTCAAATATCTGAGAATCCATTTCACTGCCATCCAATGTTCCTTTCCTGGATTGTTCATGTACCTGGTTACAACTCCCACTGCATGTGCAATATCAGGCCTTGTGTAGACCATTACATACATTTAGCTTCCAACTGCTGATGCATATGGAACTTTAGACATATAATCCATGTCTTCTTGGGTCTTTGGTCACATTTCCTTACTAAGTTTTAAATGGATAGCAAAAGGTGTACTAACTGGTTTTGCATTGTGCATATTAAATCTTTTCAACACCTTTTGTATGTACTCATTCTGATACAATGTTAATTTGCGATTTTTCATGTCTCTAGTGATTCTCATGCCAAGGATTTGTTTTGCAACTCCCAAATCCTTCATTGCAAATGAATTTTCCAATTTTCTTTTGAGCACATTTATTTCCTGCATGTTATACCCTGGAACAAGCATGTCATCTACATATAATAACAATATAATATAGCTACCATCACTTTGCTTTTTCAGATAAACACAATGATTATAGTGACATCTAGTATAACCTTGTTCAGACATAAACTTGCCAAATTTTAGATACCACTGCCTTGGAGCGTGTTTTAAGCCATACAAGCTCTTCTTCAACCTACAGACTAGTTTCTCCTTCCCTTCCACCTCATATCCTTGTGGTTGTTGCATATATATCTCTTCCTCCAAATCCCCATGGAGAAAGGTTGTGTTTACGTCTAACTGCTGAAGATGCAAATCTTCAACTGATACTAAACTTAAAATAGTTCTGATTGAAGTCATTTTAACAACAGGAGAAAATATTTCATCAAATAAATGCCTTTCATCTGTGCAAACCCCTTCACCACAAGTCTATTTTTGTACCTCTGTTTTCCTCCATCTTCTTCCTTCACCCTGAAAACCCATTTATTCTTCAATGTAGTTTTTCCTGCAAGCAATCTGACTAACTCCCAAGTCTTCTTATGCATTAAGGATTCCATCTCTTCTTCCATGGCTACCTCCCACTTCTTCCTACTTTCAACCTGCATTGCTTCTTCATATCATTCAGGTTTACCAGAATCAGTCTGTTATCACAAAATCGTGTACTAAGGGCTGCTACTTAGCAAGATCTCATGCAACTATTTCAAACCAGGCTTTAGACTAAGGCTTAGCCTCCTTAGTCAGAGAGGGCTCTCTCACAGATTTTTGATATGAATTAATAACAAGAAAAGATGGCTAACTCTTCAAACAGTACATGAAAATAAGCTGGTTGGAACAACAAAATAACACTTTTTCCATTGGGCTCATGGAGTCAAACACTTCTGCAGTAAACTATTAACTACTTAATCATGGAAGCCAAGGCATATAATGTTAAACACTCAAAACATCTCTCAAAAAGAACCTCAACTCATAAATATACACAGGAAGTCTGAGCACTAGGTGAATTCAGAGTGATTGCATATTTAGTGAGCTGTAAAATATATAAAGGACAATGACAAAACCACACATATTCTGAGCATTGAACACATGATGAATCTTGGGAAGAAAAAGTAATCCTGATATTACTGTCAAAAAGTCTTTTTACATAAGCTGATAAAAACTCTGTTTTTTTCATAAATCTCCAACCCTTTTTTACATCAGAGTTTTTCCTATATATAGGAAAACAAAACTACAACTACTTGAGACTCCTCCTCCAGCATGAGGGGAGCTCGAAATCCTATCATTAATTGCCTTATCTATATCTAAACAAACTTATTAAATACAAAGGTATTGCGCTGTGAATACATAGAGTCCCATTCCTATTGAAACTCTAATTCTATCTCCTCGTGTGCATTGATGCTTTCTTGAACTTTGACACCTGTACCATTTCTGTAGTGGCCAAGACATGCTGGAGAAACATTCACTGAACGAGCAGCTTCGGATACTTGCTGTGTGGATGACTCATTAGTTGATGAGGATATGTGTCCTGTTTTCACGGTCCCTGCCTTCCATTAGTCTTCATGTACTAAAAGACTATGCTCCAAGCCATTTAATACCTTTAATAACCACACATAATCCAATATGCCTCATGATCTGGACGCTTTGTGAACTGAATAGGTGTACCACCCAAAATTTCGGTAACCCTACCAGAACCCTAACAATTTGGTCATAAAGTAACTTTAGGAAGACTTTTAGCAAAAAACAAAAAGTTTCACCTTTTTCTTCAACACTCACACCTGTCACCCTTTGAATACCTGGATAGCTTTATATAGTCTCCTTACTGGCCTCGAGTCATCCTTTTCAAGATTTGCTGACCTCAGCATCAATTTCATTTTTTCTCATAAAACAGTCATCTACAGCAGTTTCGTAGCGCGCTACGAAACTGCTGTAGATAATCAAAACAGAACATATGAATCTTAAAGTACTGTTGACTTAACTTCATGATTTCTTCAGCTAATTTGTACAGGTGTTAGAGATCTAAAAGGTTACAAAATGATGGAAATCAAAATTTACCAAAACTTGAAAAACAACTTTCTCCTTGGATCAATGAGCTAGTTTACCTAGCTTCTTCTTCAAACTGCTAACCTCTTTCTTCAAAGCCTTGTTTTCTGCTCTTAGGCTTGTGTTCAGCTTTCATGGTTTTTGCCTGCTTCAGAGCTGGTACTGTCCACAAATATGCATCAGACACTGAATCTTTTGTTTTCAATTCTAGTTTGAGATTGAATTATTTAGCTCCAGCTGCTACGAAACTGTTGTTCTGCCTGAAAAATGGGTCTCGGGACAGAGCTCATAGCTTCTCACAGAAAACGTATTTGGCAAAACTAAAGGATTTTTTTGTGAACCAACCCGTTCTTAACAAAAACCTCTTTTGGTTTTTTGAAAAACTACTCCAGCTGCCCAGAATCGATCCTTGAAAAAGATGTGTAAAACAGGAAATTCAAAACTGTATCTATAGCAGTTTCGTAGCGCAACCTTTAGCCACTCGTTTCTCTCAGCTCGTAACGGATTTGAGGAAACTGAAGGAGGTTTTTCTAGTTCAGTCTGTTAGGAATAAAAACCTCTTTTAGTTTTCGAAAATATTCTTTCAGCCGCGCTAAATACCTCCTGGAAGCTGACTGCTTAAAACAGAGAAATATGCCTGTCTTTATCTACAAACGAGCTTAATGCCTGCAAAAGATTTGGGTGCAGAAGCTTTAGACATTGCAGAGACCTCATGCAGAAATATTTCCAAATTGGTAAAAATATGTATCATTGCAAAATTCTCTCCCATCCAGATAATCTCTTTGACTTCACCAAAGCTTCCACTTCCAATTCTTTTCTTCACATGCAAGTCTTTGCAGGAAACCTTCAAAGGAACCCCTGTTCTAACCTCTGACATGAGAGCTTCCCTTGCACTTGCAACAGTGCCAAAATAAATGATGTAATATCCACAGTCTGATCCCTTGTTTATCCACTGATTACCACAGAAGGCTTCTTCCAAGGAAAGAGTGCTCCAGATAAACCCAATGAAACACCATCTGCTGGGGTACTAAAAAACCTTATAAACTGACAACTGTTGATGCAAACCCAATGGATTTTGATAAACATGACAGCTGGGAAAGAATGACTATGGATTAGAGCAAATCCCCAATTTCGTAGCGCAGCCAGTGCAAAGTATGAATTATGCACTACGAAATCACCTAAAACATGCTGCGCTGCGAAACTGCCAAAAGGATTTATGCGCTGCGAAAACGCCTTGTCCTTTAAGCTAGGCTAAAAAAATTTGGCAACGGAATATTCAGTGATAACAGTGGCTCCACTTGGGATAGTGTGCCCTTCTGGTACACTAAGAACATGCAACTCCAGTGCCTTATCCATTTGTGACAAACAGAAATTTGCTTGACAAGCATGACTGTAGGAGAAAGAAAGCTACATCTACTAAAAAAAATGCTCAGTTGACCTTGAGCTTATTTGCATTTACCTATACCTACCTACCCTATCAGCTGCAAGCTCCACTTGTAGCTCAAGCAACATGATATTTCCAATGTATCCAATCATTTATCTTATCTGACATTTGAGTCCTTTGGCTGTACTTGAAACAAAAATAAATCAGATACTGAAGTAACCGAGGCAGCATGAGGTGTAACTGTTCTTCAACATGAAAATATAACTGGAAGCCGCCTGAACAGTAAATCTTTTCCATGTATTCAGCTATAGGGTCAAAAAACACATGATTCGTAGCTGGTTTCAAAATTTCTCCTTGTCCTCCTCAAAGCTCTGTCTTTCTTCTTGACTGTTGGCTGCCTTGTTTCTGTCATTCTTGTACATTGGTGATGGTTGTACTGATGATGATATTTTCCTTTCTTTTGACATTTTCTCCTTTGAAATTTCTTTAGACAAAACAACTTGGAAGAAAATACCTTGCTTAATTGAGGAGCTGCCTTGCTTGAATTTGATGAAGATTTCTTCTCTCCTTTTCCTTTGAAATATTTACAGTGATAACAGTGGCTCCACTTGGGATAGTGTGCTCTTGTGGTGCACTAAGAACCTGCAGTTCCAGTGCCTTGTAAAATTTATTTGACAAACATCTTCTTTCAGCTTCTTGAGCCTTCACCTCGGGCTTAAGCTTGATGATGATTGTGGGAAAAAGAAATCTACCACTACTGAAAAAATGCTCAGTCAACCTTGAGCTTATTTGCACTTTCCTACCTACCTACCCTATCAGCTGCATTCTCTAATTGTAGCTCAAGGAACATGAAACTTCCAATGAAGCCAATCATCAATCTGATCTGAAACTTGGATCTCCTTACTGTGCTTGAAGCATAAATAAACCAGATACTGAAATAACCAAGGAAGCATGAGGTGCAACTGTTCTTCAAGATGAACATATAATTGGAAGCCTGAACAGTAAATCCTTTCCATGTAGTCAGCTATAGGGTCAAAAAACACATGGTTAGTTTGATAATCATCATAACATTCTATCTCTTTAGACAACTGATCCTTAGCCACACAAAACCCCTTTGATGTGCTATCCAATTTGCTATTTGACAAGCTATCCAACTGCTTTTCTGAATCATTCCAACAAACAATGAAATTTTCCTCATTATTATCATCATTCTTTGGTGTAAGCTGCTGCAAGAAATTACAAAAATGAACAATATTTTCCTCTGCTTGAGGGTCATAAAAAATTTCTTCCAACATTTCTTCTTGGTGTTTGTAATCATGTTCATTTTGATAATGATCCGAAGACTGACAAGTCTACTGTATCTCTACATCAATATCAGAGGATTGAACATGGTTTTCATAAGCAAACCCCTGCTGATCTTCATTCTGCATTTCATGAGATGTTGTACTTTCTTCTTGGTGCTGAAATGCATTATTATGAAGAGCCTCTAAAATTTCTTCATCCATAAACTCATCATCATCATAACAATCCTCCAAGTACTGAATGAGATTTAAAGAATGTCTACAACAATCTTTGAGCAACAATAAGGAAGGATGACACTCTTTATACATGTCATAGAACACATTATGGAAATCAGCAAGAGAAGATAATGAACCATTTTCCAAACTTTTATACCAAGACCATGCTTTTCCTTCTAAAGTGGCCATAAACATCCTCATGAGACAATCCTCAGGAAAGTGAACCTTAAGACTGCGTACATGCATATGAAACCTAACCAAATGAAGAGCAGCATTGTCCTTCTTTTCATCTTTGAATATCAGAAGATCCTCTAACCAATCAACCTTTGGCATAGGATTTGGAAAACCAGGGATATGAGACCGATTCATAGGAGCATACCTGGCATTCATTCTTGCAGTGGAACTCATCTTGTAACTTCATCAAGCTACTGATCTTCTAGTAGTGGAGTCACCTTCTAATTTCTTATTTGATGTGTGGAGTCGCCAAGGTAGTTTTGCAGCCTCAAAAAGATGTCTGAGCTCCTGTTACCTTCAGAAGTTCAACCATTGATTTCGGGAATGAATAGACTTCAGGCTCCCAGCAGACGCACCAAAATGTTATCACAAAATCATGCCCCTGATAGGCTGCTGATCAGGAAGACTTTGAGTAACTATTTCAAACCAAAATTTTGGCTGAGGCTTAGCCTCCTCAGCCTGAGAGGGCTCTCTCAAAGGGTTAAAGATTTTGATTAAAGAATAAGATAGATGGCTAACTCTATGGTTTGTAATTGTATATGTTTATAGGTTGAAAGATGAAGGTTGGCTACCATTGGGCTATGGAGTCAAAGTATGTTCAGTACCACAGCAAGATCAGCTTAACATGAAGTCAGGGCATAGAGAGTTTTTATACATCAACAAAACAAAGATACAATGCAAGGAAACACAGTTTATAAATACATGAAGGAAGTTAGAGCATCATTGATGAATTCTAAGTAACATGTATTCATACCACTGCAAGTAAGTGAAAGAGGAAAGCCATGAGACAATAGGACATTAAAAACCCTCTTTGAATCCTGAGTAGTGAAGCTAAAACATTCTACCTAGCATGGAAGTCAAGGCATTATAGAGTTCAAATGCAGAAATGCAAATATAAAACAGTGAAACACAGTTAGTTTATCTATGAAGGAAGTCAGAGCATCATTGATGAATTCTGAGTATCATAAGTAAACCTCACTGCAATGTAAGTATTGGAAAATGCCATCAAAACAAGAACATACAAGAAGTCTTCATGAATCTTGAGTTGTCTAAGTAGAAATTTTGCATTAGGTTAAAAATATACATAGTCTGCACATAGAGCAGCAATTGAGCCAAAAAGTCTCCAACCCTTTGCTAATTCGACCTCTTGCTCTATATAAAGCATTTACAATTAGGATTCCATCATCCCTCATCAAGAGAATTCGAATTTGCCATCAGTGACACCTATTCTAACCATAAAACAAACCATTAAATGTATTTGACACCTAACTAGTAGTCCTAGAGACCTAATACAACTAGGAGTGTAACTCCTTATTATGATTACAACAAACTTATCTAAACATTTAAAGAATTCTTTGACACCTAACACTCCATGAGGTCGAATTTGATGAAGCCTCCCACGTGGTCACCCAACTGCTGATGAGAAACCCTAGAAATTAGGGAACATGTTTCCATGTTTTTAGGGTTAGTTCCTTGAAAATTGCAGAGCCTTTATCTCTTCATCCATGACACATTTTACGAAACTGAAGGAGGTTTTTGTAGCCATGTTGTCCATAACAAAAACCTCTCCTGGTTTTTGAAAATATTTCTCCAGCTGTCCAGAAACTGTCCTTGAAAAACACGTGGCAAACAGGGAAAAATCCGTTTTCTGAAATTAGGGTCTCAATGAAAGTTTCTTATCTCCCAACTGAAAACACATACGAATAAAGTGAGATAGGTTATTGTATCTGGAAATGTTATGAAGAGAAACCTCCTTCAGAATTCCAAGATAGTCTTTCATGTGACCAAAAACGGATTTTGAAAAACACTACTAAAACCAGTAGACAAAGCTTGACTTTCTGCAGTTTCGTAGCGCAAGTTTAACCATAAATTCCTCCCACCTCAGAACGAATTTAAAGAAACTGAAAGAGGTTTTTGTAGTGCAGCATGTTAGGAAGAAAATCATCTTTCAGTTTGAAAAATTAAGTTCTCAGCTGCTCAGGAAAGCTTTTAGAAATTGACTAGTAAAAGCAGAAAACATACTTTTTATCAGCTTATGTAAAAAGACTTTTTGACAGTAATATCAGGATTATTTTTCTTCCCAAGATTCATCATGTGTTCAATGCTCAGAATATATGTGGTTTTTTCATTATCCTTTATATATTTTACAGCTCACTAAATATGCAATCACTCTGAATTCACCTAGTGCTCAGACTTCCTGTGTATATTTATGAGTTGAGGTTCTTTTTGAGAGATGTTTTGAGTGTTTAACATTATATGCCTTGGCTTCCATGATTAAGTAGTTAATAGTTTACTGCGGAAGTGTTTGACTCCATGAGCCCAATGGAAAAAGTGTTATTTTGTTGTTCCAACCAGCTTATTTTCATGTACTGTTTGAAGAGTTAGCCATCTTTTCTTGTTATTAATTCATATCAAAAATCTGTGAGAGAGCCCTCTCTGACTAAGGAGGCTAAGCCTTAGTCTAAAGCCTGGTTTGAAATAGTTGCATGAGATCTTGCTAAGTAGCAGCCCTTAGTACAAACCAACCCTTAGTAAAAGGAGAGCAGAAATCTTCAACAAATTCAAGCAAGGCAGCTCCTCAATTAAGCAAGGTATTTTCTTCCAAGTTGTTTTGTCTAAAGAAATTTCAAAGGAGAAAATGTCAAAAGAAAGGAAAATATCATCATCAGTACAACCATCACCAATGTACAAGAATGACAGAAACAAGGCAGCCAACAGTCAAGAAGAAAGACAGAGCTTTGAGGAGGATAAGGAGAAATTTTGAAACCAGCTACGAATCCACGTTTTCGTAGCGCAGACAGTGTAAAATTCCTGTTTTGCACTACGAAATCAGTGTTTTCGCAGCGCGCTGCGAAACCCCTGTAGCAGTCTGTTTCAGCTGAAGAAACTCTGTTTTCTGCTTTTACTAGTCAATTTCTAAAAGCTTTCCTGAGCAGCTGAGAACTTAATTTTTCAAACTGAAAGAAGCTTTTCTTCCTAACATGCTGCACTACAAAAACCTCTTTCAGTTTCTTCAAATTCGTTCTGAGGTGGGAGGAATTTATGGTTAAACTTGCGCTACGAAACTGCAGAAAGTCAAGCTTTGTCTACTGGTTTTAGTAGTGTTTTTCAAAATCAGTTTTTGGTCACATGAAAGACTATCTTAGAATTATGAAGGAGGTTTCTCTTCATAACATGTCCAGATACAATAACCTATCTCACTTTATTCGTATGTGTTTTCAGTTGGGAGATAAGAAGCTTTCATTGAGACCCTAATTTCAGAAAACGGATTTTTCCCTGTTTGCCACGTGTTTTTCAAGGACAGTTTCTGGACAGCTGGAGAAATATTTTCAAAAACTAGGAGAGGTTTTTGTTCTAGACAACATGGGCTACAAAAACCTCCTTCAGTTTCATAAAATGTGTCATGGATGAAGAGATAAAGGCTCTGCAATTTTCAAGGAACTAACCCTAAAAACAGGGAAACATGTTCCCTAATTTCTAGGGTTTCTCATCAGCAGTTGGGTGACCACGTGGGAGGCTTCATCAAATTCGACCTCATGGAGTGTTAGGTGTCAAAGAATGCTTTAAATTTTTATATAAGTTTGTTGTAATCATAATAAGGAGTTACACTCCTAGTTGTATTAGGTCTCTAGGACTACTAGTTAGGTGTCAAATACATTTAATGGTTTGTTTTATGGTTAGAATAGGTGTCACTGATGGCAAATTCGAATTCTCTTGATGAGGGATGATGGAATCCTAATTGTAAATGCTTTATATAGAGCAAGAGGTCGAATTAGCAAAGGGTTGGAGACTTTTTGGCTCAATTGCTGCTCTATGTGCAGACTATGTATATTTTTAACCTAATGCAGAATTTCTACTTAGACAACTCAAGATTCATGAAGAGTTCTTGTATGTTCTTGTTTTGATGGCATTTTCCAATACTTACATTGCAGTGAGGTTTACTTATGATACTCAGAATTCATCAATGATGCTCTGACTTCCTTCATAGATAAACTAACTGTGTTTCACTGTTTTATATTTGCATTTCTGCATTTGAACTCTATAATGCCTTGACTTCCATGCTAGGTAGAATGTTTTAGCTTCACTACTCAGGATTCAAAGAGGGTTTTTAATGTCCTATTGTCTCATGGCTTTCCTCTTTCACTTACTTGCAGTGGTATGAATACATGTTACTTAGAATTCATCAATGATGCTCTAACTTCCTTCATGTATTTATAAACTGTGTTTCCTTGCATTGTATCTTTGTTTTGTTGATGTATAAAAACTCTCTATGCCCTGACTTCATGTTAAGCTGATCTTGCTGTGGTACTGAACATACTTTGACTCCATAGCCCAATGGTAGCCAACCTTCATCTTTCAACCTATAAACATATACAATCACAAACCATAGAGTTAGCCATCTATCTTATTCTTTAATCAAAATCTTTAACCCTTTGAGAGAGCCCTCTCAGGATGAGGAGGCTAAGCCTCAGCCAAAAGTTTGGTTTGAAATAGTTACTCAAAGTCTTCCTGATCAGCAGCCTATCAGGGGCATGATTTTGTGATAACACAGTCAACAATAAATAATAGAATGAGGGAGAGTATCGTTCAGGGGGTCTTCTTATCCTGGTAGATATTCTAACACCACTTTTAGGTGCTCCGGGTTCCTGTTGCTGTTGTGGTGGTTGATGTTGTTGTGGTTGTTGATTATTATTATTTTCAGGCACCTTGACTTTTTCAGTGATTTCGTCAAAAACTGCATATTCCTTGTTTTCTTTTTCTTCCTTCTTTTCCTACAACTGATTCTTATACAAGACCTTTTAATTGAATATTACATCTCTGCTCCTAATGATTTTTTGGTTTTCGTAATCATATAAGCAATAACCAAAATCATTAACACCATATCCAATAAAGGTACATTTCTTTGACTTTGCCTCCAGCTTTGTTCTATTTTCTTTATCAATATGGACAAAGGCCTCACAACTAAAAGGCTTTAAAAAGGACTAGTTTACCTTTTTACCTGTCCATGCTTCCTCTGGAACACCACCATCCAAGGAACTTGAAGGCCCTCTATTTATTAGATAAACAATAGTATCTACAGCATCTGCCCAAAACTGGAAAGGCAATCCTGCATGCAATCTCATACACCTTGCATGCTCCGTGATTTTTCTATTCATCCTTTCTGACACACCATTTCCTTGTGGTGTTCTTGGAACTGTCTTCTCTTTGTGAATTCCATGCTGTGAACAGTACCTCTTAAACTCTTTGCTGCAATATTCACCTCCATTGTCTCATCTAAGACACTTCAATTTCTTTCCTCTCTCAATCTCAACCAAAGCTTTCCATTTCTTGAAAGTATCAAATACATTAGATTTATTCTTAATACAATAAATCCAAGTTTTTCTAGTTGCATCATCAATAAAGGTAACATAATAATGAGAGCCACCGAGAGATGATACCTAAGTAGGTCCCTATACATTTGTATGCGCAAGCTCTAATTTTTCGGTCTTCTTTTCTTTCCCAAATCTGAGAAATTTGGCTCTCTTCTGATATCCATAAATGCAATTCTCACAGAAGTCCAAATCAACATTCTTCAAACCTGGCAACAAATTCCTTGAGTGAAGAATCTTCATCCCCTTTTCACTCATGTGTCCGAGCCTATGATGCCATAATGTTGCATCTACTCATTTGGAAGTTAAAGCATTAACAGAGTTAGAAATACCATTGCATAAATACAATGTACCAACCTTTTCGCTTTTTTCTATTACCAGGGCTCCTTTGGTGACCTTCCAAGCTTTATCTGTGAAAGTTGTCACACAACCTTCACCGCCTAACTGCCCTGTTGAAATCAGACTTTTCTTTAGATCTGGAACATGCCTTACCTCCTTTAGTAGCCATTGGTTTCCATTCTGTAGTTTTACAAAAACCTTACACATTCAAACAATTTTACAGGGTTTATCATTACCCAAACGAACTTGTCCAAAATCTCCTTGAACATAGTCATGAAAGTATTTCTTATCAGGTGTGGCATGGAATGAGGACCCTGAATCTACCACCAAAGAATCAATAATATTTTCGAAAGAAAGAATCAAAGCATCTTGTAACACCTCACTTGTCACATTTGCTTCATGATTTTTTTCTTGTTGTGCATATCCTTCTTTTCCCTTCTGAGATCTACAGTCTTTCTTTAGGTGTCCTTTCTTTCCATATTTCCAGCACACTATCCCCAATCTGGACTTGGATCTGCCTTTCCTTGATTTACTGCGATATCTTGGGCTCTTTCCTCTTTCCATTTTTCTTTCCCTATACTCTACACTCAAAGCATTACCCGATGTCTCACCAGATATTTTCCGTTGCATTTCATCACTAAGGATAGCACCGACAAGATCATCAAACTTTAAAGTACTAGATCCAAAGACAGAGTTACTAATGGCCATTACTAAACCATTCCAAATTTCTTGCAATGAGCACAAGAATAATAGAGCTCTAACTTCATCTTAAAAGTTTACCCCTACAGAACTTAACTGACTTTTAACTTTATTAAAATCATTTAAATGATCTGCAATAGATCTACCTTCTGACATCTTCATATTAAATAACCGTTTCATAAGAAGTACCTTGTTTGAGGCCAAGGGTTTTTCATATAGTTTCAACAACGCCTGAATCAAACCCTCTGTCATTGTTTCCTTCTAAATGTTGAAGGCGACTGATGCAGTGAGGCACAACCGTATTGTTCCGAGTGCCTTTCTATTGAGAAGGTTCCATTCTTCATCTTTCATAGCCATCGACCTCTTTGTTTTTCCGCTCAATGGTAGGTACAGATCTTTCTGATACATATAATCTTCCATCTGCATCTTCCATAGCGAGGAGTTTTGGCCGTTAAATTTCTCGACCCTAAACTTACCATCTTCCACCATTTCTCCCACTCGAACGAGGAACCCTTCTTTCCTGCGAGTTTATCAGCCAGATAAATCTTCGGCTTTGATACTAGTTGTTAGAAAATTATATACTACGGAGCAATGGAACACATAAAATATTGCAAAAATATAAACACAGAAAACACATAAAACAAGAGAGACACAAATATACGTGGTTCACCCAGTTTGGGCTACGTCCACCCTGAACAGCTAGTCCTTCCTTTCTATTATCCAGCAAAATGAAGAGACACAACCTACAACAAATTCGCTGTAATATCCTCTGTTTTCTCTCACAATCTCACCTCTCTGTTTCTCACTCACAAAATACACATCTATTACACAACCTCAAATACAATGCCCTCATACAAAGAGATGGGTTGCCTTCTAGGGCAAAAAACCCTAAACTAAACATAAGTTCTACTGTCACATCATCCACCTAATGAATAGCCCAGATTGACTATAAATTACTATACTTTTACAAGGCAAATTTACATCTATTTTTAGCTTCGGGGGCACTGTCCCTGAGCCCCCGCTGGGGGACCGCTACCCCCTAGACCCCCCAGCCAGGGGTGATCGCCCCCGCCGGACCCCCGCGGGGGGGAGAAGTCCCCCCCCGCACCCCCCCACGTGGAGGGGTGTACAAATTTCCTGGGGTATACATTCGGTTGAAACAAAGACCTCTAACAATCATGCTCCACACACAACATATAGTTTTATTGTGAGGGTCTCCAAGTTGTGCTATGTTGACCACTCCAATTTGATTGAGGAATGTAATTAGGTTAGGTGGGAGATGGTAGGAGTTTCCGTAGCCGATCCATGGATTGATCACAATGCGGGCAGACCCAGCATTACCGATCTGCCATGTGAGACCCCTTCTTATGGTGGGAAGGGTATTTATTACATCCCTCAAGATCACTGCTATACACTTCCTATTCTAGGTAGGTAACCTTAACCAATCTAAGACAAGGTTTGCCTAGATGCATTTCTAGGAGACCACCTCCCACCAAAGGTTTTTTTGCTTCAAGAGCAACCAACCTAGTTTTGCCACAAGTCCTTGTACAAAAGTAGAGAGGACTTTTAGGCCCCAACCTCCCCATATTTTGGGAGTAGAAATTCTACTCCATTTGACCCATGCATAGGGTTTTCCTTCCTTGTGGCCCTTCCATAAGAAATGACAACATACTCATTGAATCCTTTGTAGTATGCCTTGGGGGATCCAGGCCAGGGACATCCAAAAGACCGATGTGGCTTCCAGAATCGATTTAGTGAGCACCAATCTACCGGCTCTGGAGAGTAGATGATGACTCCAAATGTTTAATATTATTTCCACCTTGGAAATCAACCATTTCGAGTCTACAATTTTGTATCCATCATCTTTTATCCTAATGCCCAAGTACTTCAAACCTTCATCTAATGATAGGTTTTGAAAGGGGAAATTTTGTATTGCAATGTGGGTTTCCTGTTGAGCACACACAGAGAGTGATATAGTAGATTTGGCCCCATTTATTTCCATCTCTGTTGCAATGCTAAATAGTTTAATCACTTCATAGAGTGTGATGTTGTCCTGTATTCCCCCATCTAGGAAAATGTGAATGTCATCAACAAAGAGGAGATGAGATCGTGTGCATTGATCCATCATCTTGAGGCCCGTGAGTCGCCTTGCTCACTTCTTTGACACAATCAACCTTGTTATGCCTTCCATGACCAAGAGAAATAGTAGAGGGGATAGTAGGCACCCTTGCCTCATTCCACGCTCCACCTGGAAAGAGTGGGAGCTTGATCCATTGACTAAGATTGCGAATGATACAAAGGTGATGCAACACATAATCCATCTGATATAAAATAGTGGGTACCCGAGATAGGTAAGTATCATCCTTAGGTATAACCAGCTCAAAGTGTCAAAGGCCTTCGAGAGGTCAATTTTTAGCAACACCCCTTTGAGTTTCTTCAGTTCGATGGAGTGAAGGGCCTCTTGTGTCGTGCCTATGGCCTCATGGATTTGTTGGTTTTGTAGAAAGGAAAACTGTTCTGGAGAGATGTGGTCTGACAAGATCGGTTTAATGTGTTTTGAAATAATATTCGCGATAATTTTATATAAGAAATTAGATAGGGATATAGGTGTAAAGTCATTGAAAGATATTGGTGAGTCCGACTTGGGGATGAGGGCTATATAGGTAGAATTGATAGGTTCAAACATTCTACCAAATAAATGTCTTTATTCGACCACACAAAGTAAGTCTGTTACAATGATGTCCATATTAACTTCAATGATCTGTTGTTGCTAGAGAAAAGAGGTATGATCGAAGGTCTTCCTACTTTAAAACCTGTTCATATTGATTGTGATGCATGTGCGCTAGGAAAGTTGCACAAAGATGAATTTCCTATGAATGTTGATAGAAGGAGGACAGATATAGTCGAGATGGTACACACAGATTTATGCAGGCCTATGCAGACAAGATTGTTAGGTGCTGCATACTATTTTTTACTATTTATTGATGAATGTACTAGATCTACTTGGGTGTATTTCCTGAGGAAGAAGAGCTGAAATCATGAATACTTCAAGGAGTTCAGAAGTATGGTTGAAAAGCACGTAGGTAAAATTATCAAGATTCTCTGCTCGAATCAAGGGGGAGAGTGCAAGAAAGCTTATGTCCTCAAATACTACAAAGATAATGCGATACAGCAATAGTTTACAATACCCAACACACCTCAACAGAAAGGGGTTGCATAGAGGAAGAACAGAACCCTTGTGGAGTGTGGTCAGAGTATGTTGAAAGGTAAGAATCTTTCTAATGGGTTTTGGGCTAAATCGATTAATACTCCAGTATATCTAAAGAATAGGAGTCCAACAAGAAGTTTATATTTAAAAACTCCTTTTGAAGCTTTCTTTGGTTATAAGCCCATAGTTAAGCATTTGACTGTTTTTGGCAGTAAAGCCTTTTCCCATGTCCCAAAGGAAGATAGAAAGAAACTGAATTCTAAGACCATCAAATTCATTTTGGTTGGCTATTGTACAGAATTTAAGGCTTAGAAATTGTTTAATCCCTCTACTCATAAAGTTTTTGTTAGTAGAGATGTAATGCTTCATGAGCAGGTTAGTGATGGAAGCCATGAGAGTGCTAATGAAGAATGACACATGCCCTTATTGATGGAAGAAGGAAGTGATGAATCAGGTGAACAATGAGAAGCAACAATGGTAGGAAGGGAAAGAAGATGATGTAGTTGTCTAGACAATTCTAGAAAATGATGATGAGACAAGGTTTGAAGCTACCCTACCACTGTGGAGAAGAGGTAGGAAGGCTTAGTTTCTAGTAAGATATAGGAAAAATGCTTTGATAACTAGTATGACGAATGTTTTTTAACCCTCGAGTTATAAAAAATCAAGTCAATATAGTGAATGGACGGCTTCTATAGAAGAGGAATATGAATCAATCATCAAAAACAAAACTTGGGATTTAGTTAAATTACCTAAAGGCAAACAACCCATAGGATGCAAATGGTTGTATAAGAGTAAATTTAAAGCAGATGGGAGCATAGATAGGTATAAATCTATGCTTGTTGCAAAGGAGCATTCGAAGCAAGAAGGCGTAGATTATGATGAAACATTTTCCCCTGTAGCTAAATTAAACACGATTAGAATGATAATTGCCTTGGCTACAAAACACCATTGGATGATTCACGAGCTAGATGTTAAATCTACATTTTTAAATGGGGACTTAAAAGAAGAAGTCTACTTAGTGCAACTTGAGGGGTTTGTCAAACAGGGTGAAGAACATTTAGATTGCACGTTGAAGAAAGCATTGTACGGGCTAAAACAGACACGAATTCATGGTATGACAAAATTTATTCATTTTTCCTACATAATGGTTATAAAAGGAGCAAAAATGACCCTAAGCTTTATACCGTGTTTGATAAAGAGGGAAGTATTGTTTTGATTTCTTTATATGTAGATGATCTAATCATTACAAGGAGTGTTGATAATTTTATTAACGAAATCAAGGTGGATATGTCACAAGCCTTTGATATGAAAGACCTTGGAGAGATACATTATTGTTTTGGTGTGGAAGTCCCGAGGGATTCTTGAAAAACTTTTATGTCATAGAGTAAGTATGTGAGGAGCTTAGTGGAAAAGTTTAGAATGGATCAGTGCAAAGCTACAACAATACCTTTACAGCAGAATTTAAAACTTGAGAATGAAGATGGATCTAAGGAGGTAGATGTGACTTTTTATAGACAACTCGTTGGGAGTCTAATCTACTTGACTACATGTAGGCATTATTTCGCTTATGCAATGAGTGCATTGAGCCAATATATGTCAAAGCCCCTTGAGAGCCATTGGGTTGCGGAAAAACATTTTTTAAGGTATCTCGAGGGAACCTTAGATTTTGGTATTTAGTATTGGCTCTCGAGTCATTACATGGACTACCAAAAACTAGAAAACACTATCTTTGTCTTCTGCGGAAGCTGAATATCAAGCTATGTGTGCAGCAAGATGTGAAGAAGTTTGGTTGAGGAGACTTCTCCTTGATGTTGGATAAGAATAGAAGGTTGCAACAATTATCAAATGGGACAACTAGAGCTCCATCAAACTTGCAAATAATCGAGTATTTTAGAGGAACACAAAGAATATCCATACACAATTTCATTTTTTCATGGAGAATGTTGAGCGAAAAGAAATCCATATTGAGTATTGTAATAGTTGTGACAATGCTCGAGATATTTTTACGAAAACTCTTGGTAGAATCAGGTTTTAGTTGTTTAGGGAAGCATTAGGCATATCCGTGAATCCATTTCTCCAAAGATTAATCAAGAAATGTAGTAACGGAGTGACCATTCAAACAAAACCTTAAGGAGTTTATTCATTTTTTCTACTGTGTTGTTTTAACTTCCCTAAGTGTGTGTTTCATGTATATATTTCTCATGTGATAAATTGTAATAACGAGGTGTGCAGAGGAAGTGTTAGTCTTACAGGTGTTGTTCCATAGGTGTCAAGTTTCTTAATAAATTTGATTCATGTAATTTTTGACAAACATAACCTTCAACTAGTTGTTATTGGATTAACATTGAGATGGAGACTCCTATTATTTCTTATCTTAATGTATTTTTCAAATAATTTTTTCCTTAAAATTGGATAAATTTTCCAAATAACTGAGTTCTTCTATCCTCTAGTTTCTTGCCATTAATCTAAGTTAGTCAATTCATGTTTCCATTAACCACTCAATTGCTCTTTCCATCACATTTACCAATTAAATTGCATTAATAAATTTATAATTTTTTTAATCTCATTTTATGTAATGCGTTGTTAATCCTTTTAATATTATTTTATGTATTGCACACAACACAATATTTAGCCAAATGGTAACATCCAAATCAAATTCAAATTTTGTGGTGGTGTAGGCAGCATGGTAAGTGTGGTAAAATTATAGATCTAATTATACAAATTGGAGTACAATTTTGTAGTGGAGCAACTACAATGGTAAGTGTGGTAAAACTATAAATATAATTATAGAAATTGAAGTACAATTTTGTGGTGGAGGGAAGAGAAAGGTAAGTATGGTAAAATTTACTAGGGCCTCAGTGAGGTTTGATATATTGGTTGTGAGTTGAAGTAACTTAGTACTTTAAGCATTGTTAACTTTTTTTTCTTCCTGTTTGGTGACCACTTCATCCTTTTTGTCATTGGTTTCTGGGTTCATTTTGCACAAATGGTAATTTGATTTTGATTTACAAACTGGTTTTCTATACCAATTTTCTATACCTTACATTATAAGAGATTGGACCTCCAGAAAATTTAGTTATGGTAAAATTCACAGCAAGAATAAGATCAATTTTCACTTTTTATTAGAAGAGACGTACAATAATGGAAAGTTCTACACTACAAATTCAACAAATTACCTTGATGAAATTCCAGAGAATTTATCAATATGTAGTGACCATGTACAGATGTCATGCTGAATTTCCTTTGAATATGATGAAGTATGATGGAATGTTACTATTGTACAACTAATTAATGTGGTTGTGATGCTGTGTCATGGATTGCAAATATTGTACAACAAAGTGGGGCTATTTATGATGTATCTACCATCAATGTTTTTTTTGCAACAACAAATGGCCATCTCGATATAACAAATTAATGAGAAACATGGTTGGATCTTGTGATGGATTTTTAATCTATGAGCTAATCTTTCGAGCGAGTTACATACCCTCAAACACTATAATAATAAAAAGAAAATGGAAACAATCTAGAAACATGTGTACAACTAATAACAAAAAACCTGATCACTAAGGAATGGGTACCAAATGTTCACCACTTGTAGATGGGTAACTAACTTGATTTTCAATATATGAGTTGATCTTTCCAGCCAATTCCACGCCCTTAACACAACGTACATGAGAATGAAAATCCTACAAAAACAAAAATAAACTAGAAACTAACATGATCCATATGAGTACATCTGATAAATAAAAACATAATTCAGCAGTAGAATACAACAATAATATGAAAATATGGCGAAGATCCCAACTATTCCCACAAGCTGAGGAAAGGTTATTGCAGAGATCTCAATCCTGCAGGAAATCTCAGGAAAGGTTACTTATCCAAAAAAATATCACACCAACATTTTAGACAGTGAGAAGAAAGTGTGATGGTGCGATAGATGTTGGTTGGGCAAGATTCTCCCATGTCCATCATTGTTTATAACTTTTCATAAAGATTCTAACCACCCAGCTTCCACCTAGCCACAATTCATATATCCCAAAGAAATCACACTTCAAGATTCTTAATCTCATATCTTGCATACCACATATTCCATTCTATGTTTGTATTTTCCCAACATTTAATATCCATTAAAAATAATGAGATATAACATAATAATCTCTCCAAAAAAGCAACATATCTTGCATACCACATATTCCATTCTATGTTTATATTTTCCTATCATCTAATCTCCATTAAAAAAATGAGATATGACATAATCCTCTCAGCACAAAAGCAACATATATTGCATTTCACATATTCCATCCTATGTTTGTATTTTCACAGCATTTAATCTCCATTAAAAATTGAGATACAACATAATCCTATCACGACAAAGGAAACATATCTTTCATATCACATATTCCATTCTATGTTTGTATTTTTCCATCATTTAATCTACATTAAAAAAATGAGATATAATATAATCCTCTCACCACAAAAGTAAAAAACTAAAAAAACAATGTAAACCAAATATCATATCACATATTCCATTCTATGTTTTTACTTTCTGGTCTTATAATATCCATACCAAATATCATACCAGATATTCCATTGTATGTTTGTACTTTCTAGGCATATAATCTCCATTAAAAAAAATTAGATATCACATAATCCTCTGACCACAGAGGTATTCCAACCTAGCATCATAATTCCAACCAATAATTACTTAATATCAGCTATATCATTAGAAGTGTTTAGGAATTAATATCAACTATATGTTCAGAAGTGTTTAGGAATGATATGAAGAACAAATAAAATAAACAAAAAATGTAAATAAAAACAATTCCACAAATTTTGAATTGGTTAATTTTAAGGAGAATAAGACATTAGAAACCTTAGGAAAATGAGCAATTCTAGGTAACTCAATGCATCCATAATCTTCATCACTTAGTTAAAACTAATCTAGAATTGAATATTGAGTGGCAAAAAATATTTCTTATCCATCTCACTAACAACCCCCACCCAGACCAATTGGTTAATTTTAAGGAGAATGACACATTAGAAACCTTAGGAAAATGGACAATTCTAGGTAACTCAATGCATCCATAATCTTCATCACTTAGTTAAAACTGATTTAGAATTGAATATTGAGTGGGAAAATATATTTCTTATCCATATCACTAACAGCCCCCACCCAGAGCCAGAACGAGATGAAGAACAAAACCACCCCCAATGTTGTACTCACTGGGTATCTTTTCATCATTCATTTGTTTTCCTACATAAATGAGCCTGCAATGGGCATCAAAACAAGATTTGTTAATATTAAAAAAGTCAATCCTTCAATACAGATAAGAAAATTATTTATGTACATCATTCAACATTTCAATATTTTATCCTTCCCTATGTATCTCTTTTGAATTTAATATAAAATACAAAATTACATCTATTATAAATGACTTTACAGGTAAACAATTTTTTTTTATTTTTATAATCTCACAACATATATAGTATAATCATGTTCACTAGAAAATTTCAAATTCACCAAAGATTCTCAGCTTAGAATTCAATCTGCTATGTAGACTACTAAAAGTAGATACAAATTACAACACAAGTTGTTATCAAACCTCCCAAGAGAACTAGAAGCATCAAGTGTTACAGAGAAAAATAAACTAATAGAAACACGAAACACTAATGACCTTCCAAAAAAAAAGACCAAAAATTGCACCTATTGCATAAGTATTTCCTCCCAAATTGCTGAAGAGGTAAAATTGAAAGATATTCTTTACATTACAGAATCATGAAACATACCAGCTACTTAGAAACCCAAATAAATACAGAATTTTGAAGAAAATCCTAGAAGCTACTTAAAAACCCAAATAAATACAAAATTTTGAAAAAAATCCTAAAAGATGATGATAATGCAAATGTGGTTTGAGCCTTAAAAACTCAGTGTTGCAACAATGAATTGAACTTGTTATGGTCTAGACTCTAAGAACACACATATGCTTAACTTACAATAATATAGAGTCACTTGCACAATGAAATCATACTATAAAATAACTAAATTATATTACAGAAGACACCCAAATAGATGAAAGCATACTATAAAGTAACTAAATTATATTATAAAAGGTACACAAATATACTTGCACATGGATCTAGTAGTATTGCATACCATTGCTATATAGGTGGTATTCCTTCCTTTTCCTCAACTGGGTGTTTAATTTGGTCAATTGTATCATTGGGTTCAATATCTATCTCAACTTCCTTTAGTGTAAGGTTTTTGACGTTGAAGGAAATGCCTCTCCTTAACCGCAAAAGTAAGTGAAGGGTTGAGTGGTTTTCCATATTATAATCCACTAGAGTGAGCCCATATTCTAGTTGTTTTCCAGTAAATATTAATCACTACTAATGTGGAGGGATACCCTCCTTATACTCTCATAACAACCAAATAACACACCTAGTTAGAGCCCAAGTGCAATTGCATTTTACAACAGAAAGAAAATGCTTTGTATAGATAGTGCTTAAACTTACAATACTACACAAAACCTTAAAACTCATCAATAGTTTAAATGACTATCATCAAGTACGATACACCATAGATATTACGAAAATCCACAATGATTTAAAAGGTTCTCAATGACTACTTTACATATGCTTCAAAATCTACAAAGCTTCAAAAGGCTATCAGCAAGCACTATACAAGAAGTAAAAATCCACAATGATTTTAACAAGTATTAGTACGTACCAATACCAAATAATCAAATTTTGGTACGCCTGATAGGCTCAGGAGTAATAATGAGGAGTTAGAAGTTTCTCACGACACAATAAGGTTCCATCCCCACCAGCTTTCACTCACTTGGAGATATGGCTCAAGCTTATGACACTCGGAGATGAATACTAGGTGAACATATAAAGGGAGTTTCATGATTGTGTTTTGGTTAAGACTTGCCAGATTTAAGAGGACAATAGAGTGGGGGAAAGTGGGGAGCTATTGCATCCTCCACCATGGTTCAAAGATATACCAAAGAAGTGGTAGACACACAACCTACACGGAGTTAAGTCCAGGTGATTACGTAGATGTATAATTTAAGTAGCATCTCATTAGCGAATAGATGGAGGATGATCAATGATATACAAGTTATCTCACCTCTGGATATATGGTGGCTAATCAATACATGAGAAGCATTTTATAGAAGTAAAAGTAAAAGAGTCTACACAAATAGCATTTAATTTCATTAACACAAGCAAAAAAAATAACAAAAAATGCATGATAGAATGCTCAATGGTTAAGAGTGCAATCACTACCAATACAGAGTTGCAGAATCTAAAAAAATAATAAAGTCATATTCCCCTTGGATCAAAAATGAAGGAAAATTATGCATACACAAAGCTCACATGACACAACAAAAATCCACAATAAATAAAATAAAATGGCAACAACACGGCATGAATGCTTGTAACAAAGCCACAGAGACAAGAAAGAAAATCATAAAAGAATCCATTCATAACCAAAATCCATCAGTAAAAGAAAAACCCCACATGTAACAAAAAAATCCGAAAACAAAAGCTAAGTTCTACAATTTTGTCATACAAAACCCCACTTGCATCAAACAACTAAAAAAAAGAAAACATAAACCTAATTGGGATACAACATGATTCCAATACCTGGATTTTTCTCTTCACATTATCAATGGTATCACTAATTTCAACATCGAGGATGATCGTCCTCACTTTGAGAGTCTTCACAAATATCTACATCTTGGCCTGAAAATATCACGTGGTAAAAGAATATGGCGAGTAGTGGAAAGATAAGGATTGAGAAATTTAATGGTGAGAGTTTTGAGTTGTCGAAACTTGAGATGGAGGACGTGTTGGTGGATAAAGACCAATGGATCGTAGTAGATTCAGGTACTAAACTAAGAATGATGTCAGATGAAGACTCAACGAAGTTGCATGGGAAGGCAACGAGCACAATATAATTGCATGATTCAGATTCAGTATTGTTAATGTATGAGGGGAAGCTTCAGTGTAGGTTTTGTGGGAAAAGTTAGGGACTTTGTACCAATCGAAGTCTCTAGTCAATAAGTTGTTCCTCTGGAAAAAGTTGTATAACGTGAGGACGAAAGATGGAGACTCAATGATAGAGAATCTGAATGGCTTTAATATTTTGGTAAGCAAGTTATGATCTGTTGACATTCAAATTTTAGATGAAGAAAAATGCATCAGTTTTTTTTGTTCTCTACTAGATTCATGGGATATTCTCATTGTTGTAATAAGTAGTAATGCATCTACCTTGCAGTTTGATAAAATAGTCTCATCCTTGCTATCAGAGGAGATGAGACAGAAAAATATGGAGCGCAAAATTGTTGATTCCTTGTCTGTAAGAGGTTCGTCCCAAAACAGAAACAAAAATAAGTCCTCGAGTGGGAGATCTAAATCTAGAGGGATATATAAATCTCTAGAAAGAACTTTAAAGGTGTGTTGGAAGTGCGGAAAGGAAGGGCACTTCAAAAGGGAATATAAATCGAAAGCTCCTTAGAAAGGAAAGGGATGTGATGATGCTCCTTCTGCAGAGGTGAAAACCACCTCAGATGAAGGTGGGGATGTGTACTTGGCTTCTTCTTCATGTACACATGTAGATCATGAGGCATGTAGGATTGATGCAGGTGCATCCTTTCACTTCACTCCCCATACGGAGTGGTTTTGCGAGTATGACAAATATGATGGTGGTGATGTCTTCTTAGGGGATGACATGATGGCTAGAATCATAGGTCATCGAAAATACAAGTTGAAGTTTCAAGGTGGAAGGATTAGAACACTTCTAGGTGTTTTGCATATTTCTTCATTCACTACAAATTTGATTTATGTAAGAAAGTTGGATGATGCAGTTTTAAGAACAATATTCATTAAAGATACATGTAAGATGGTTTGGGGAGCACTCCTATTGATGCAAGGATTTTGAATTGGAACCTTGTACAAGCTTTAGGGTAGCACTGTTATTTATGGGTGGTACAGTTGTGTGATTCGTGAAAGTGGAGGAGAAAATCTAGTGGTCTCTCGAGAAAAGACCATGCTATAGCATCAAAGGCTTGGACATATTGGAAAGAAGGGTCTTCGAATACCTCATGGTAATGGTATGGTAGAAGTTATGTCTAATTCCTCTCCAGATTTTAATTTTTTTGAAAATTGTGTATATGGGAAGCAGAGTCAGGTGAGTTTCCCCTCTCGTGGTAAGAGAGTGAAACAAATATTAAAATTGTACATAGTGATGTGTTTAAACCTGTGTCAGTTCCATCACTGTGAAATTTTGTTTACTATGTATCATATATAGATGACTTCTCAAGGAATACATGGATATATTTCCTGAGGAAGAAATTTGAAGTCTTTGACATGCTGAAATATGTTAAGGCTCTCATGGAAAACCAGAGAGATAAAAATATAAAGGTGATGAGGGTAGGTAATGGTGGAGACTTTTAGAAGAAGGGATTTCAAGAGTTCTGTAAGAGGTGTGGTATAGCACGGTAGAAGACTACTCCATACACACCTCATCAAAATGAAGTTGCAGAAAGAATGAACAAGACATTGATAGAAAGGCAAGAAGCATGCTCAATGGTGTGGGGTTAAGACAAGAGTTCTCGGGAGAGGTAGTGGAGACTACATGCTACCTTGTTAACATATCACCATCATTAGTGTTGGAGGATAAGTGTCTACAAGAGGTATTAACTCATAAGAAAACTTGTCTTTCACATTTGAGGGTATTTCGATGTGATGCATATGTACATGTTCCAAACGAGAAAATAACAAAGTTGGATAATAAATCTGAAAAGTGCATCTTCATTGGGTATAAGTATGATTTAAAAGGTTAGAAGCTTTGGAACTCAGAAATAGGGAAGGTTGTGTACAACTGAGATGTGGTCTTTAGAGAGGTGAAATATGTTATTAAACATGAAGTCCTATTAAAGGAACCTAAGAAGATAGAGTTTGAGCTAAAGGAGGAAGAATTAGACTCTACAACAGAAGATGGGACCATGGGTTATGTGTTAGGGGTTTTTTAACTGAACCAAGTGTTTTTGGGTTAATAAGGGTATTGGAGAAATATAAAGTGGGGGATAGTAATTAGATAATGCGAGGACATAGAAAAAACTTAGGATAAATGGTTTTGTGGGTTTTTAGGGGGAATAGGGAAATTAATAAGTGGGAAAAGTAATATTTGTAATGGGGAATGGGTTTCACACTAGGAAATGGGGTTTTAGGAAGGTGGGTGATTTTTTTAAGGGTAATTTCTCGGGGAGTGTGTGAAACCAAGGGGTAAAGGTCAGAATGAGGGTAAAAGGGTATTTATAAGTAATGAAGGGAAAAATGGGGAAATTAGCTAATAAGTATGTGGGGGTGTAGTGAAATGAGGGGAAAATAGTAAGGAAGCTTGGTGAATATCCTTTCCTTCTCACAATTCCTCATGGACATGGAACATAAGATTAAGCAAGATAGATGTGTTTTTGACTTAGCAACCTTGTGCATTTGCAACATTTTTTTTGTACCTACGCTTTATTTACCCTAACATTTTCTTTTCATTTCAATGGGTGCATTTGAGCTTGCTCACCCTTTATTTTGTTTTCTTTTTATTAGAAAACTATCTAATTCTAATATTATAACTTCCAATGGCTCAGATTAAACTCATGAACTCATTTTTGTTCTCTACCTAACTAATGATCTGCCATGATATAACAGTTTGCCTAGATCTTTACTCTACATCTATCAACATGAAATTTAAAGCATGGATGAGTCAAGATTAAACTTTTTGACCATCATGGATTGTGGCATTTCTTACAAGCTGCATACAATCTTATTTTTCATAGTAAAGTAGAAAGTAGTGTCATTTACATTTGCACACTTTCATGATCTATCTTTATTTCTTTTTAAGGTTCATATTTTTTACTTTTTTTATCCTTTTCCTTTCTTTTTGTCCATTGATTGTTCTTTTAGGACATACTCTCTTTACATTTTTTAATTTTTAATATGAAAAATATTTTGCCAAAAGCAAAAGTATGTACAAGATTACAAGACTAACCATAGTCAATTCAAAATTATGAATCCTATTATTATAGGACCCTAACATGCTCCACCATTGAATATTTTTGTTTGATATTTATTGCCACTTAACACATTTTTTTTCTTTTACTATGCCGTTTGAATCACTTCATATTTTTTTTCAAACAAAAGTGATGAAAATTTTAAAAAGACATAGATTTTCCCTTTCATTTTGGGTCTTGATCTTCAAATTATTGTATCTCTATGATAGTGGCCTTCCAACATACAAAATTTTCTCCTATTGTATCATGTTTCCAACAACATTAGTTACATTGAGATTATATTCTTCAACTCAATGTTACACCAAATATCCAAAGATGATCTCCTTATGGACTTGTGGAATATACGGAACTCGTATGGACTACCACAAGACACTCATTCAACATAGGGAAATTAAAATAGTACCCAAGAGACTACAGTCTCTGAAATTTCGACCAATTTTTACAAAATTCAATTTTAAGGTATGAAAAGAGATTTATGACGATATTCCCCGAGACACTTGTTTGAGATAGAATTTTAGAGCATATAAAGACATCTCTCATAGTATAGCTAACAAAGTTCTCAAAATTTTATACGATGTTCACCAATATTTCATGTTCGATACATTCTAATTTTGTTTGTATGAGTATTTTTCCTACTATCAAAAGCTATTTACACAAAAAGAAACAAGGCTAGAAACATAAGCGTGTATTGAACCCTCCAAACTACCAATCCATGGCCATTCTTCAAAGAAAACCAAACAAGAATAAATATGTTAGATCTAAGACTTTTGTGATCCATAATGTAGAAAGATGTCTTCCTGATTGTTAGGTCCCTATACCACTAGTGTAACCCCTTATTGTTATTAGTACAACCCCCTCATTGTATCGTTGTGCCCATGTAGTACCCATATTGTTATTATTGTTCCCTTACATTATTATTCTTATGTTGGCTCTGATTATACTATGACCCCCTAGACTCCTATATATAGAAAGGAGGTCTTGTCATTTGTATCATCCAAGAATTGTTCATTTGTGTAATATAGAAAGGAAGTTTCCCCTTTGAAGAGGCTTATTTCTAAGGCGTTGATCTATCTTTTCTATTTTTTTGTGAGCTTGTTCCATAACATTTGTTATGAGAGCTTTGGATTCTAGGGTTTCACTGCTCCAAACAGGTCATCATGGCATCTTCGTTATACCTTTTTTCTGCGATGTTTTAGAAGCTAACAAAAAAACCTATTTGAGAAGAAATCTTGTTGAATTGCGCGTCTGAATTTCAGATCTTGTCTCACTATTTTTGGAGATACGATATGTGGAAGTTAAAGTTTTTGCAAGATCCAGAATTTCATCTAAAATAGGCCATCGTGGAATTTTCGCTATAAGTGTTTCGCTAGAATGTTTCAAAAGCTAAATAAAAAACCCATTTGTGAAGAAATCGTTCTGAATCCTGGGTCCAAATTACAGAGCTTGTCTCACTATATTTTTGGATATATGATCTGAGGAAGTTAGGGTTTTTAGAGACTCCCGAATTGCATCTTAAATAGGTGACCTTTGGAAAATCATCATAGCTTTCTCTCTGAGCATCAGATTGAAATTTTGTAACAAGCTACAGAAAGAGGATGGACTGCAAGTTTTTGTGCATTTTTTTCTTATCTAAAGGTAAAAAAAATGACATGTGGCACTTCATACATGTCGATTTTCTAAAAAGGTATATAATCGGGTCATCTTGGGAGATTGTGCATAACTCTTTCTTGGAAAATCAAAATTTGATCAGACTGGTGGCATTGGAAATAGGACACAGAGGGCTACTACAGATCACAAAGGCCTCCCACCTATTCGTGATCATGATCATGCTATTCATTTGATTCCATGAAGAGTTCCTCCAAACATCACGCCTTACATATATCCATATGCCCAAAGGAGTGGGAACTCATTCAAAAGTTGCAGAAGATCCCAGTTCAAACAGTATTGTGAGAACTTGACAAGGAATGAAAAATCATATTGGAACCTGAAGCAATCACAGAACTGAGAAATCAAAAGCTACGAAATAGATCAATTTCAGAGTATCTCATCAAGTGGAATAACTTACCCGCTAAAGATTCCACATGAGAGGACAATAATTTATACAGAAGCATCAAGGACTACTCAAGCATTGAGGACAACACTTTTTTAAGGAGAGGGGCATGTTGGGTCCCTATACTACTAGTGTAACCCCTAATTGTTATTATTACAACCCCCTTATTATATTGTTGTGCCCATGTAGTCTCCATATTGTTATTATTATGCCCCATAGAAGCCCACTATTGTTATTATTGTGCCCTTACATTATTATTGTTATGTCGACTCTGATTATATTATGACCCCTTAGACTCCTATATATAGAAAGGAGCTCTTTTCATTTGTATCATCCAAGAATTGTTCAATTGTGTAATATAGAAAGGAGGTTTCCCGTTCAAAGAGGCTTATTTCTAAGGCATTGATCTATCTTTTCTATCTTTTTGTGAACTTGTTCCATAACACACATTAATCACATTATTAGGATTTGGTCGATGTTTCTAACCAACTAATGTGGTTCATCCCCATGACAAGATGAGAAATCAATCAATCTGTGGGAATAAATAGCATGGATGCATCAATGGTGAGAGTTAGTCATTACATAATTAGTTATTAAGGTAAGAAAAATATTATTTAAAATTTTGTTAAAAATTAGGTGTTATGAATAACTAAATCTAGAATATTCTATTTTAATGAATTTAGTGATTATGTATATAATATTAGAATGTTAAAATATTATGAGTTTAGTTAAGAACTAGCTCTCAGGAATAACTCAATCTAGAAAATTCTATTTCAACGAATTTAATAATTATTTATATAATATTTTTTTGTTATCGGAGGGCCTATTCTATTAAATAACTAGGTAGACCTAAAAAAAAATAATATAAAACAAATAAAATAAAGCATATTATTGTAACCAAACATGGGAAAATATATTTTAACTAAATTAATAAAAATAACCATTTTAAAAATAGATTAAAAAATGATTAAATAAATAGATAAAAATAATAATAAAAAATAAATAAAACACACACACACACACACATATATATATATATATATATATATATATATATATATATATATATATATATATATAGATATAGATATAGATATAGATATAGATATAGATATAGATATAGATATAGATATAGATATCTATATATATATATATATATATATATATATATATATATATATATATATATATATATATATATATATATATTTCTCACAGAGAAATATCCTAATTTTCCTTAACAAATAAAATTACATGTTGTAAATGCCATAGGCATATGCATTAAAAGTGACTATTGTCAACTCTGGACTATTTGTGAGTGTAAAGAAACTACAAAAAGACCTTGTGTAGGGTATGTTGTTAGTATCTAATCATATACATTTTATTTACATATTAAAAAATTCTTCCATGGTGACTATTGCTGTGTAGGCAAAATATTAACATGCAAAAAATTGATAAGTTAGGGCATGTCAACCCTATGTAGATCCTAATCCATGTATAGTCTATGGAAGAATTGATAAATCTATTGAGGTTTATGCTCCCTCACCATCCATTCCCCTCTAGGATGATGCGTTGCCTCCTTTGAAAGTCGGTTTGCGGATTCATTGTGCTCCTTGTAGATACGATTACATGAAACAAGATCAATTTGTGATTTTAGAAATAAAACATAATCCAATATAGTTCTAAGTGTATATGCATGACATGTTGATATGTAGTTGAACCAGTTAATAACAATCTTGGAATCCCCATAAATTTGTATCTTTCTGCAATTTTTTTAAATAACAAAATATAAGAGATGACATAGTGTAAGGAGCTCCACGAGATTATTTGTGCCATCTACCATCCCCAAACAGATGTGAAAATAGTGTGTTTCAGTCAAATGAATGATAATTCTGCCACCCCAGACGTATTCTTTACTGCTCCGTAGAAATAGGCCAAAGGGTGCACTTTTTCAATGACTTCCAGAGTAATGTTTCGAGTCATAACAACCTGTTCATTGACCAGGATTTCCAAATAGCTATAACAGATCTTGGGGATTATCTCTGTCGAGACAATTTTTTTCCCCTGAAAGATATTGTTCTTCCACCACATCCAAAAGTACGAGCACACTATTAAAGGCATGTTTCGAGCTCTTGGATTAGCTTCTACTACCCACCACCTGTTCCAGGCAATTGGTATATCAATGCGAGTCCATGTAAGTGGTAAGTTTAGTGTGTGTAAGACCTATGCCCATACCTGTTGAGTGGTGGGGCATGAGAGGTAGAGATGTTGATTTGATTCCTCATCTACTCAACATAAAACACACCATGTAGGCACCAAATACGATCATTTCCTAAAATTAGATTCATTCATGGTTTTATCCATAATGATGTTCCACATCACTAAGCGGGTGCATGGTGGACATTTTAACTTCCAGATATTACTCCAACAACTTTTTAGAGATTTGGGCTTGTGGTGGGCATGGATGATAGGATATCCTTCCTTTGGGGTATAGTTTCCTTTCTCTGCAAATCCCCAGATCATGTCATCATCCTCATCCCTTACTCTCACATGGGATTCGATTAATGCCTGCATGTAAGTCCTCCAGTCCATGTGCCATTGAGTTGGTATATCCAAGGCCTCCCCAGATAACCATGCTTGTTGATATATAGTTGTATTGTGAGGGTCTCTAAGTTGTGCTATGTTGACCACTCCAGTTTGATTGAAGAAGGTAATCAGGTCAAGTGGGAGATGGTAGGAGTTTCGAGATCCAATCCATGGATCGAACCCAATGTGGATAGACCCAACATTACCGATCAACCATGTGAGACCCCTTCTTATGCTGGGAAAGGTATTTATTACAGCCCTCGAGATCATTGATATATGCTATGTGTTCCAGGTAGGTAACCTTAACCAACCCAAGACAAAGCTCAACGAGATGTATTTGTAGGTAACCACCTCTTTTGCTTCAGGAGCAGCCAACCTAGTTTTGCCGCAAGTGCTTGTACGAAAGTAGACAGGACTTTTAGGCCCCAACCTCCCCATTTTTTGGGAGTATCAGTTCTACTCCATTTCACCCATGTGTAGGGTTTTCCTTGCTTGTGGTCCTTCCAAAGAAATGAAAACATACTCGTTGAATCCTTTGTAGTGTGCCTTGGGGGATCCAGGGCAGGCACATCCAAAACATTGGTGTGCCTTCCAGAACTGGTTTAATGAGCACCAGTCTATCGGCTCTGGAGAGTAGACGATGGCTCAAAATGTTTAATCTTCTTTCAACCTCGGTAATCAACCATGTCGAGTCTGCAATTTTGTATCCATCTTCTTTTATCCTAAAGCCCAATTACATCAAATCATCCTCCAATAACAGGTTTTGAAAGGGGAAATTTGGTATTGCAATGTGGGTTTCCTATTGAGTACACACATAGAATGATATAGTAGATTTCGCCCCATTTATTTCCATCTCTCTTGCAACACTAATTAATTTAAGCACTTCAGAGAGTGTGATGTTGTCCTATATTCCTGTGTCTAGGAAAATGCACAAATGTCATCAAAAAAGAGTAGATGAGATAGTGTGCATTGATCCACCATCTTGAGGCCCATGAGTCGCCTTGCTTACTTCTCTAATGCAGTCAACCTTCTTAGGCCTTCCATGATCAAGATAAATAGCAAAGGGGATAGTGGCCACCGTTGCCTAATTCCATGCTCCGCCTCGAAGGAGTGGGAGGTTGATCCATTGATTAAGATTGCGAATGATACAGAGGTGATGCAACACATAATCCATCTGATATAAAACAGTGGGAACTCGAGATAGGTAAGTATCATCCTTACGTGTAACTAGCTCACCCTATCAAAGGATTTTGAGAGGTAAATTATTAGCAACACCCCTTTGAGTTTCTTCAGTTTGATGGAGTGAAGGGCCTATTGTGCCATGCCTATGGCCTCATGGATTTTTCGGTTTTGTAGAAAGGAAAACTGTTCCAGAGAGATGTGGTCTGACAGGATCAGTTTAATGTGGTTTGCAATAATCTTCACGATAATTTTATAATGGAAATTACAAAGGGATATAGGTCCGAATTCATTGAAATATAGCTGGGAGTCCTACATGGGGATGAGTGCTATATAGGTGGAATTGATAGGTTCTAACATTCTATCCACTAAATGGCTTTCTCCGACCACACCAAGTAACTCCATTATGATGATGTCCATATTAACTCCAATGATCTGTTCCTATTAGAGAAAATAGATATGGTCGAAGGTCATCCTATTTTAAAAACCGTTCATATTGATTATGATGCATATGCTCTCGGAAAGTTGCATAGAGATTAATTTCCTGTGAATGTTGGTAGAAGGAGGAGAGATATACTCGATATGGTACACACAGATTTATGTGGCCCTATGCACACAAGATCGTTAGGCGGTGCATACTATTTTTCACTATTTATTGATGAATGTACTAGATTTACTTGGGTGTATTTCCTAAGGAAGAAGAGCCAAACTCTTGCATACTTCAAGGAGTTCAGAAGTAAGGTTGAAAAGCACACACGTAAAAGAAAGCAAGAGAGTAAAAGAAAGCTTGTTTCCTCAAATACTGCAAAGATAATGGGATACAACAATAGTTTACAGTACCCCACTCTCCTCAACAGAAAGAGGTTGCAGAGAGGAAGAATAGAACCCTTGTGGAGTGTGCTCGCAGTATGTTGAAAGGTAATAATCTTTCTAATGGGTTTTGGGATGAAGCGATTAATACTCCTATATATCTAAAGAATATGAGTCCAACAAGAAGTTTATATTTCAAAACTCCTTTTGAAGCTTTGATTGGTTATAAGCTCGCAGTTAAGCATTTGAGAGTTTTTGGGAGTAAAGCCTTTACCCATGTACCAAAGGAAGATAGAAAAAAACTAAATTCAAAGGCTATCGAATGCTTTTTTGTTGGATATTGTACATAATTTAAGACTTAGAAATTATTTAGTCCCTCTAATCATAAAGTTTTTGTGAGTAGAGATGTAGAGTTTCGTGAGCAGGTTAGTGAAGGAAGCCAAGAGAGTGCTAATGAAGAACGACACGTGCCCTTGTTGGTGGAAGAAGGAAGTGATGAATGAGGTGACAACAACGAACAGTGACAATAGTAAGAAGGGAGAGAAGATGATGTAGTTGTCAAGACACGTCCAGAAAATGATGATGAGAGAAGGTTTGAAGTAACCCGCCAGTGAGGAAATGAGGTAGGAAGTTTTGGTTTCCACCAAGATATAGGAAAAATGCTTTGATAACTAGTACGATGAATGTTTTTTAACCCTCGATTTATAAAAAAGTGAGTCAATATAGTGAATGGAGGGCTGCTATAGAAGAGGAATATGAATCAATCATCAAAAACAAAATTTGGGATTTAGTAAAATTACCTAAAGGCAAACGACCCATAGGATGAAAATGGATGTATAACCATAAATTTAAAGCAGATGGGAGCATAGATAAGTATAAAGCTATGATGGTTGCAAAGGGGTAGAAGGCATAGATTATGATGAAACATTTTCCCCTATAACGAAATTAAACAGAGTCAGAATGATAATTGCTTTAGCTACCAAACAACATTGGATGATTCATGAGCTAGATGTTAAATCTGCATTTTTAAATGGGGACTTAAAAGAAGAAGTCTATGTAGTGAAGAACATTTAGATTCCACGTTGAAGAAAGCGTTGTATGGACTAAAATAGGCACTGAGTTCATGGTATGAAAAAATTTATTCATTTTTCCTAGAGAATGGTTATAAAAGGAGTTAAAATGACCCTAGTATTTATATTGTGTTTGATAAAGAGGGAAGTATTGTTTTGATTTCTTTATATATAGATGATCTAATCATTATAAGGAATTTTGATAATCTCATTAAAGAAATCAAGGCGAAGATGTCATGTCTTTGAGATGAAACACCTTGGAGAGCTACATTATTGTTTGGGTGTGGAAGTCACGAGGATACCTTTACAACATAATTTAAAACTTGAGAATGAAGATGGATCTAAGGAGGTAGATGCAACTTTGTATAGAAAAATTGTTGGGATTCTAATCTACTTGACTACCTCTAGGCCTCATTTGGCTTATGCAGTGAATGCTTTGAGCCAATTAATGTCAAAGCCCCTTGAGAGTCATTGGGTTGCAGAAAAAGGTGTTTTAAGGTATCTCGAGGAAACCTTAGATTTTGGTATTTAGCATTGGCTCTCGGGTCATTACATGGGCCACCAAAAAGCAGAACACAGTATCCTTGTCATCCTTGTCTTCTGTGGAAGATGAATATCAAGCTATGTGTGCAGCAAGATGTGAAGCAATTTGGTTGAGGAGACTTCTCCTTGTCGTTGGATAAGAATAGAAGGTTGCAATAGTGATCTACGGTGTTGTTTTAACTTTCCTAAATGTGTGTTTCATGTATATATTTCTCATGTGATGAATTGTAAGACTGAGGTGTGAGAGGAAGAGGAAGTGGTGGGTGTGAGGTTTCTCAATACATTTGATTCGTGTATATGTTGACAAACATAACCTTCAACTAATTGTTATTGGATTAACATTGAGATGGAGACTGCTATTATTTCTTATCTTAATGTATTTTCCAAATCTTATTTTCTTTAAAATTGGATAAATTTTCCAAATAACACAGTTTTTCTATCCTCTAGTTTCTTGCCATTAATAGAAGTTAGCCAATTCATGTTTCCTTTACCACTCAATTGGTCTTTCCATCACATTTACCAATTAAATTGCATTAATAACTTTATAATTTTTTTAATCTCATTTTATGTAATGCATTGTTAATTCTTTTAATATTGTTTTATGTATTGCACAGAACACAATATTTAGCCAAATTGTAACATCCAAATCAAATTCAAATTTTGAGGTGGTGTAGGCAACATGATAAGTGTGGTAAAATTATAAACATAATTATACAAATTGGAGTACAATTTTGTGGTGGAGGGAAGAGCAAGGTAAGTATGGTAAAATTTACTAGGGCCTCAATGAGGTTTGAAATATTGGTTGTGAGGTGAAGTAACTTAGGACTTTAAGCATTGTTAACTTTCTTTTCTTCCTATTTGGTGACCACTTCATCCCTTTTCTCATTGGTTTCTTGGTTCATTTTGCACAATTGATAATTTGATTTTGAATTTCTATACCTTACATTATAAGAGAATGGACCTCGATAAAATTTAGTTATGGTAAAATGCACTCCAAGAATAAGATCAATTTTCACTTTTTATTAGAAGAGACTTGCAATTATGGCAAAATCTACTTACCTTGATGAAATTATAGAGAATTTGTCAATATGTAGTGACCGTGTACAAATGTCATGGTGAATTTCCTTTGAATATGATGACGTATTCTTGAATGGTACTACTATACAACTAATTATCGTGGTTGTGATGTTGCGTCATGGATTGCAGATGTTGTACAACAAAGTTGGGCAATTTATGATGTATCTACCATCAGTTTTTTTTCGCAACAACATATGGTCATCTCTATATAACAAATTAATGAGTAACATGATTGGTTCCTATGATGGATTTGAATAATAATAAAAAAATGGAAACAATTTAGAAACATGTGTACAACTGATAACTAGAAACCTGATCATTAAGGAATGGGTACCAAAATTTTCACCATTTGTAGATGGGTAACTAATGTAATTTTTAATATACGAACATATTTCCAACCAATTGCACACCCTTAACACAATATACATGAGAATGAAAATCCTACACAAACAAAAAGGATATATATGAGTACATCTAATAACCAAAAAGATATTTCATCATCAGAATACAACAATACTACGAAAATATGGGGGAGATCCCAATCCTGCTGGCAATCTGAGGAAAGGTTATGGTAGAGATCTCAATCCTTTAGGAAATTTGAGGAAAGGATACTTATCCACAAAAATATCACACCAGCATTTTAGACAATGACAAGGAAGTGTGATGGTGCCATAGATGTTGGTTGGGCAACATACTCCCACGCCAACATTGTTTATAACTTTTAATAAAGATTCTACCCACCAGCTTCCACCCAGCCACAATTCATATATCCCAAAGAAATCACACTACAAGATTCTTAATCTCATATCTTTCGTATCACATATTTCATTCTATGTTTGTATTTTCAGCATCTAATCTCCATTAAAAAACTGAGATATAACATAATCCTCTCACCAAAAAAGCAAGATATCTTGCATATCACATATTCCATTCTATGTTTGTATTTTCCCAACATTTAATCTCCATTAAAAAAATAAGATACAACATAATCCTCTCACCACAAAAGAAAAATATCTTGCAAATCACATATTCCATTCTATGTTTGTATTTTACCAGCATTTAATCTGAATTGAAAAAATGAAATATAACATAATCCTCTCACCACATGTATTCCAACCTAGCATCACTTAATATCAGCTATATCCTCAGAAGTGTTTAGGAATTAATATCAACTATATCTTCAGAAGTGTTTAGGAATGATATGCAGAACAAAGAAAATAAACACAACATGTAAATAAAAAAACAAGTCCACAAATTTGGAATTGGTTAATTTTAACGAGAATAAGACATTAGAAACCTTAGGAAAATGGACAATTCCAGGTAACTCAATGCATCCATAATCTTCATCACTTAGTTAAAACTGATTTAGAATTTAATATTGAGTGGAAAAAATATTTCTTATCCATCTCAATAACAACCCCCACCCAGACCAATTGGTTAATTTTAAGGAGAATAAGACATTAGAAACCTTAGTAAAATTGACAATTCGAGGTAACTCAATGCATCCATAATCTTCATCACTTAGTTGAAACTGATTTAGAATTGAATATTGAGTTGGAAAAAAATATTTCTTATCCATATCACTAACAACCCCCATCACCCCCAATGTTGTACTCACTCATTTGTTTTCCTACATAGATCAGCCTGCAATGGGCATCAAAACAAATTTTTTTAGTATTAAAAAAGATCAATCCTTCAATACAGATAAGAAATTTATTTATGTACATCATTCAACATTTCAATATTTTATCCTGCACAAAGTATCTCTTTTTAATTTAATATAAAATGAGAAATTACATCTATTATAAATGACTTTATAGGTAAACAAATTTAAGTTTTGTAATCTCACAACATATATAGTATAATCATGTTGACTAGCAAATTTCAAATTCACAAAAAATTCTCAGCTTAGAAGTCAATCTGCTATGTAGACTACTAAAAGCATATACAACTGACAACAAAAGTTGTTATCAAACCTCCCAAGAGAACTCGAAGGATCAAGTGTTACAGAGAAAAGTACACTAACAGAAACTTGAAACACTAATGACCTTCCCAAAATAAAGACCAAAACTTGCACCTATTTCCTAAGTATTTCCTCCCCAATGGCTGAAGAGATAAAATTGAAAGATATTCTTTACATTACAGAAACATGAAATAGGCCAGCTACTTAAAAACCCAAATAAATACAGAATTTTGAAGAAAATCCTAAATGCTACTTAGAAACCCAAATAAATAGAAAATTTTGAAAAAAAATCCTAAAAGCTTATGATAATGCAAATGTGGTTTGAGCCTAAAAAACTTAGTGCTGCAACATTGAATTGAACTTTTTATGGTCTGGACTCTAAAAACACACATATTCTTAACATACAATAATATAGAGTCACTTGCACAATAAAATCATACTATAAAATAACTAAAATATATTACGAAAAACACCCAAATAAATGAAATCATATTAAAGAACTGAATTATATTATAAAATACACACAAATATACTTGCACAAGGATCTATGAGTATTGCATACCTTTGTTGTATAGGCGCTATTCCTTCCTTTTCCTCAACTGCCTTGCTTAATTTGGTCAATTGTATCATTGGGTTCAAATATGTATCTCGACTTCCTTTCCTCTAAGGGTTTTGACCTTGATCGAAATGCCTCCCCTTAACCGCAAAAGTAAGCAAAGAGTTGAGTGGGTTTCCATATTATAATCAGCTAGAGTGAGACCATCTTCTAGTTGTTTTCCAGCAAATATTAGTCGTTGCTCATGTGGAGGGATACCCTCCTTATACTGTCACAACAACCAAATAACACCTGGAGATGGATACCAAGTGAACACGTAAAGCGAGTTTCATGATTGTGTTTTGGTTAAGACTTGCCAGATTGAAGAGGTCAGCGGAGTGGGGGAAAGTGGGGAGTTGTTATATCCTCCACCAAGGTTCAAAGATAAACCAAAGAAGTGGCGGACACACAACCTACACGGAATTAAGTCCAGGTGAGTTCGTAGGTGTATAACGTAAGTAGGATCTCATTGGCCAATAGATGGTGGATGATCAATGCATATATAAAAGTTATCTCACCTCTGGATATATGGTGCCTAATCAATACATGAGAGGCATTTTATAGAAGTAAAAGTAAAAAATTATACGCAAATAGCATTTAATTTCATTGACACAAGTAAAAAAAATAACAAAAAATGTATGATAGAATGCCCAATGGTTAAGAGCGCAATCACTGACAATACAAAGTTATAGAATCTACAAAAAATAATAAAGCCGTATTCCCCTTCGATCAAAAGTGAAGGAAAAATATGCATACACAAAGTTCACATGACACAACAAAACCCCGCAATAAATAAAATAAAACGACAACAACACGGCATGAATGCCCGGAAGAAATCCGCAGAGACGAGAAAGAAAATCATAAAAGAATCCATTCATAACCAAAAGCCATCAGTAAAAGAAAAACCCCACATGTAACAAAAAAATTCAAAAACAAAAACTAAGTTCTACAATTCTGTCATACAAAACCCCACTCGCATCATACAATTAAAAAAAGAAAACATAAATGATCAACCCCAAATTTGGTAACTTGTTGGGCTTATTAGGTTTAATTATCCTTGTTCAGTCCTTGTTCAATCCTTCATTTTTCATAGCTTATGCATTATTTTTCAGTATGTTTATGTCATTTGTACGAATAAGGATAGTCACTCTTCCTAGGTGGCTAACACGTGCTCATTTCATTTCAGGTTTTCCGACACATGTTGGAGCAAAACCGAGCAATCATGGGCTAGAAGACAGCCAAGACTGAGGTGAGGATTCATAGGGGGGTTGTCTATGGCATTAAATAGCCCTTCCTTAGGATCTTCACACGCAACTCCGAGCTCCAAAGGCCACCAAAACCGGATCTAGAAGGCAGCCAAGCAGATTTTGGAAGGGGCTGTCTACTCACAGTTTGGACAGCCAAGTCCCATAGATTTAGGAGGCCAGCCAGGGCCCTCGTGGTGTATAAATGTTAAGGCCTCAGCCTTCTTAAGGGGCTTTTGAAACCATTGCATATTTTGCACCACAGTGCTGTTAGCTTTACTTTGTTCTCTTGTAGCCATTTTGGCATAACTCTTGACGTATGACTATTTTTTGATAATAAGAAGTAGTCTAATTTTATATCAACTCTGAGTTTTCTATAGGAGTCATAGCTCTCAAGGTTAGGCCCAACCTGAGAGCCTAGGGCTTCCATTTTGTATTGTTACCTTTCCCTTATGCATCGTTGTTTTCCTTTTATGCATTTGAAACGTATTTCTGTTGGGCAGATTTAGTTGTGTTGGTTAAATAGGTCATTGTTTATGAATATAATTGCTTCACATGTTTAAAATCGATTGGTAGGGTAATAACAAGAAAAATCCTCCAAGAAAAGGTTCAACAACACTCTCAGTTTCACCTCATCCTTATTGGATCAGGGGCTGGAATTGAAGAAACAGTGCTTCCCTAACAAAAAACACTAGTTTGTTTGACCATGCAATCCTTAGTGTATTGTTTTCATTTGCAGAAGTTAGTTATGGGTTCAGATCTCTGAAATGTTTCTTTGCATGATTGATGTACATGGTTTTCTTTCCAAATAAAGTTGTTGTTCATTCGTTTTATTGACAATTAGATTAGATTAGCTAGGACTTTGATTATTTGTAAGACTTTGTTGACTCGGTCAAATGTACACCATGCAGGGCATCTCTACCACTCTCTCATCTGCCTAAGCTTCATCAGAGCCAGCTATTCCATCTCCTAGTTCCTTGTCTCACACCTGTCCTTTTGCCCACGTAACCCTACCTTCTTTCTCCATCATTGTCTTAGCCTTATTTAGGCCAGGTCAGCCTTCTACACCCTCTCACCACTCCATCCACAAGTCGTTGGGTCGCTCTAGGCCCCTATCCTACCTCCCTATCCATTCATGCATCTTCCCTCATTCACCCATCCTCTAAAATCCACTTTTTAAACATCGTCTAGAAATTTTTGAACATCGTGTAGAAATCTCTGAACATCCTGTAGAACCCCTGGAGACTTCCTATAGAAGCTCACAAATGAGGTTTCTTGATAGCCAAACTTTGTGAAACTCTCCAGAAGGGTGTTAGGGACTCCTTAGACCCTCTCTGAACCTTCCCAACCTTTTCCAAGCATTTCTCCTCCTTGATCCACCCCTGCACAGTAAAAATCCAGTTAAAAGCACATGCATGATAATTCTAATTATTTAAAAATACAAAAAGATGTTTTCTTCAGGTAGAGGTAGTCAAGACACATGTATTTTACCTTCATAGAAGTAATGGCATCCCTTCCAGTAGTTTTCATTTTCTCCTTTGCATGAGTAGGACTAGGTCGTAGAATTAGGGTTTGCTAGGGTTTGCGTTACTTTTTGGCTTTTAGTTTCTTTCCACAAGTAGATTAGCTTCCTTTGAGTTAGCTTTCATCCATCAGTTAAAAAGCTTCCTCTAAGAGCTCATAGAAGTTGGCTTAAGCCCCTAGTGGACTTGTCCTAGCTCACCAAGTGACAGCTACGGTAAGAGCTAGTACTTGTGCATACAGCACCGTCGCTTCCAAGTTTGTTACAAACTACCGGGTTGATAAAAGTAAAGAAGGGAGTCCCAGGAGTTGCAGCATTATTGCTGCAATACTGGAGCCCACCATCTTTTTGGCGCCGCTATCGGGGAAGCGTCAGACTATTGGTTATTGTTGCTTTTTTTCTATTTTCTCCTACAACCTTCTGCTAAGTAGTTTATCTCATTTCATTTCCGCAAAAGTAGAGTAGATATTTCCTGCTTTCATAGATTAGCATTTCAATTCCGCAATTTCAATTCTGCAAGCATAGATTAGCGTTTCAATTCAGCAAGCGTAGACTAGCATTTAATTCCTACAATTTCATTTGAGCAAGATAGGTTAATCCTTTCGTGCTTTCATTTCAATTCCGCATTTTCATTTCAGCAAGATAGTTAGTTGCAGTTCAATCTATTTTAGTTTTGTAGGTACTAGAAGAAAAAAAAAACAAAAGCAATCAAAAGTATTTCCATTTCATGCCTCGTAGGAACAGAGATAAAACTGGCAAATTCTTACCCAACACCCCCACCACATCACTGAGTCAACCTTCTCTCTTCTCTGGTGACAGTGAACCAGAAGAACCTATAGGTGAACCTCTTGAGATATACGAAGATCCTATAACAGAAGGAGAGTTAGAAAACACTTCGTCTGAAGCCATGGCTGAAAACCGAAATGGTAGAAGAGAAGATGAGAGAATAGAAGGTGCCTTTCCCCTCTGAGAGACCAATGGAGACATGAAAATGAAAAACATAAGCCCCTCCGCTTTACCTCACTTCCATGGATTGACTACTGAAGACCCTGATACCTTCTTGTTTGAGTTTGTTGTCCTTTGTCGAACTTATGACTATGCTGAGGATGAGCAAAATTTGAAACTCTTTCCCTCTACCCTCAAGGACACAGCATTACTCTGGTTCATGGGGTTACCTGAAAACAGTATCACCACTTGGGTTCAGATGCAGCAAGATTTCAATACCAAATACCGAGACTACTGTAGATCCAAGGAAACTAAGGGAGAAATCTTTCGGATGACCATGTGAAGCGACGAATCTTTAGAAGACTACGAGGAAAGGTTACAACTCAGTTATAAATGGGTCAGGCGCACACTTGACCCGGAATCTCTGAAGCTGGTTCTGCTCCGACGAGTCCCTGAAGACCTTCTAGACACCCTTAACATGCTGACTGGAGGAGACATCTACCAACTACGTTATGAGGACATAAAGACCGTGTTTAGAAACCATTCTAGGGTTGCCCGGAAGAGAGGTGGGGGGAATCATCTCTTAGCTAGTACCACCTTCTCCAAGCATGAGTTTGCTAACCAGATGGAAGACCTCAAGAGTGAGATGAGACAGACTATTTCCATGCAACTACCTTCCGAATTCAGCAAAAGAAAGAGGAAGCTGAGAGGGCTTTGGCCATTTTTGTCCTAGATGCATGAGGAAGCATCCCAAGAATGAGTGCCCATTGCACCCAGTAGAGGTATGTTTCATTTGTGAGGAAGACCACCCCACCAACCAATGCCCTACCTTGCCTAGATTTAAATCCATGTATCTAGGGGCTGAGGTGGCTACTGAACCTCTCTACTTCCTCAACTAGAGGAGGTCACATGGACCCAAACCTTACCAGCAGGGGATGCAAGGGACATCCCAATCTTATTATAACCCCAACCAATTTGCTCATATACCTTCTTGGGGCCCCCCTACTCATCCTTCCTGGTCCACACCTCCTCCGTGCTCTTATCCATCTCCATACCATACTCAACCTCCTTCTCATTTGTTTCACTCACATGCCCAGCCACAACCTCAGTGGAATGCACCTCAACTGGGGTGGAGGCCCTAGTACAACACTCCTCCCACCATTTTACCTCCACCACCGGCTCAACCACAACCATTACCTCCTGCTCCTCCAAGACAACCCCAGATGCCTGCTCAACCGAACCCAAACCCCAACAACAGACAGGCCCAGCAGGTGTATACTGGGGAGACAACATGCCCTACCTATGTTGTGGAGATCCAGGAGATCAACCTGCGATCTGGGAAGGTCCTTCCACAGCGCCAACCTCCTCCCCTAGACGAGGAGGAAGAGAAATAGGAAAGTGAACCCCAAGCCATTCCACCCTTTCCTAAGCGACTCACAGTAACCACACAACCCAACCGAGAAGAGAATGAGCTTCTGGGAGAACTCAAGCAGCTGTGTGTGAAAATACCGCTTCTCCAGGCCATAAAAGATGTACCAATATAGAAAAAATTGATTAAGGAGAAGTGTTTCAGGCACCCAGGCAGGCGAAAGAGAGATGCCTCAACCATCAATGTCATAGGACAACTGTCTGATCTCATGTTGGGGCAAGTAATCTGTCCAAAGTATTTGGACCCTCAGAGTCCTATAGTTGATGTCCACATCAATGGCACCATCATACCCCACATCTTGATTGATCTAGGGGCTGCCATTAATGTGATGACCAAGGACACCATGCTTAAGCTCAACCTTCAGAGTTCCTTAAGGAAAATCTCGACAGTGCTGCAATTGGCAGACCGCTCCACCGTGACTCCTGAAGGGATTGTGGAAGATGCCTTGGTCTCTATTGATTCCTAGGAGTACCCTGCGGAATTTTTGGTCCTTCAGCCAAAGGCAAAAATCACGGGATATCCCTTCATTTTGGGAAGGCCTTGGCTGGCTACTGCAGATGCTTACATCAGCCGTCGAGCAAGAAGCATGACCATCAAAAATGGGCCTATGTACAAATAGTTGGTCCTATACCCTCCTGCCCAACCTCTGCTAGAACATCAATTACCCCTATGGTTGGAAGAAGGAGAAGAGGATGAGGTCTACTCTGCACCATTATGCACAGTAGAGGCCACCACGGGAGGTCCTCAAACCGAGGATGATTTGATTGAGAACTTAATCCAAAATCCCCCCCCTGGTGCACTATCCTTGGAAGAGTTGGTGGAAGATACCCAAGCCAATGCTTTAGTGGACCTATTTTCGACTGATCCGACCACCCCCAGAGTTAAGAATGTGGAGTTTGGCCCTGAATGAACTTTAAAGATCAGCTCCTCTCTCTCTCCCTCTCAGCAAAAGGAGCTATGTAGCCTCTTGACCCACCATTTGGAGGCTTTTGCCTGGAGCTACAACGAAATGAAAGGAATCCATCCCTCGGTCTATACCCATCATATTTACATTAAGGAGGACTGCAATCTAGTTAGGCAACCTCAGAGGAGAATGAATCCAGCCCTTAATGACATTGTTAAAGAAGAAGTGCAAAAATTGTTGGATGCAGGATTCATCTACCCCATATCAGACAACGAATGGGTTTCCCCTCTGGTGTTGGTACCCAAGAAAAATGGGAAGTGGAGAATCTGTGTGGACTATAGAGAACTAAACAAAGCCACCAAGAAAGACCACTTCCCTCTGCCTTTCATAGATCAAGTGTTGGATGTACTGGCAGGAAAGAAGTTTTTCTCTTTCCTAGATGGGTTCAGCGGGTATAATCAGATCCAAATCAGCCCGGAGGACCAAGATAAGACCACCTTCACTTGTCCATGGGGCACCTTTGCCTATCAAGTCCTTCCCTTTGGGCTATGCAATGCCCCTGCCACTTTCCAGAGAGATGTATTGCGCATCTTTGCCGAGTTGGTTCATGATTCGGTGGAAATCTATATGGATGACTTTACTCCTTACGGGTCTAGCTTCCAGGAAGCCTTGTCCAACCTGGGAAAAGTTTTAAGCAAGTGCATTGATATGAACCTGTCCCTTAGGCCTAAAATATGTGAATTCCTCATGACTGAAGGGACTGTGTTAGGTCATACCATTTCTCGCCAAGGATTACAGGTGGATCCTAATAAAATTGCTATCATCAAAAACGTTCCACCTCCTCAGAACGTAAGACATGTTCAGAGTTTCTTAGGCTTAGCGGGATATTATAGAAGATTCATTAAAGACTTCAGTAAGCTAGCCTCGCCATTGTTTGGCCTCTTAGCAAAAGATGTTGAGTTTAAATGGACTGACGACTGTCAGAGGGCTCTGAATGAATTAATGGATAAGTTGGTGTCTGCCCCAATTTTGAGAGGCCCAAACTAGGCCCTACCTTTCCACATCCACACTGATGCCTCGAAAAAAGCCATATGGGCAGCCTTAGGACAAGTTGAAGAAAAACATCCATCTGCCACATACTTTTTCAGGAAAAACTTATTCAAGGAAGAAATGAATTATGCTGTAACTGAGAAAGAGTTCCTTGCCGTGGTCCATTCCCTGAACAAGTTCTGACACTACATCACTGGCTATCAAACATTTGTACATACTGACCATGCTGCAATTAGATATTTAATGAATAAGCCTGATGTGAATGCTCGTATTATTAGATGGTTACTTTTGTTGCAGCAGTTTGATTTGACTATCGTTGACAAACCAGGTAAAGAAAATGTTCTTGCTGACTTCTTGTCTAGATTGGATTTACCTGCAGGTGAAGAAGGAACAGTGGATGACCAGATGCCAGATGAACATCTGTTTGCTATCTCAGTACTCTCTCTTTGGTTTGGTGATATAGCAAACTATCTGGTCTCAACACAGGTCCCTCCACATCTATCCTCAAAGGAGAAGAGCATAATCGTGAGGAAGAGTGCCTCATTCACTTGGATCGGGGGCAACCTTTTCAAACTTGGCCCCGATCAGATCTTAAGGCATTGTGTAAGGGAGGAGGAAGTCTTTGACATCCTCCTAACCTGTCATGATGGGCCTTGTGGAGGACATTTTGCAGCTAAGAGGACTTCCTTCAAAATTCTACAGGCAGGCTACTATTAGCCCACTGTTCATCAAGATGTCAGAAGATATATCAGCCAATGTGACTGATGCCAAAGGATGGGGAAACCGACTCCAAGGGACGAAATTCCTCTCCAACCTCAAGTGACTCTTAAGCCATTTGAGAAGTGGGCTATGGATTCTGTGGGTCCTATCAACCCTCCTTCAAGGCAAAGGTCTTACATCATTGTGTGCACAGACTATCTGACAAAGTGGGTGGAAACCAAGGCAATCAAAGCAGCAATAGAAGAAAAGGTGGCTGAGTTATTAAGAGCAAACATCTTCTACAAATTTGGCTACCCAAGAGAGTTAGTCACCGATCAAGGAAGCCAGTTCACCTCCAACTTAATTGAAGACTTCCTCTCTCATCACAAGATCAAGCATAGGACTTCCACCCCATATCATACTCAAGAAAATGGGTAGGTGGAAGTCACCAATAGGGTATTAGAATGGATTTTGACTAAGGTGGTGAGGAGCAGTAGAAAGGATTGGGTAGATCGCCTAGTTGAGGCCACTTGGGCCTACAACACGACTTGGAAGACCATGACCAGTTTCACACCTTATGAGCTGGTCTATGGGAAGAGAGATTTGCTATCAATCGAGTTTGAGTACAACACATTGAGGATGGAAGCTCAGCTAGACCTAGATCTCAGCCATGCTCAACAAGAAAGGTTATTGTAGCTGAATTGGTTAGATGAACACCAAATGCAGGCCGTCCTCCACTCAGAAGTGGTTCAACTTCAGAGGAAGATATGGCATGACCGGCACCTCAATGACAAACAATTCCAGCTGGGAGATTGGGCGCTGCTGTATGATTCCAGACATAAGAATTTCAAGGGGAAGCTAAGGAAAATATGGTTAGGACCATATGCAGTGGATAAGTGTAATGACAATGGTTTTGTCCTTATCCGAACCATTGACGAAGAAGCCATCCCCATGCTCGTCAATGGCCATCGACTAAAGATCTACAGGAAACCTCTTTCGAGGCAAGAGTTTATCAAAACAGTGGAAAAATCAGTGCTGGTCATAGAGAAGGGTTCTGCCTCTGTTTTGGGCACACCCTCAGCATCATTATATATATATAAAAAAAAAAAAAATGCAATAAAAAAGATCCTTGGGTGAAAACCTTTCTAAGGCACCCAAGGAAGATGGTAGGGGTGAAAACCTCATTGAGGCGCCCCTGCTGTCTCTCTGAAAAAAGAATTGGAATAAAAAGATCCTTGGATAAAAACCTCTCTGAGGCACCCAAGGCAGATAGTAGGGGTGAAAACCTCATTGAGGCACCCTTGTTGTCTCTTAAAAAAAAAAGAAAAACAAAAACAAAAAGAAAGAAAAAGAAAAAAGAAGAAGGAAGAAACAGAAAAAACAAGTTTAATCTCTGGAAATTGTTGTAGGTTGCAGGAACACAATGCAAAAAGGAGGCCACTCAACTCAAGGACAAGGGTCCCTGCCAAGCTACTAGGCAACCTCACATACACTCCCTCCATGAACACTCATTTTTTCCAAGGTTTGGACACAATCTGGTCATGGTTTAGCCTTGTACAGGAAGCTATAGGACTTTCTACGGGAAGTTCTATATTTCTACAGGAAACATCATGTAGAGCCTTTGGGCGGGCTAGGGTCGATTTTGGAGAAGGATTTGAAGCTTGAAGTCCATTGAGGAGGCATGTAACCACTCTTTTCTTCCATCCTCCACTTGTTTCACCTCCTTTCACCACCATTGCTGCCATCTGGTCTTATATACCTGCACAGTCATATTAGAACCCTATTTTCTTAGATAATTTTTTTTTTTAAGTGAGAAATAAAGCATGCAGAGGCTCGCACACTTTACCTGTCAAGGCGACCTCAGGACCCTGCACCTGTGAACGTGACTCATTTATTTCAGCATGCACCCCAAGAGGAGAAACGACTACAGGATATCCTACAGGAATCTTGTAGCAGCTGATCCGGCTGGAGCACATACCATGGAGACACGAGCAGCTCATGAAGCCGGTGCATACAGCATTCACCACCAGGAAATCGGGTCTCAAGGTCTCGTAGCTAGCAGCAGCCAATGAAGAGGAGCTCCAGCACCCGTGCACGAAGCAGCAACAAGCAGATCCAACATTCCTCGTCCCGAAACCTGAAAAAACCACGTCCACAACCACACATGTAAGTTCCTAACCTTATTTCGTCAAATTACATAAGCTATACTCTAAATGTACATGAATGTGAGAATGGATGGATTGAACAAGTTCGGTAGCCATTCAACTGGCCACCACAACCAGTGAGACAACCTCGTAGGACCCGAATGGGCTTGGTTATGTCGAAAAGACGCGCAATTGACACGTGGGAAGTGTCTAGTCGGGGAGAAGAGACAGTATGACAGGAATGGTGATGGTTAATTCAGAGGGAAGAATTCGGTGGTCAGGGACACGCCGAGAAATAATGGTTGTGACGTCGGCCAATGGGTCGACCGGGATAGCTCACCCCCGTGCCATGACTTCCACAGCAATTCAAAATCGGTCAGTTGAATAACTTATGATACACTGCAGTCATTTACACTCACAACCGTTTTGCAGCCGCGTACACATCCTCCTCCTCTACAAGTTGTTAGCCTGAGTTCTCGGTATGTTCCAACGTCCTGCTGCTTCTCAGACTCGTCCAGAATGACTGTAACGTCCTCCAGAAGCCGTGCAGGATTTCTACAAGAAGCTATACTATAGGGAGCCCGGCATTACAAAGAAGCTTGGACTGTTCACGTCGAGGGTGGCAATTCTCAGTGAGGTAGGCCTGAACATAACTTTCCCATGCAAATAATTCAAAAGGTGGTGAATTCGACGTGTTGACGGGGTAGGGAAAATGTGAATGCAAGTCTGTCTATGAATTCAAAAGTCATTTTCTTATCAATGCATGAAATTGTCTTCGTAGTCTGCATGTGAGATTTTCTCCAGGGTCTTGAATTAAAATCCCTCCTGTAGAAAAATTGAGACACTGTCAAGGTTCACCGGTGAAAAATTGTGAATTTTATATGACCGTGTGCATAACACAGATGTAGCCCTACACTTTGTGTAGAGAAATCCCGAATCCTGCTTCTGTACACGAGCAGGCAAGTTCAGAACAACAAAAACAGAGTTTTTTACCATGTCGGGAGGGTTCATTAGAAAATAACCTTCGGACTCCAAGAAATTATAGGAAACCCCTGAGGTGGTGGACTTGTTTTCCCGTGCACATTGGATGTCATTCTGTGACAAGCTTCAAGGTTACGATGATGAAATTACAGAAGAATTCCTAAGGTCCTTGAAGCCAAAGTCAAAGACATTGGCTTTTGTCAACTTTAGAGGATTGACCCTCAGACTCACCCCATAGCTCATTAGCAAAGTAACTGATCTACTGATGGGGGCACCCTGGGATAAGGAGGAGAGAAAATTGGGTCAGAAAGATAAAAACGAGTTCTTCTTGCCAGAGGAACAATTTTCAGAAGACAAGAATGGAGTTCGAAGAACTAGCCTACAACCGTTGTGGAGTGAAGTCAGACTCCAAATTATGAAGTATATTACATGTGAGGGGCGATTTAGCATCATGTATGGCTATCATTTCTTGTTGCTCACAAAACTCAGGCACCAAATGGACCTACCCTCAGAACAAAAATTGAGAATTCCTTACTTCCTCCTGCAATCCATGATTGAGTGTGCCACCAAACTAAGAGAGGGGACACCAGACCAGCTAGCCCATCATTGGATTATCAAGCTCCTCATGGAAGATGCACTCCACGCTTACACTGTCCCTCTCTCCTGGGAAATTTTTCGGAATATGTCTAAGGATGATGACATCCGAATTTTGGCCGAGGAGCTAACTTCCTCCAGCAGCGAGGAGAAGGAGCACACTCAGGCAGAGAAGAAAGCTAAAGGACAAGAAATCCCAGGAAAAACACCAAAGAAAGAATAGAAAGGAACATAAGAAAAAGGCGAAGCTGCCAAAACAGGGGGTGGTAAAGTTACACCAACACCCAGGGAGAAAAGACTACAGAGCATGGTAGAAAGGACTGAGAAAGTCCAAGCCAGTGAGGGTACCCCTAAGGCAACCTCAGCCAAGCTAAAGGAAAAATCACCCTCATCCAAGCAGGCTAAAACGGTGCCATCTGCTTCTATAGGAAACCAGAAGGCTATTTCTACAGGAAGTTTAAAAACGGCTTCTACAGGAAGCCAGAAACCAGCCACTATAGGACTTTCTACAAGAAGTCCAGAAAAACGACAGCAGAAGGAGAAATCGGCTGAAATTCTAGCTAGGGAGGCAACAGCTGTGCTGGGCACCCTAGGTACCTCTCCCAAGCCAAAGGAAAAATGAAAGAGAGAGACTCCTCTATATTTTAAAGCAAGAAGCAGTGTGAGAATTAAGACTAGCAGATCCCTGCCTCCATCAAAAGATCCAATCACAATTGTGGATACCCCTACCACACCAAGGGATAGGTCCCCCTCCAAGGCATACATTACTTATGAGTGGGGGAGACCGAAAACATCCTCATGGAGGGAAAGGATGGAGAAATTAAACTCAGAAGCCTCTCTACAAGATGTCGAGGCAGTTCTACAGGAAACTTTGGCTAGGCCGAAGGAAATTGAGCAGATGGAGGAAAGAGCAGCCAAGTCACCACAGCAGGAGGAGAAGACCGATTTCATCATGGAACCAAGCCCCCAGCCCAGCCCGGGCTCTTATTATAACTTTTTGAAGGCTGGCAAAGTTATTCCTCAAAAATTCAGAGTGCCACTGTTTCTAGCACTAGAGGAAGAAAGAGTACGAACCCACACTTGGATGAGGATCGCCAAATCCAAGGGGCTAGCAGATATAGGGCCTCTCGAGGAAAGGCTCAAGGAAACACAAAGGGAGTTGGCAAGTGTACAACATGAGGAAAGCTCCCAACAGGCCAAGTTAAGAGACGAGAATGAGCTGCTTAGATAGAAGCTACAACTACAGGGATAGAGTAAAGAGGAGGACACAACAACCAAGGACACCACAGTAGAACCTCAAGAAAAAGAAGGAATGCAAGCTAATCTTGAGGAACTAAACCTGCAACTACAGGAAAGGGAATTGCAGGCAGGCATAGAGATACAATCTCTAAAACAACAGATGCAAGAAAAGGAGGCACAACTGGCTTGCATGGCCAGTTGGGCAATGGAAGCTCTGCGATGTAGGAAGCTAGCCAAATCCTATGGCCTATACCTAAGGGATCAGTGGCTGCAATTCCAAATCAACACATTGGCACAAAGGGATATCTCCCAAATCCAAAACCCCTAGCAGTTCAAGGATTTATGTAACAACAGTTCATTGGAAGATAAGGCTAAATTTTCAGAGTTTTACCTTACATAGTAGTAGGGGACATGAAGCTGATGGAAATGACCTCATGGTTAAACCACGAAGAAAAGAGAGCAGCAGAGGTCAAAAATGTCATGGACTGAGAACTACATGAACCACTATTGATTAGAGCAAAGCCAGGGGACCCCACAGCATTGATATCCACTCACCAGCACCTAGCAACCAACTCTCAGGCTTTATTAGAGTACATGGATCGGCAGGCTTAGGCCATAGCACACTTCGAGGATATGGAGCGATTATTAGGGGACAATTGTGTTCATGCTTGCACCCGTAGGTGGAACACATTGTCCCACAACCTCAAAATCAGTGAATAACACACTCCAACTACAATGAGGGAGGCCTTGGCATGAGTGCCTCTCTACAGGAAGTCTATGTAGAACCCCTAGGCCACCTGGATAGGCCTCAAGCTAAGTCCACCTTTGCTTTTAGGATTGTTATAAGGAGGCACAGAAGAAGAAGAGCATAAGCAGTGGGAAGAGGTGGAAAGGAAGGCCAGATTCCATGACAGTGAGGAGGATACTACTTCAAAAGCTTGGGATGTGAGGGTGGAAATTAACGCAAGGAAAGACGAGGAGCTGGACTAGTTGCTCAGAGGATGAGCAACCCTTTTAGCAGGGGGGTGATGATGAGCCCCAAATTTGGTAACTTGTTGGGCTCATTTGGCCTAATTATCCTTGTTCAGTCCTTGTTCAATCCTTCATTTTTCATAGCTTATGCATTATTTTTCAGTATGTTTATGTCATTTGAACGAATAAGGGTAGTCACTCTTCCTAGGTGGCTAACACGTGCTCATTTCAGGTTTTCTCACACATGTTGGAGCAAAATCGAGCAATCATGGGCTAGAAGACAGCCAAGCTTGAGGTGAGGATTCATAGGGCGGTTGTCTATGGAATTAAATAGCCCTTCCTCGGGATCTTCACCCCCAACTCCGAGCTCCAAAGGCCACCAAAACCAGATCTAGAAGGCGGCCAAGCAAATTTTGGAAGGGGCTGTCTACTCAGTTTAGGCAGCCAAGTCCCATAGATTTAGGAGGCCAGCTAGGGCCCTCATGGTGTATAAATGTTAAGGCCTCAGCCTTCATAAGGGACTTTTGAAACCATTTCATATTTTGCACCGCAGTGTTGTTAGCTTTACCTTGTTATCTTGTATCCATTTTGGCATAACTCTTGACGTATGACAATTTTTTGATAATGAGAAGCAGTCTGATTTTATATCAACTCTAAGTTTTCTATAGGAGCCATAGCTCTCAGGGTTGGGCCCAACCTGAGAGCCTAGGGCATCCTTTTTGTACTGTTACCTTTCCCTTATGCATCGTTGTTTTCCTTTTATGCATTTGAAACGTATTTATGTTGGGCAGATTTAGTTGTGGTGGTTAAATATGTCACTGTTTATGAATAGAATTGCTTCAGATGTTTAAAATAGATTGGTAGGATAATAACAAGAAAAAAGCTCCAAGAAAAGGGTGAACGACACTCTTAGTTTCACCTCATCCTTATTGGATCAGGGGCTTGAATTGAAGAAACAATGCTGCCCCAACAAAAAACACTAGTTTGCTTGACCATGCAATCCTTAGTGTATTGTTTTCATTTGCAGAAGTTAGTTATGGGTTCAGATCTCTGAAATGTTTCTTTGCATGATTGATGTACATGGTTTTCTTTCCAAATAAAGCTAGTGTTCATTCATTTTATTGACAGTTAGATTGGATTAGCTAGGACTTTGATTATTTGTAAGACTTTGTTGATTCGGTTAAATGTACACCGTGCAGGGCATCTCTACCACTCTCTCATCCACCTAAGCTTCATCAGAGCCAGCTGTTCCATCTCCTAGCTATGTTCCTCGTCTCACACCTATCCTTTTGCCCACGTAACCCTACCTTCTTACTCCATCATTGTCTTAGCCTTCTTTAAGCCAAGTTAGCATTCTACACCCTCTCACCACTCCATCCACCAATCCCTGGGTCACTCCAGGCCCCTATCCTACCTCCCTATCCATTCATGCATCTTCCCTCACTCACCCATCCTCTAAAATCAACTTTTTAAACATCCTGTAGAAATCTCTGAACATCTTGTAGAAATCTTTGAACATCCTGTAGAACCCCTGCACACTTCCTGTAGAAGCTCACAAATGAGGTTTCTTGATAGCCAAACTTTGTGAAACTCTCTGGAAGGGTGTTAGGGACTCCTTAGACCCTATCTGAACCTTCCCAACCTTTTCCAAGCATTTCTCCTCCTTGATCCACCCCTACAGAGTAAAAAGCTAGTTAAAAGCACATGCATGATAATTCTAATAACTTATTCAAAAATACAAAAAGATGTTTTCTTCAGGTAGAGGTAGTCTAGACACATGTATTTTACCTTCATAGAAGTAATGACATCCCTTCCATTAGTTTGCATTCTCTCCTTTGCATCAGTAGGACTAGCTGGTAGAATTAAGGTTTACTAGGGTTTGCGTTACTTTTTGGCTTTCAATTTCTTTCCACAAGTAGATTAGCTTCCTTTGAGTTAGTTTTCATCCATTAGTTAAAAAGCTTCTTCTAAGAGCTCATAGAAGTTGGCTTAAGCCCCTAGCGAACTTGTGCCAACTGACCAAGTGACAGCTGCGGCAAGAGCTAGTACTTGTGCATACAACACCGTCGCTTCGAAGTTTGTTACGAACTACTGGGTTGATAAAAGTAAAGAAGGGAGTCCCAGGAGTTGCAGCATTATTTCTGCAATACTCGAGCCCACCAATAAACCTAATTGGGATACAACATGATACCTAATTGGGATACAACATGATTCCAATACCTGGATTTTTCTCTTAACATTATCAATGTTATCGCTGTTTTCAACATCGAGGATGATCATCATTGCTTTGAGAGTATCCACAAATATCTGCATCTTGGCCTAAAAATATCACTAATTCTCCAAAAAAAAACGGTGCGAGATAGGGGAATCCAGCCCAGATTGAAGGGTGGTGACAATACAGAGTGAAAAGGACCAATCTCTCTTGAAATGAAAATTATTGAGGACGGAATAGATGCATATAAGGTTCATGCAAGGATAAGTTGTTTGATCCGACAAGAAACAAAAATGCCTTAACACAAAGAATAAGTCGTTTGATCCGACAAGAAACAAGAACCCCTTAACACAAAGGCAATGAAGAATTTGACACCGACGGGATGCCTAATTGCCCCAGGACCATCATAAGTCCACGATTGTGTCCCTAAAGAACACCCAGATGTTTTTACACGAGTCGATGAAAAGCATTTTACTATAGATGCAAATTTGCTTTTACGTGAAGGAAGGGCATGGCCACAACCAAGAGAATTTTGGTCGACCAATAGGATTGCAAGAAACTACCAAAATATATTTTCAACTCAATCTTGTAATGAAATTTATTGCTTTTTTATTATTTTAACTAAGTAAAGTGTGAATGCCTAGAATATTATAGATTCTATAAATTTTGACTTATTTAAAAAAATACAATTAAATTATAAATACAATACAAAAACATAAAATTTTGGAGTTTCTGGTTTTTCTCACGGTATTATTATGTGATATGGCAGCTTAATAATTAAAATCCCTTTTATGTTACTAAATATGTTTTAAATTGAATAATAATTAGTATTGTATATTTTTAAAATGAATTCAAAGAAATTTCAAAATAGAAATTATTTGAAGGATTTAGAGGTAATTTTACCAACCAAGACCTTTTTTGGTAGAAGTATAATTCTAGTGAGGGCTACTTATCTTAAAAGTTATGGGATTACCTTGAGGTAATGGTCAAACTTCATGGTTGCATTCATAGGCATTATACTAATGGTCCTTTAACACAAACACACATAAGCACGTTAATTATGTTGCTAATTTTAAACATTATGGAAATACCTTGAAGTAATGGTTGAACCGTGAGATTGCTCCCAAAGGTATTATATTAATGGATTTGTGACGTATGTATACATAAGTGGATTAAGCTCACCCCATATTTTTTGTATGAAAATCCCCTAGGATATAGATAAGCCTGTGAGAGAGTGCATTCTTAAGGCACTCCTTATAATATCATTGGTAAAAACATCAATTAACCATATATGCCAAGTATGGGATAGTATGAGCACCAATATAGGTTATTATAATAATAAACAAGACCAACCCTGTGTCATGGGTGTAAAAGGGCAATACATAACAATTCCACCAAATAATCTATATATGATATAGTAAAATCATATCTATATATATATATATATATATATATATATATATATATATATATATATATATATATATATATATATATGTTTTGAATAACCTCCCCATATAAATGAAAATACGTGTATAATTTTTAAAAAGAAAGAAAACAAACTCTAGTGTATGAAAGAACCAACATGAAATAATTCTTTCTAGACTACCCCATGCGCACAGGGTCACACGGGGTTAGCAGCCCCCCCTGTACTTTGCGTCAGGTGTTGCCGTGGGTCATAGGGGGGCATATGCACGGGGGTGGTAGCCCCCTTGCATGGGGGTCTTGGGCAATTCCCCAGGAAAAATTCTTGGACCCTATATTATGTGGGCAGACCTACCTATGCTTTTCTGCATGGGTTTCACACATGGTTTTTGGGCATGATGGTTTTTTGTGCATGGTATTTTGTAGATCCGGTCAAGAGAACTACGGTTATGTTATAATTCATGGTTAATGGATTGGGTTTATGGTTGCTTCTGTGTATATATATATGTATTGTAACATTGAAAGGAACATAATGAAAAATCAATCTCGTAGTTTTAGGATTGAAGGGAAAATCTGTGTGTATATCTGTTTTATGTTTTCTGCTCTCCCCACTGTTTGTTTTTCGTTTTTAGAATTTGTATGCACATAATTTATGTACACGGTTAAAAACTACATTTGGTAATAGAGATGTTTTGGCTTCAAGGGGATGCCTTTTCTACTGAGTGCTTTTTGCTCAAGTGTGTGGTAGACCTTGTTCACTAGGAGATCTGCGGGATCAATTCTTGTGGTCAAAGAATATGACAAGTAGTGGAAACGTAGAGATTAAGAAATTTAATGGTGAGAGTTTTGAGTTGCCGAAACTCAAGATGGAGGATGTGTTGGTGGATAAAGGTGAATGGATCACAGTAGATCCAGGTACTAAACCTACAACAATGTGAGATGAAGACTCAAAGAAGTTGCATGGGAAGGCAACGAGCACAATACGATTGCGTGACTCAGATTCAATATTGCTAATATATGATGGGAAGCTTCGGAGAAGGCTTTGTGGGACAACTTAGGGACGTTGTACCAATCTAAGTCTCTAGTCAATAAATTTTTCCTACAGAAAAAGCTGTATAATGTGAGGATGAAAGATGGAGATTGAGTGACAAAGAATCTGAATTCCTTTAATATTTTGGTAAGAAAGTTATTATATGTTGATATTAAAATTTTAGATGAAGATAAATGCAACAATATTTTTTGTTCTCTACAAGATTCATGGGATATTCTCTTTGTTGCAATAAGTAGCAATGCATCTAAGTTGCATTTTGATGAAATAGTCTCATCCTTGCTATCAAAGGAGATGAGACAGAAAAATATGGAGGGCCAAAATGTTAATGCCTTGTATGTAAGAGGTTCATCCCAAAAGAGAAACAAAAATAAGTTCTCGAGTGGGAGATCTAAATCTAGAGGGAGATCTAAATCTCCAGAAAAAACTTTAAAGGTGTGCTGGAAATGCGTAAACGAAGGGAACTTCAAAAGGGATTGTAGATCTAAAGCTCCTTAGCAAGGAAAGGGATGTGATGATTCTCCTTTTGGAGAGGTGAAAACCACCTCAGATGAAGGTGGGGATGTGTACTTGGTTTCTTCTTCATGTACACATGTTGATCATGAGGCATGGTTGATTGACGTAGGTGCATCCTTTCACTTCAATCCCCAGAGGGAGTGGTTTTGTGAGTAAGATAAATATGATAGTGGTGATGTCTTCTTAGGGGATGACATGAAGGCTAGAATCATGGGTCGCTGGAAATACTAGTTGAAGTTTCAAGGTGGAAGGACTAGAACACTTCCCGGCTTTTTGCATATTTTTTCATTGGCTAGAAATTCGATTTATGTAAGCAAGTTGGATGATGCAGGTTTAAGAACAATGTTCGATAAAGATACATGCAAGATGGTTTGGGGAGCACTCGTATTGATGTGGGGATTTCGAATTGGAACTTTGTACAAGCTTTAAAGTAGCACTTTTGTTTATGGGTGGAACAGTTGTGTAATTCCTCAAAGTGGAGCAGAAAATATAGTGGTCTCTCTATAAAAGACCATGCTATGAAATCAAAGGCTTGGACATATTGGAAAGAATGGTTTTCGAATTCCTCATGGTAATGGTATTGTAGAAGTTATGTCTAATTCCTGTCTAGATTTTGATTTTTGTGAAAATTGTGTATATGGGAAGTAGAGTCGGGTGAGTGTCCCCTCTAATTGTAAGAAAGAGAAACAAATATTGGAGCTTGTACATAGTGATGTGTTTGGACCTATGTGAGCTCCATCACTCAGAAAGTTTGTTTACTATGTATCATTTATAGACCACTTCTCAAGTAATGCATGGATATATTTCCTCAGGAAGAAATTTGAAGTCTTTGACAGACTTAAATATGTTAAGGCTCTCATGGAAAACCAGAGATGTAAAAATATAAAGGTGCCGAGGGTAGATAATGGTCAAGCTTTTTACAAGAAGGAATTTGAAGAGTTCTGTAAGAAGTGTGGTATAGTATGGCAGAAGACTACTCCATACACACGTCATCAAAATGGAGTTGCAGAAATAATGAACAAGACGTTGATGGAAAAGGCAAGAAGCATGTTTGGTAGTGTCGGGTTAGGACAAGAGTTCTTAGGAGAGGGAGTGGATACTACATGTTACCCGGTTAACATATCACTGTCATCAGCATTGGAGGATAAGTCTCCACGAGAGGTATTGACTCACAAGAAACCTTCTCCTTCACATTTGAGGGTATTTCAATGTGATGCATATTTACATGTTCCAAATGAGAAAATAAAAAAGTTGGATAGAAAATCTGAAAAGTGCATCTTCATTCAGTATAAGGATGATTTAAAAGGTTATAAGCTTTAGAACTCATAAACAAGGAAGCTTGTGTACAGCCGATATGTGGTCTTTAGAGAGGTGAAATATGTTATTAAACATGAAGTCTTATTAAAAGAACCTAAGAAGATAGAGTTTGAGCTAGAGGAGGAAGAATTAGACTCTATAACAAAAGATGAGACCATGGGTTATGTGGGAGAAGTTTTTTAACTGCACCAAGGGTTATTGGGTTAAAAATAGTTTCGGGGAAATATAAAGTGGGTGACGGAAATTAGATAATGTGAGAGATAGAAAAAAATTAGGATAAATGGTTTTGTGGGTGTTTAAGGGGAATAGGGAAATTAATAAGTGGGGAAAGTATAGTTGTAATGGGAAATGGGTTTGACACTAGGAAAGGGGTTTTTAGGAAGGTGGATGATTTTTTTAAGGGTAATTTCTAGGAGGAGTGTGAAACCAAGGGGTAAAGGTCAGAATGAGGGGAAAAAGGTATTTATAAGCAATGAAGGGGAAAATGGGAAAATTAGAAAATAAGTATGTTGGGGTGTAGTGAAATGAGGGGAAATTAGTAAAGAAGCTTTGTGAATATCCTTTCATTCTCACAATTCCTCATGCACATAGAACATAGGATTAAGAATGATAAATGTGTTTTTGACTTAGCAACCTTGTGCATTTGCAACATTTCTTCTACCTACCCTTTATTTACCCTAACACTTTCTCTTCATTTCAATGGGTGCATTTGAGCTTGCTGACCCTTTATTTCATTTTCTTTTGATTAGAAAACTATCTAATTCTAACCTTATAACCTCCAAAGGCTCACATTAAACTCATGAGCTCATTTTTATTCTCTACCTAACTAATGATCTGCGAAGATATAATAGTTTGGCTAGATCTTTATTTTCTATCTATCAACATGAAATTTAAAGCATGGATGAGTCAAGATTAAACTATTTGACCATCATGGATAGTGGCATTTCTTACAAGATGCACAAAATCTTATTTTTCATAGTAGAGTAGAAAGTAGTGGCATTTAAATTTTCACACTTTCATGGTCTAATTTTATTTCTTTTTGGGGTTCATATTTTTTACTTTTTCTATCCTCCTCCTTTATTTTTTTCCTTTGATTATTCTTTTAGGACATACCCTCTTTATATTTTTTAATTTTTAATATGGAAAACACTTTGCACAAAGAACAAGAATGTACAATATTACAAGACTAACCATAGCCAATTCAAAATTATGAATCCTATTATTATGTGACTCTAACATGCTCCACAATTGAATATTTTTTTTTTATATTTATCACCATTCAACCTTTTTTTTCTTTTATTATGCTATCTAAATCGCTTCATATTATTTTTTCAAACAAAAGTGATGCAAATTTTAAAAATACATAGCTTTTCCCTTTGATTTTGGATCTTGATCTTGAAATTATTGTATCTCTATAATATTGGCCTTCCAACATACAAAATTTTTTACTATGGTATCGTGTTTCCAACAACACTAGTTACATTGATATTATATTCTTCAAGTCAATGTTACACCAAATCTCCAAAGATGACCTCCTTATGGACTTGTGGAATAGACTGAACTTGTATGGACTACCAAAAGACACTCTTTCAATATTTGGCAATTAAAATAGTACCCAAGAAACTAGAGTCTCTCAAATTTCGACCAATTTTTACAAAATTCAATTTTAATGTATCAAAAGAGAGTTATGATGATCTTCCCCAAGACACTTGTTTGAGATATAATTTTCGATCATATAAAATCATCTCTCATAGTATAGCTAACAAAGTTCTCAAATTTGTATACAATGTTCACCAAGATTTCATGTTCGATACATTCTAATTTCGTTTGTATGAGTATTTTTCTTACTATCTAAAGCTATTTACACAAAAGGAAATAAGGCTAAAAACCTAAGGGTGTATTGAACCCTCCAAACTACCAATCCATGGCAATTCTTCAAAGAAAACCAAACAAGAATAAACATGTTGGATCTAAGACTTTGTGATCCATAATGTAGAAATAATTTTTCTGGATTAATCACATTATTGGGATTTGGGCGACATTTGTAACCAACTAATGTGGTTCATCCTCAGGACAAGGTGAGAAATCAATTGATATATGGAAATAAATAGCATGGATGCATCATTGGCGAGAGTTAGTCGTTACGAAATTAGTTATTAAGGTAAGAAAAATATTATTTAAAATTTTGTTAAAAATTAGGTGTTATGAATAACTAAATCTAGAATATTTTATTTTAATGAATTTAATAAGCATGTATATAATATTAGATTGTTAAAATATTAAGAGTTTAGTTAAGAACTAGCTCTTACGAATAACTAAATCTAGAAAATTCTATTTCAATGAATTTAATAATTATTTATATAATATTAAAATATTAAAATATTAAGAGTTTTGTTAAGAACTAGGTGTTACGAATAACTAAATCTAGAAAATTCTATTTCAATGAATTTAATAATTATTTATATAATATTATTTGTTATCGGAGGGTCTATTCTATTAAATAGCTCGGTAGACTAAAAAATAATAACATAAAACAAATAATAAAGCATCTTATTGTAACCAAGCAAGGGAAAATATATTTTAACTAAATTAATAAAAATAAACATTTTAAAAATAGATGAAAAAAATGAATAAATCAATAAACAAAAATAATAATAACAAATAAATAAAAAAGCTAATATATATATATATATATATATATATATATATATATATATGTATGTATGTATGTATGTATGTATGTATGTATGTATGCATGCATGGATGTATGTATGTATGTATGTATGTATGTATGTATGTATTTGTATGTATATATATATTTCCCGTGGAGAAATATCCTAATTTCCATTAATAGAGAAAAAAACATGTTGTAAATGCCATAGGCATATGCATAAAAAGTCACTGTGGTCAACTATGGACTATTTGTAAGTGTAAAAAAACTACAAAAATACCTTGTGTAGGGTATGGTGCTAGTATATAATCATATACATTTTATTTATATATTCAAAAATTTACCCATGGTGATTACTTTTCTGTAGGCAAAATATTAACAAGCAAAAAATTGATAAGTTAGGGCGTGTCGACCCTATGTATATCATAATCCATGTATGGTTTATGGAAGAACTCATAGATCTGCTGAAGTGTATGCTCCCTCACCATCCATTCCCCTATAGGATGATGTGTTGCCTCCTTTGAAAGTTGGTTTCTTTGTGTAACATTGTTGGGTGATCTAAGCTTTTCATGAGGTGAAGAGGGCTTTCATTCTCGGAGGATGAAGCTAGGTCAAACCAATGGGTTGTAATCCTCTCTTCTACTACTTCTATCAATAAAGCTATTTGAGTTTTCCTCCATATGTTTGTGTATCTCTGAATCTTGTCTTGATATATGCATTTGTATGGTTAATATATATCTAATCCTATATTGTTTATGGTTATAGATCTCTATGATTTGATGGTATCATGTTGCTTTGACTCCACAGGTGTTATTTGAAGTAGGAAAAGTGAGGAAAGAATGGCGAATTTCTGTCAAAGGGGAAAGGAAACAAGAGAGGAGCCAAGAGAAAGACTAAGGTTGGTAATCTCTGCTTCTTTCTCATCAATCTCTCATAAAGGAAAACACAAGTGACTTTAGTTTGTTTGTTTCTAAGATATCTACCCATCTTAGTGGGACTAACAGCTCTGAATGGACACTAGTTTTCCCGATAACAAAATGGCGACTCCACTAGGGTGCGAATAGCTTGTTTGCTTGTCTATATTTGTTTGCTTTATAAACTATAGATGGAGCCTGAAGTTAAACCAACTAGCCTTCGAATTGCATTTGCTATGCAAGTGCAAAGTAGATCAATGTTGCTTCAGTCCATCTCCGGGTTTTGTTTATAAACTGAACAGATGATTTGCAAACATCCTAATTTCCCTGGTGGTGGCTCAAGTAACCTCATTAGATCAACCCCTGTACTTTGTATTTACTGACTATCATTAGCTTAGCTTAAATCCCTGAACTAAGCTACAAACTGTGAGCAAAAAACCAAACCTAGTCTTGTCTATGGAACATCACATTGTCTTGTTTTGATAGTCTGGATGCATCACACCTCTCGTGTCCAGTAGGTGAGATGCATCCCTGTTTCCCTGTGTTACATATGCAATGATCAGATAAGACTATTTCTGCCTCCATATTTTGGTTTTTTCTTCATTGTCTTCAACTTTATTTAGGAGTTTTCCTGTCTGTGATCAGTATACCACTGTTGAAACTCCCTTCCTTTGCATTATTTAGATTCCATTGTACAAATAATTGTGAATGTTTTTATGTATTTTTTGCCCTTTACATTTCTCCTTTACAAACAGTAGCTTAATCGAACTATCGTCTTTTGATTTGAAAGTGTCGCAAGTGTCGGTTTCAGTTAAAGAAAAGAATCTTGCTCTTTTTGATAGTCAATTACACAGTTACTCTTGTATTTGATTTGAATTAATAGTATTTCAAGTGTCGAAAGTAGTTTTCAATTCAAAATCGCAAAGTGTCGTCCTTGTCTTCCTTTCGTCTTTTGAAGATAAAATTGTTAGTACTATCGCTTTGAGAGAAAAGATAGTTCAGATTTGTACTTAGCATTCTTTTTGTCATTCACGCATTAAGAAAGCGGAAAACAAATACATGCATGTGCATTTGCATTTAGACAGCTTGTTGATTTTGATTTAGGACAGTGCATCTAGTGTGTGCTCTCCGCTCTATGTTGAAAGAATTTCACTTCTGTTTCCTTACTAGCTAGGATTTTCATTGAAAAAATAAGAGTAAACAACTATTTATCATCTTAGATTGCATATTTAGGAATTGTATATCTACATCATGCGGTGAACCTTAAAGGCAAACTTCTTAAGAAAGATCAACTGTAAAATAAATTCAATGAACATAAAAAAGCTTTGGAACCTAACGCAGAACATTTAGAATTCTAGGCTAGAGACTTATTCTGACGTCGTAAAGCCTGGTAACAAGCGCTTTCATCGTAGGTTGGGTGATTCCTCCTCTTTGGTACGAGAAGTGCCAGTACAGACTTGTGGTCCCACGTACTGTTGAGTATATATTGGGAGACCACAATAGGCTATATCCTTTATCCTTAGGAAGCCATGCCTGCCACCCTATCGATCACAATGCACTGAAAATAGCATTTGGGAAGATTGACTGCCGTACCATAAAAAGTATTATGCAGTTTTGCGACTGGTTTGGTAATCCCTCTATCTAGATTTCTAGAGTAGTCTCCTTCATTCCTTTTCAAACTCCTTAAAAGAAAAGGTCCATCTGAGCACTTGTCACTTTAGGCTCATTAAAAATCGAAGGCGACTAGAGTCATCTTTAGCTTTTTCTCGACTCTTAAAAATTGAAAAAGTAAGTTGTTTTAAAGCGTCATAAAATTTATTTTAATTAGAATAACATCCCTATTCCCTCGTTGATCTTAGGTTGAGAAAATGGAGTCCATCAACCAAGGATTTCCCCTTGGGGGAAATCCTAGTCCTTTCTCCTCTTGGGGAGATGTTGGTGCACCTCATATGGCCAAATTGTCCCTTCCAGGACTGACAATTGGCCTGCCGGTATGTCTTTTCTCGACCTCTATTGTTCAAAGCACCATGATTCCTAAGTAATCAAATCAACGACCACATGATACTAGAGTTACCCCCCAACCTTCTACTTCGTTTGATTCTCCCTCTTCTTCTTCCTCTTCGCTTGGTGAAGCTGGTAAAGCTAAAGACCAAGTAACTAAGAAGAAGAAGAAAGTGAAGTAGAAGAAGAAGAAGCAGCCAACAACGAAAGGGAGCAACCAAGCATCGTCTAGTGAGAAAACACACACTGCATCGTCCAAACCTGAATCTCCATGTGTCATTTGCAAAGGGGATCACTATCATCGAGATTGTCCTTGTATCCCACGGATCTTAAGGGATTGGTCTCCCCACTTGTACAATCCGGTGTCCTCAACCTCTGATGATCATGTTGAGAGTACGCCATCAACTAGTGAAAATGAAGTCACTAGACAAAAAGTAAGATCTAAAATTCCTTGTAGATTGTGCAGAGGCGATCATGCCATCCACCATTGTCCCTTCCTAGAAGAAGCTGAAAGAGTATTGGATAACCGTCTTGCTTCAACGCTACAACTTCCTCTTGGATACAAGAAACTCTTGCCGAGTCCATCGCTAGTTGAAAGTTCGACTGACGTACCTTTGTTGTCGGTCGAAGCACCTCTCACTGAAGATAAACCCTCTGAGTCCACCCCGGACCAAAGTCAACGGTCAAGATGGAAGTGGACCCAATCTTGTCTTCAAAGGGTCCACCTTCAGATGATATCGTCGCTAAGGAGAATGAGAACGACATCATTTAAATTCTTTTTGTAAACACAGACTCCAATGAACATCGGGGCAATCTACCCATTCCTTTACCATAGGAAGGAAGTTCATCAGAGATTTATCCGGTCATTTATTTGGTCCCACCTCCAAGCAACCTAGTCATTTCCTTTGAATGGAATCTACTAGGTAGACCCCGCCTACCATCTAATGTACCATTCCGAATCATAGTACAAGCTTACAGAATGATCATGGTTGGTACTGTCATAGATGAAGGGGCTTTTGTGAGTATCCTTTCCTCAACTCCTTGGAAAGCGCTTGGTTCACCATCGATTTTTCCTGAGATGCGAAATCTAACAGCCTTCAACAAACGAACCAGTTGACCGTTAGGGAACCTTCCATGTTTGCCTATAACTTTGAGAAGGAAAAATGTCTACATGAATGTAATGGTAGTATAAGGACCTTTAGATTAAAATCTACTCCTTGGGCGTGACTACATTTATAGCATGGGAGCCATTGTCTCCTCACTCTTTCGAGTGATGTGTTTTCCGCATGAAGGCAGAGTGGTCCAGCTCGTAGACCATCTTTCATTCCCTGACTCACACATAACTAATAGTCAAAATGACATCCCTAACTGGTATTTTTGCACAACAAATGTTTCATTAATCTCCAGTCTGTCCACCTGATGAGTGCGAGTGATTTAGTGATTGTGACTGAAACCCAGGGGGCATGCGCCCTGGTCTGCTTCAGCAAGAAAACCCCAATTATGAGGTAGGTTTCTGCATAGGAATATGACTAGTCTGACACACCCATTCATTTAGGAAAATGGGATTAGATTGGAATAAGATTCCTCCGTGAAAAGGTATGCCTTTCCCGACAGAGCCAAGGAAGTGTTCTGTCTACAAATTGAAAGGTAACCTAGAAACTCTACTTCGTTATACTTGGGGGCATGCAAACATTTTTGCATGAAAGTGAAAAGCGACCATTTATTTTCTTAGTTTGTAGGTTCTTAACCCTTTAAACTCATAGGATTGGTCATTCCTAGCTTACATAATGAAAGGATCCAGAGCAAAGTTTCGAATTGGGCAAGCTCCCTAAAAAAATGACCTACCGTTGAGACATCCTTATTATACGACTCGCACGAGTAGTTTTACGCAAAGTTCAAGCTCGTTAAAAAATAAACCTAGAAATGAGGACATGTTCCACCAGAGTTTAAGCTCATTAAAAATTGAACCCGCCTCCGATAAATAACCATTGTGATCGCATTATTATCAGCTTCTAAGCCTTGCTCGTGTTCTTACCATCACCTCCACTCTTTTATAGCTGATCATACGCCTCCATTTGATTGTTTACCCCTTCTGAGGAACAACTGCGATGAGTGATCCTATTAGCCACCTTCTTTACGTTGTCATGATTGAAAAGTTCCAAACCTTACCTGGAACTAGTGACTATCTGAAAACATCACTCGTTCCTCAAAAAACGAGTCTCCTTTAAGCTCTTTTCATCTGACTCGTAAAATATGAAAAGATTGCCAAGCAATTGGCCTCTCGAGCTCGTTAAAACAATCATAAGTGCTATCCCTCCTCTAGATTTTAATCTTTTTGGACTTGAGGGATCATTAGACAAAAATATCAAGCATTTCTCTTGTTCGGCTCATTAAAACTATCGAAAAGGCGTCCCTTTTGTATTATTTTACACATTTTCAAACTTAAGGGATTACATTACAAAAAAGAAATACAGGAGTTTCCTTTTCATCTCTTTTCAGAGTCTCTAAAATTGAAAAGAACCTAGTTATCTTTGTTGTTAAACTCGTTAAAACAATAGCGACAAACTTGTCCATGCAGACAAGAGTGAGTTTAATTGTCGCTAGGCTCGTTAAAACATAGCGACGGGTATTCCAGAATGGAAAATTATAGAACAACCATATGTTATCCTCCTCAAGCTTGACAAAAATAAAGAGGTACTGGTTAGAAATGAGTAGGGAAAAATTGGGAAGAAAACTTGAAGAAACTTTGTTGGTAGTAGGTTGCTCTTGAACATGACACTTTCACTCCATCACCATGATTGAGTCAGGTTGGGTTATTCCCATAGAAAATTTTAGGGGCGAATGTTCGCCCTTTGGCGAAATTAAGGGGTTTTAAATTTTTAGTGGGCGAATATTTTGTATCATAGTACATTTTTACAAATCACCTCAAATAGCCCACCTTGTTTTAAGTGAGAGGGTAAAAAAAGTAAATTTAGCCCTTGAAATTAGGAGCTACAACCTTCCATTCGCCCATTTTCGAGAATAGGTTTTATTTAAGTGAATCCTATGGGCCAAAGGCCCAAGTACCATATTTATAAAAGAGGTATGGTAAATTAATAAAAATTTAAATAAATGAGAGGTATGGTAAATAAATAAAACATTTTTTATATTTACTCCATAAGTCACCTTATATACATGCAAGGGTGTAAACAAATAAAAATATAAGTAAAGTGGAGGTATGGTAAATAAATAAACTTCTTTTTATACTTACTCAAAAGGTATGGTAAATAAATAAAAATATAAATAAACTAGACGCATGGTAAATAAATAAAACATCTTTTTATATTTAGTCCATAAACCTCAATCTATTTATGAAGTCTCAGGAAAGTGGTTTTATTTAAGTGAATCCTATGGGCCAAATACCATATATGTAAAAGAGGTATGGTAAATTAATAAAAATATAAATAAATGAGAGGTATGGTAAACAAATAAAACATTTTTTTATATTTACTCCATAAGTCACCTTATATTTACGAACACTCAAAAAATGCGTTATATTTAGGTGAAACCTATGGGCAAAATACTATGGGAAAAATACCATGGACTAGATTGTTATTAATACCATGCAAAAAAAATTATTAACCCTAATATTAGTATTAATAAAAATAAAAATGGCACATGGTATTGACCCATGGTATTCACCAAAATGGCACATGGTATTGACCCATGGTATTCACCTGGAATGTAGCCTATTTAAATGGGGGAATTAAACCAGCATAGATCCATCTTTTCTCTGGATCTACTAACCCTCGAGATGCAAACTAGCATAGAGTGAAAAAATATTTGATCCAATCAAGAGTAAAAATGGATGTTGTAATTTAATGTATGTTAAACATTTTAGCTTGGTTAAAATATAAAATAAAATAAAAATCAACTACAATTTTATTAATTTTTATAAATTACTAATAGTAATTTTTAAGCTCCAGGTTTATGATAACCCATGGTATTGACCCATGGTAATACCATGGTATTCATGTGAGCATAGACTATTTAAAGGGGAAATTCTATCATCTTAGATCCATCTTAATTTTGGGTCTACCAAGTGCTCACAGGGATAAATAGATTTCATCCCCCTAAGAGTGGTAGATGTGGAGTTAAGATGGATATAGGTTGGTTTTTATGATAATGAAGATATTAAATAGACTTAGGAAATTATATTGTAAAAACATCTTAAGGTGAATGGTTAAAGCATAGACATTGGACAAGTTTATTTGTATACTTCTGTTTTAAACTGAAACAAATCCAGGGCTAAAAGGAATGGATTGATTGCACTAGTCATCGTTCTATAACTTTCCAACATATGCTGGAGTAAACAAATTGTAATTTGGGTAATTTTTCTAATTGCAAACAGGAACATACTTGTGTATTGGCAGGGTGGTTACGAGGACCCTAGAAGTGATGAATTTGAATTTTTCTTGGTTTTATATATAGTATTAGGTTTTTTCTCATGCTTTCTGTGAATGGCACGGGTGAATTTTATCCTACACCCACTAGGTTATCAATATGTAATTTCGGTAATTTTGATTTCAAAAGATATTTTAAAGAAATGCAAAGATTTCATTTGTGTATTCAATAAACAAATATTTTATAATTGAGTAAAATATTCGCCATGTCGGTGAGAGATTCGCCAAAAGATTATATATACATATCATATTATTGATAAATTCGCCTTCCATTTTTCCTATATATCACGGAGATTCGCCCATTTATTATACATGTAAATTTGGGGGGGTTCTTAAAATTTTCTCTGGTTATTCTGTTCACTCGTCATATCACCATTGTTCCACCATACCATCCATTTTTGGGGTTAACGCTACCAATCCATTTCAGTGTCGCTGATATGTTCAAGAGAAGTAGCTCAGAGAATTCACCGACCCAGCTTGTGTCTAATCAACTGCAATACCTTCACACTTCATTCTTTCATGACTGCCACCCTGAACCTTGTATCATCAGATCATTTTCACCTCCAGAAAATCATTTGCTCTATTCCGTTCCATGTCGTAGATGTGGGATTCATTAGTGCCCTCCTACGATGGGTCACTTTTTGTCGACATCAGCTCATTATCTAAGAAGTCAACCTAGGAACACCCCTTTCAGTACTTTGAAGCTTGCATGCCTCAATGGCAAGTTTCTCACTTCCGGTGACAGGTTTACATTAATGGCCTTCGACCGAAAGATTTTTTGTGGTCTTCGACATCGACTCATGTATTCACACCACGTTAATTGTACTGCAGTACCTTGAGGGTCATTATCATTATCAGTGATTCCTCTCATGCCTGTTAACAACTTACATCATTGGTTGACTAGTAATCAGGCGATGTCTTTCCATGTTCGACACCAGAACATCTTTTCACATGGATCGACTTGTGTTTCGGGTGAAGATTGAACGAGTTTTGAAGACCCCTGATCTAGTTTCATCCATCCGGGTTGCGATATATTCAGGAAAATAAAGACATCAAATGTACATCATTTCTGCACAGATAATCATCCAAGCCAAAGGATAATGGCTTTACCAGAATCATCAGTTTGCCACACAGACGGTTGTCTGTCCTTTGTACATGAAAATGAATTTATAAAACAGAGCATCAGAATAACTACCTCAACTAGATCATGAAAATATTATGAAGATAATGTATTGTATTGTATCTTTTTACAGGTCACCTTCCAGTTCAAAAAACCTCGGATCCTCATGATAAAGCATTTCACCTGACATCAAAAGGATTTACGACCTCATGCTTTAGGGGACAACTGTTATAGACATATTTGGGCACTGCAACCCGAATCACATATGTCCATAAACCAAGGGCTTCTAAGTCCCTAAAAGTGTTGTTTCATACCCTAAAGGAGAAAGATCGGCTGATTACTTCATCTCCCAGAAGTTCTCCCTGAAAAGCTACTTAGAACTGGTGAAAACTAGACCATACAGACTACTCAGTGCTAAGGGTGCGATGCATCTCACTTGCCACATGCAAAAAGTGTGATGTATACTGAAAAGCCCTTCTATTGGGTGCAATGAGCGCGAGTAGACAAATGGAAGAGACAGTTGGCTAGGTGGAAATCCAAAGAATCTTCTAGAAACTGCCCATTTGACACTTGCCTCTCTGAATTTGCCTAGGGATGAGTAAGAGATCATGAAATCTCCAAGTGGAACCAAGAACTATCAGAGAGAGGACACTAATCAAAATCCCAAAAGCTAACTCACCCACGTGCAAATATCTATATATGGATCCCTCATCCTAGAGATCCAAAGGCTGAATTTTGTATTTTGTATGGAAGTGTTGTTGGTTTCTCTGTGTAATATTGTTGGGTGATCTAAGCTTTTCATGAGGTGAAGAGGGCTTTCATGATGGGAGGATGGCACTGGGTTAGACCAATGGGTTGTAATCCTCTCTTCTACTACTTCTGTCAATAAAGCTATTTGAGTTTTCCTCCATATGTTTGTGTATCTCTGAATCTTGTCTTGATATATGCATTTGTATGGTTAATATACATCTGATACTATATTGCTTATGGTTATAGATCTCTATGCTTCAATGATATAATGCTTCTTTGACTCCACAGGTGTTCTTTGAGGCAGGACAAGTGAGGAAAGAGTGGTGAATTTCTATCAAAGGGGAAAGGACACAAGAAAGGAGCTAAGTGAAAGACTGAGGTTGGTACTCTCTGCTTATTTCTCATCTATCTCTCATAAAGGAAAACACAAGTGACTTTAATTTGTTTGTTTCTAAGATAGCTACCCATCTTAGTGGAACTAGAAGCTCTGAAGGGACACTAGTTTTCCCGATAACATAAAGGTAGGTTCCAATCTCTTGGGTTAGTTTCCACTGCCCACCAACTATTCCAAGAAATTGGTATATCAATGCTAGTCCATGTAAGTGGTAAGTTTAGTGCGTATAAGACCTATGCCCATACCTGTAGAGTTGTTGATTTGATTCCTCCTCTCCTCGACATAAAACACACCATGTTGGCCTAAGATACGATCATTTCCTAATATTAGATTCATTCGGGGTTTTACCCATAATGATGTTCCACATCTATAAGCGAGTGCATGGTGGACCTTTTAACTTCCATATATTACTCCACTAGCTTTTTAGAGATTCGGGCTTGTGGTCAGTATGGATGATACGATATCCATCCTTTGGGGTACAGTTTCCTTTCTGTGCAAATCCCTAGATCATGTCATCATTCTCATCCTTTAATCTCACATGGGAGACGATTAATGCCTGCATGTAAGTCCTCCACTCCATGTGACATTGAGCTGGCATATCCAAGGCCTCCCCAAATAACCATGATTGCTAATATATAGCTGTATTGTCACGGTCTCTAAGTTGTGCTATGTTGACCACTCCCTTTTGATTGAGGAAGGTAATCAGGGAGATGGTAGGAGTTTCCATAGCTGATCCATGGATCGATCCCAATGCAGACATCCACAACATTACTGATCCTCCTTGTGAGACCCCTTCTTATGGTGGGAAGGGTATTTATTACATCCCTCGAGATCACTGATATACCCTTCTTGTTCCAGGTAGGTAACCTTAACCAATCCAACACAAAGCTTGCCGAGATGTATTTGTTGGTAACAACCTTCGACCAAAGGCTCTTTTTCTTCAAGAGCAACCAACCTAGTTTTGTGCAAGTGATTGTACAAAAGTAGAGAGGATTTTTAGGCCCCAACCTCCCCATTTTTTGGGAGTAGAAATTATATTGCATTTGACCCATGCATAGGGTTCCCCTTCCTTGTTGCCCTTCCATAAGAAATGACAACATACTCATTGAATCCTTTGTAGTATGCCTTGGGGGATTGAGGCCACGGACATCCAAAAGGCTAGTGCGGCTTGCAGAACCGATTTAATGAACACTAGTCTACCGGCTCTCAAGAGTAGATGATGGCTCCAAATGTTTAATCTTCTTTCCACCTTGGCAATCAACCATGTCAATTCTGCAATTTTGTATCCATCTTCTTTTATCCTAAAGCCTAAGTACTTCAAACCTTCCTCCAATGACAGGTTTTGAAAGGGGAAATTTTGTATTGCAATGTGGGTTTCCTGTTGAGTACACACATAGAATGATATAGTAGATTTGGCCCCATTTATTTCCATATCTATTGCAATGCTAAATAGTTTAAGCACTTTAGAGAGTGTGATGTTGTCCTATATTCCCCCATATAGGAAAATGTAAATGTCATCAACAAAGAGCAAATGAGATAGTGTGCATTGATTCGTCATATTGAGGCCCATGAGTCTCCTTGCTCACTTCTCTAACACAATCAACCTTGCTAGGCCTTCCATGGAAAAGAGAAATAGCAGAGGGCATAGTGGGTTCCCTTGCCTGATTCCACGCTCTGCCGAGAAAGAGTCGGAGGTTGATCCATTAATTAAGATTGCGAACGATACAAAGGTGATTCAGCACATAATCCATTTGATATAAAATAGTGGGAACCCAAGATGGGTAAGTATCATCCTTAGGTATAACCAGCTCACCATGTCAAAGGCCTTTGAGAGGTCAATTCCTAGCAACACTGCTTTGAGTTTCTTTAGATTGATCGAGCGAAGGGCCTCTTGTGTCATGCCCATGGCCTCATGGATTTGTCATTTTTGTAGAAAGGAAAAATGTTCCAGAGAGATGTGACCCAACAAGATCGGTTTAATGTGGTTTGCAATAATATTCATGATAATTCTATAACGGAAATTACATAGGGATATAGGTCTGAAATCATTGAAAGATATTGGAGAGTCCAACTTGTGGATGAGGGCTATCTAGGTGGAATTGATAGCTTCAAACATTCTACCCAATAAACAGCTTTATTCGACCACACAAAGTAAGTCGGGTACAATGATGTCCATATTAACTTCAATGATCTAGTGTTGTTAGAGAAAAGAGGTATGGTCGAAGGTCTTCCTATTTTAAAACCCGTTCATATTGATTATGATGCATGTGCACTAGGAAAGTTTCAGAGAGATGAATTTCCTGTGAATGCTGATAGAAGGACGAAAGATATACTCGAGATGGTACACACAAATTTATGTGGGACTATGCAGACAAGATTGTTAGGAGGTGCATACTATTTTTTACTGTTTATTGATGAATGTACTAGATTTACTTGGGTGTATTTCATGAGGAAGAAGAGCCAAACTCTTGAATACTTCAAGGAGTTCAGAAGTATGGTTGAAAAGCACATAGGTAAAAGCATTAGGATTCTCCACTCAGATCAAGGGGAGAGTATAAGAAAGCTTGTGTCCTCAAATACTGCAAAGATAATGGGATACAACAATAGTTTACAGTACCCCACACTCCTTAATAGAAAGGGGTTGCAGAGAGGAAGAACAGAACCCTTGTGGACTCTTCTCATAGTATGTTGAAAGGTAAGAATCTTTCTAATGGGTTTTGGGCTAAAGCGATTAATACTCAAATATATCTAAATAATAGTAGTCCAACGAGAAGTTAATATTTCAAAAATCCCTTTGAAGCTTTGTTTGGTTATAAACCCACAGTTAAGAGTTTGAGAGTTTTTGGCACTAAAGCCTCTGTCGATGTCTCAAAGGAAGATATAAATAAACTCAATTCAAACACCATCAAATACATTTTTGTTGTGTATTGTATTGAATTTAAGGCTTAGAAATTGTTTAATCCCTCTACTCATAAAGTTTTTGTGAGTAGAGATGTAGTGTTTCATGAGCGGGTTAGTGATGGAAGCCATGAGAGTGCTAATGAATAATGACACATTCCCTTGTTGATGGAAGAAGGAAGTGATGAATCAGGTGACAAAAATGAGCAGCAACAATAGTAGGAAGGGAAAGAAGATGATGTAGTTGTCAAGACAAGTCCAGAAGAAGAAGTCTACTTAGTGCAACTTTATGGGTTTGTCAAACAGTGTGAAGAACATTTAGATTGCACGTTGAAGATAGCGCTGTATGGAGTAAAACAGCGACCAAGTTAATGGTATGACAAAATTTATTCGTTTTTCCTATAGAATAGTTGTAAAAGGACCAAAAAGTGACCCTAATCTTTATATCGTGTTTGATAAAGAGGGAAGTATTGTTTTGATTTCTTTATATGTAGATGATCTAATCGTTACAAGGAATGTTGATAATATCATTAAAGAAATCAAGGCGTAGATGCCACAAGTCTTTGAGATGAAAGACCTTGGAGAGCTACATTATTGTTTGGGTGTGGAAGTCCCAAGGGATTCTTGACAAACTTTTATGTCACAGAGTAAGTTTGTGAGGAGGTTAGTGGAAAAGTTCAAAATGAATCAGTGCAAAGCTACAACGATACCTTTACAGTAGAATTTAAAACTTGAGAATGAGGATGGATCTAAGGAGGTAGATGCGATTTTGTATAGACATCTCATTAGGAGTCTAATCTACTTGACTATATGTAGGCCTCATTTGGCTTATGCAATGAGTGCATTGAGCCAATTTATGTCAAAGCCTTTGGAGAGCCATTGGGTTGCGGCAAAAGGTGTTTTAAGGTATCTTGTGGGAACCTTAGATTTTGGTATTTAGCATTGACTCTCGGGTCATTACATGGACTGCCGAAAAGTAGAACACACTATCCTTGTCTTCTGTGGAAGCTGAATATCAAGCTATGTGTCCAGCAAGATGTGAATCAGTTTGGTTGAGGAGACTTCTCCTTTATGTTGGATAAGAATAGAAGGCTACAACAGTGATCAAATGGGACAATTAGAGCTCCATCAAACTTGAAAATAATCAATTATTTAATAATAACACAGAGTATATCCATACACAATTTCATTTTTTCACAGAGAAAGTTGAGTGAAAAGAAATCCATATTGAGTATTGTAATAGTTGTGACAATGCTGATGATACTTTTACCAAAACTCTTGGTAGAATCAAGTTTGAATTGTTTAGGGAAGTGTTAGGCATATACATGAATCCATTTCTCCAAAGATTAATGAAGAAATGTAGTAATGGAGTGATCGTTCAAACAAAACCTTAAGGAGTTTGATCATTTTTTCTACCGTGTTGTTTTAACTTCCCTAAATGTATGTTTCATGTATGTATTTCTCATGTGATCAATTGTAATACTGAGGTCTGCAGAGGAATTGTTAGTCTTATAGGTGGTGTTCCACAGGTGTCAAGTTTCTTAATAAATTTGATTCATGTATTTTTTGACAAATATAACCTTCAACTAATTGTTATTTGATTAACATTGGGATGGGCAATGCTATTATTTCTTATCTTAATGAATTTTCCAAATCATTTTTCTTTAAAATTGGATTAATTTTCCAAATAACTCAATTTTTCTATCATCTAGTTTCTTGCCAATAATCTAAGTTAGTCAATTCATGTTTCCATTACCCACTCAAATGGCCTTTCCATCACATTTACCAATTAAATTGCATTAATACATTTATAATTTTTTTAATCTCATTTTATGTAATGCACTTTTAATTCTTTTAATCTCATTTTATGTATTGCACAAAACACAATATTTAGCCAAATGGTAACATCCAAATCAAATTCAAATTTTGTGGTGGTGTAGGCAACATGAAAAGTGTGGTAAAATTATAAATATAATTATAAAAATTGGAGTAGAATTTTGTGGTGGAGCAACTAGAATGGTAAGTGTGGCAAAATTATAAATATAATAATAGAAATTGAAGTACAATTTTGTTGTGGAGGGAAGAGCAAGGTAAGTATGGTAAAATTTACTAGGGCCTCAATGAGGTTTGAAATATTGGTTGTGAGTTGAAGTAACTTAGGACTTTAAGCATTCTTAACTTTGTTTTCTTCCTATTTGGTGACAACTTCATCCCTTTTCTCATTGGTTTCTTGGTTTATTTTGTATAATTGATAATTTTATTTTGAATTTCTATAACTTACATTATAAGAGATTGGACCTCCAGAAAATTTAGTTATGGCAAAATGCACTCCAAGAATAAGATCAATTTTCAATTTTTATTAGAAGAGACCTGCAATAATGGAAATATCTACACCAGAAGTTAAACAAATTACCTTGATGAAATTCCACAAAATTTGTCAATATGTAGTGACCATGTATAGACGTCATGGTGAATTTCCTTTGAATATGATGAACTATGGTAGAAGGTTACTATTGTACAACTAATTAATGTGGTTGTGATGTTGTGTCATGGATTACAGATATTGTACAACAAAGTGGGGCTATTTATGAGGTATCTACCATCAATGTTTTTTTTGCAACAACATATGGCCATATCGATATAACAAACTAATGAGCAACTTGATTGGATCTTGTGATGGATTTTTAATCTATGAGCTGATCTTTCCAGCGAGTTACATTCACTTAAACACTAGAATAATAATAAAAAATGGAAACAATCTACAAACATGTGTACAATTGATAACTAAAAACCTGACCACTAAGGAGTGGGTACCAAAATGTTCACTACTTGTAGATGGGTAACTGATGTAATTTTTAATATGTGAACTGATCTTTCCAACCAATTGCACAACCTTAACACAACATACATTAGAATGAAAACCCTACACAAACAAAAATAAACTGGAAACTAACAAGATCTATATGAGTACATCTGATAACCAAAAACATATTTCAGTATCAGAATACAACAATACTATGAAAATATGGCAGAGATCCCAATCCTACCCGCAAGCTGAGGAACGCTTATTGCAGAGATCTCAATCGTGCAGGAAATGTGAGGAAAGGTTAATTATCCACAAAATATCACACCAACACTTAGAAAATGACAAGGAAGTGTGATGGTGCCATAGATGTTGGTTGGGCAAGATTCTCCCATGTCCATCATTGTTTATAACTTTTAGTAAAGATTCTACCCACCTAGATTCCACCTAGATACAATTCATATATCCCAAAGAAATCACACTACGAGATTCTTAATCTCATATCTTGCATACCACATATTCCATTATGTTTTTGTATCTTCCCAACATTTAATCTCCATTAAAAATAATGAGATATAACATAATATTCTCACCACAAAAGCAACATATCTTTCATATCACATATTCCATTCTATGTTTGTATTTTCCTAGCATCTAATCTCCATTAAGAAAATGAGATATGAAATAATCCTCTCACCACAAAAGCAACATATCTTGCATATCACATATTCCATTTTATGTTTGTATTTTCCTAGCATTTAAACTCCATTAAAAAAAATGAGGTACAACATAATCCTCTCACCACAAAAGAAAAAAACTAAAAAAACAATGTAAACCAAATATCATATCACATATTCCATTGTATGTTTGTACTTTCTCGGCATATAATCTCCATTAAAAAATGTAAGATATCAAATAATCCTTTCACCACACAAGTATTCCAACCTAGCATCATAATTCCAAACAATAATAACTTAATATCAACTATATCTTAAGAAGTGTTTAGGAATTAATGTCAGCTATATGCTTAGAAGTGTTTAAGAATGATATGGAGAAAAAATAAAATAAACACAAAATGTAAATAAAAACAATTCCAAAAATTTTGGATTGGTTAATTTTAAGGAGAATAAGACATTAGAAACCTTAGGAAAATGGACAATTCTGGGTAACTCAATGCATCCATAATCTTCATCACTTAGTTAAAACTCATTTAGAATTGAATATTGAGTTGCAAAAAATATTTCTAATCCATCTCACTAACAACTACCAGCCAGACCAATTGATTAATTTAAGGAGAATAAGACATTAGAAACCTTAGGAAAATGGACAATTCCAGGTAACTCAATGCATCCATAATCTTCATCACTTAGTTAAAACTAATTTAGAATTGAATCTTGACTAGAAAAAAATATTTCTTATCCATCTCACTAACAATCCCCACCCAGAGCCAACATGAGATGAAGAACAAAACTACCCCCAATGTTGTACTCACTGTGTATATTTTCATCATTCATTTGTTTTCCTACATAGATGAGCCTGCGATGGGCATCAACACAGAAAACTTTAGTATTAGGAAAAATCAATCTTTCAATACAGATAATAAATTTATTTATGTACATCATTCAACATTTCAGTATTTTATCCTACCCAACGTATCTCTTTTGAATTTAATATAAAATGCAAAATTACATCTATTATAAATGACTTTAAAAATAAACAATTTTTTTAGTTTTATAATCTCACAACATATATAGTATAATCATGTTGACCAACAAATTTGAAATTCACAAAAGATTCTGAGCTTCGAATTCAATCTGCTATGTAGACTACTAAAAGCAGATACAACTTACAACACAAGTTCTTATCAAACATCGCAAGAGAACTAGAAGGATCAAGTGTTAGAGAGAAAAATATACTAACATAAACATGAAACACTAATGACCTTCTCAAAAAAATGACGAAAAATTGCACCTATTGCATAAGTACTTCTTCCCCAATAGCTAAAGAGATAAAATTAAAAGATGTTCTTTAGATTACAAAATCATGAAACATACAAGCTACTTAAAAACATAAATAAATACAAAATTTTGAAAAAAATATTAAAAGCTGATGATAGTGCAAATGTGGTTTGAGACTGAAAAACTCAGTGCTGCAACATTGAATTGAACTCGTTGCAGTCTAGACTCTAAGAACACACATATGCTTAACTTACAGTAATATAGACTCACTTGCACAATGAAATCATACTATAAAATAAATAAATTATATTACAAAAGACACCCAAATAGATGAAAGCATACTGTAAAAGAACTAAATTATATTATAAAAGGCACACAAATATACCTGCACATGGATCTAGGAGTATAGCATACCTTTGTTGTATAGGCGGTATTCCTTCCTTTTCCTCAATTGGTTGCTTAATTTGGTCGACTGTATCATTGGGTTCAATATCTATCTCGACTCCCTTTCGTGTAAGGGTTTTGACCTTGATGGAAGTGCCTCCCCTTAACCGCACAAGCAAGTGAAGAGTTGAGTGGTTTTCCATATTATAATCTGCTAGAGTGAGCCCATGTTCTAATTGTTTTCCAACAAATAGTATTCACTACTTATGTGGAGGGATACCCTCCTTATACTGTCACAATAACTAAATAACACACCTAGTTAGAGACCAAGTGCAATTGCATTTTACAACAGAAGGAAAACACTCTGTATACACAGTGCTTAAACTTCAAATACTACACAAAACCTTAAAACTCATAAATAGTTTAAATGACTATCACCAAGTATGATACACCATAGATATTACAAAAATACACGATGATTTAAAAGGTTGTCAATGACTACTTTACATATACTTCAAAATCTGCAAAGATTCAAAAGGCTATCAACAAGCACTATACAAGCAGTAAAAATCCACAATGATTTTAACAAGTATTAGTAAGTACCAATACCAAATAATCAAATTTTGGTACGCATGACAGGCTCGGGACTAACAGTGAGGAGTTAGAAGTTTCTCACGAGAGGATAAGGTTCCATCCCCACCAGCTTTCACTCACTTGGAGATATGGTTCAAACTTATGACATTGAGAGATGAACACTAGTTGAACATATAAAGGGAGTTTCATGATTGTGTTTTGGTTAAGACTTTCCATATTTAAGAGGTCAGCAGAGTGGGGGAAAGTGGGGAGCTGTTATATCCTCCAACAGGGCCTAAAGATATACCAAAGAAGTGGCAGACACACAACCTACACGGAGTTAAGTCCAGGTGAGTATGTAGGTGTATAATTTAAGTAGCATCTCATTAGCAAATAGATGGTGATTGATCAATGCATATATAAAAGTCATCTCACCTGTGGATATATGGTGGCTAATAAATACACGAGAGGCATTTTATAGAAGTAAAAGTAAAAAATTCTACACAAATAGTGTTTAATTTCATTAACATAAGTAAAAAAACCAACAAAAAATGCATTATAGAATGCCCAATGGTTAAGAGTGCAACCACTGAAAATACATAGTTGCAGAATCTAAAAAAAATAATAAAGTTGTATTCCCCTTGGATCAAAAGTGAACGAAAAGTATGCATACACAAAGCTCACATGTCACAACACAAACCCGCAATAAACAAAATAAAACGGCAACAATAGGGCGTGAATGCCCAGAAGAAAACCACAGAGACCAAAAAGTAAATCATAAAAGAATCCATTCATAACCAAAAGCCATCAGTAAAAGAAAAACCCCACATGTAACAAAAAAAATTGAAAACAAAAACTAGGTTTTACAATTTTTTCATACAAAACCCCACTCGCATCAAACAAATAAAAAAAAGAAAACATAAACCTAATTGGGATAAAACATGATTCCCATACCTGGATTTTTCTCTTCACATTATCAATGGTGTCTATGCTTTCAACATCAAGGACGATCTTCCTAACTTTGAGAGTCTTCACAAATATCTGCATCTTGGTGTGAAAATATTACGAGTGGTGAAAGAATATGGTGAGTAGTGGAAAGATACAGATTGAGAAATTTAATGGTGAGAGTTTTGAGTTGTCAAAACTCAAGATGGAGGATGTGTTAGTGGATAAAGACCAATGGATCACAATAGATTCAGGTACTAAACAAACAACGATGTCACATGAAGACTCAACGAAGTCCTATGGGAAGGCAACGAGCACAATATGATTACGTGACTGAGATTCTGTATTGCTAATGTATGAGGGGAAGCTTCGGCGAAGGCTTTGTGGGACAAGTTAGGGACTTTGTACCAATCTAAGTCTCTAGTCAATAAATTGTTCCTACTGAAAAAGCTATATAAGGTGAGGATGAAAGATGGAGACTGAGTGACACAGAATCTGAATTCCTTTAATATTTTGGTAAGAAAGTTATTATCTCTTGATATTAAAATTTTAGATGAATATAAATGCATCAGTTTTTTTTGTTCTCTAACAGATTTGTGGGATATTCTCATTTTTGCAATAACTAGCAATGCATCTACCTTGCACTTTGATGAAATAGTCTCATCCTTGCTATCGGAGCAAATGAGACAGAAAAATATGGAGGGCCAAAATGTTGATGCCTTGTCTGTACGAGGTTTGTCACAAAACAGAAACAAAAATAAGTCCTCGAGTGGGAGATCTAAATCTTTAGAAAAACGTTAAAGGTGTGATGGAAATGTGGAAAGGAAGGACACTTCAAAGGGGACTGTAAATCTAAAGATCCTTTGAAAGGAAAGGGATGTGATGTTGCTCCTTTTGCAGAGGAAAAAACCACCTCAGATGAAGGTGGGATGTGTACTTGGCGTCTTCTTCATGTACACATGTAGATCATGAGGCATGGTTGATTGACGTAGGTGCATCCTTTCACTTCACTCCCCACAGGGAGTGTTTTTGTGAGTAAGAAAAATATGATAGTGATGATGTCTTCTTAGGGGATGACATGATGGATAGAATTGTGGGTCGCTGAAAATACAAGTTGAAGTTTCAAGGTGGAAGGATTAGAACACTTCCACTTGTTTTGCATATTTTTCATTGGCTAGAAATTTGATTTATGTAAGAAAGTTGGATGATGCAAGTTTAAGAACAATATTCGTTAAAGATACATGCAAGATGGTTTGGGGAGTACTCATATTGATGCGGGGATTTTGAATTGGAACTTTGTACAAGCTTTATATTAGCATTATTATTTATTGGTAGAATAGTTGTGTGATTCCTGAAAGTGGAGCAGAAAATCTAGTGGCCTCTCGAGAAAATATCATGCTATGGCATCAAAGGCTTGGAAATATTGGAGAGAAGGGTCTTCAAATACCTCATGGTAATGGTATGGTAGAAGTTATGTGTAATTCCTCTCTAGGTTTTGATTTTTTGTGAAAATTGTGTATATGGGAAGCAGAGTTGGGTCAGTTTCCCCTCTGGTGGTAAGAGAGAGAAACAAATATTAGAGCTTGTAGATAGTGATGTGTTTGGACCTGTGTCGGTTCCATCACCAAGAAATATTTTTTACTATGTATCATTTATAAATGACTCCTGAAGGAATACATGGATATATTTCGTGAGGAAAAAATTTGAAGTCTTTGACATGCTCAAATATGTTAAGTTTCTCGTGGAAAACCAGAGAGATAAAAATATAAAGGTGCTGAGAATAGAAAATGGTGGAGACCTTTACAAGAAGGAAATTGAACAGTTCTGTAAGGAGTGTGGTATAGCACGAGAGAAGACTACTCCATACACACCTCATCAAAATGGACTTGCAGAAAGAATGAACAAGAAATTGATGGGAAAGGCAAGAAGCATGCTCAGTGGTGTGGGGTTAGGACAAGAGTTCTCGGGAGAGGTAGTGGAGACTATACGTTACTTGGTTAACATATCACCATCATCAGCTTTGGAGGATAAGTCTCCATAAGGGGTATTGACTCGTAAGAAACCTTGTCTTTCACATTTGAAGGTTTTTCGATGTGATGCATATGTACATGTTCCAAACGAGAAAATAACAAAGTTGGATAGTAAATCTAAAAAATAAATATTCATTGGCTATAAGGATGATTTAAAAGTTTATAAGCTTTGAAACTCATAAACAAGGAAGGTTGTGTAGAGCTCAAATGTGGTCTTTAGAGAGGTAAAATATGTTATTAAACATGAAGTCCTATTAAAGGAACCTAAGAAGATAGAGTTTGAGCTAAATGAGGAAGAATTAGACTCTACAACACAAGATGGTATCATGGGTTATGTGGTAGGGGTTTTTTAACTCCACCAAGGGTTTTTGGGTTAAAAGGGGTATCAGGGAAATATAAAGTGGGGGACGGTAATTAGATAATGTGAGGGCATAGAAAAAACTTAGCATAAATGGTTTTGCGGGTTTTTAAGGGTAATAGGGAAATTAATAAGTGGGAAAAGTAATATTAGTAAGGGGGAATGGGTTTCACACTAGGAAAGGTGTTTTTAGAAAGGGGATGATTTTTTTAAGGGTAATTTATGTGGGAGTGTGAAACCAAATGGTAAAGGTAAGAATGAAGGTGAAAGGGTATTTACAAGTAATGAAGGAATGGGGAAATTAGCAGATAAGTATGTGGGGGTGTAGTGAAATGAGGGGAAATTAGTAAAGAAGCTTGGTGAATATCATTTTTCTCTCACAATTTCTCATGCACATGGAGCATAGGATTAAGCATGATAAATGTGCATTTGACTTAGCAACCTTGTGCATTTGCAACATTTCTTCTATCTAAACTTTATTTACCCTAACATTTTCTCTTCATTTCAATGGGTACATTTGAGCTGGCTAACCCTTTATTTCATTTTCTTTTTATTAAAAAACTATCTAATTCTAATCTTATAACTTCCAATGGGACACATTAAACTCATGTGCTCATTTTTATTCTCTACCTAACTAATGATGTGCAAAGATATAACAGTTTGGCTATATCTTTATTTTCTATCTATCAACATGAAATTTAAAGCATGGATGAGTCAAGATTAAGCTATTTGACTATGATGGATTGTGGCATTTATTATAAGCTGCCCACAATCTTATTTTGCATAGTAAAGTAGAAAGTAGTGGCATTTAAATTTTCACACTTTCATGATCTATTTTTATTTCTTTTTGGTGTTCATATTTTTTACTTTTTTTATCCTTCTCATTTCTTTTTGTCCTTTTTAGGAAATACCCTCTTTATATTTTTTTAATTTTAACATGGAAAACATTTTGCATAAAGCAAAAGTATGTACAATATTACAAGACTAACCATAGCCAATTCAAAATTATGAATCCTATTATTATAGGACCCTAGCATGCTCCACCATTGAATATTTTTGTTTGAAATTTATCACCACTCAACACTTTTTTTTCTTTTACTATGCCGTTTGAATCACTTCATATTATTTTTTCAACCAAAAGTGATGCAAATTTTAAAAATACATAGCTTTTACCTTTGGTTTTGGATCTTGATCTTGAAATTATTATATCTCTATAATATTGGCCTTCCAACATTCAAAATTTTCTCCTATGGTATCGTGCTTCCAACAACACTAGTTACATTGAGATCATATTCTTCAAGTCAATGTTATAGCAAATCTCCAAAGGTGACCTCCATATGGACTCGTGGAATATAAGGAACTTGTATGGACTACCACAAGGCACTCTTTCAACATTTGGCAATTAAAATAGTACCCAAGAAACTAGAGTCTATGAAATTTCTACAAATTTTTACAAAATTCAATTTTAATATATGAAAAGAGAGTTATGAAGATCTTCCCCAAGACACTTGTTTGAGATAGAATTTTAGAGCATATAAAAACATCTCTCATAGTATAGCTAACAAAGTTCTCAAAATTTTATAAGATGTGCAGCAAGATTTCATGTTCACCAAGATTTCAGGGAGAAAGTTGAGTGAAAATAAATCCATTTAGTCACAATGCTCATGATATTTTTAGCAAAACTCTTGGTAGAATCAAGTTTGAGTTGTTTAGGGAAGCTTTAGGCATGTCTGTGAATCCATTTCTCCAAATATTAATGAAGAAATGTAGTAATGGAGTGACAGTTGAAACAAAACCTTAAGGAGTTAGTCATTTTTTGTGTGTTTCATGTATATATTTCTCATGTGATGAATTTCAAGACTGATGTGTGCAGAGGACGTGTTAGTATGATAGGTGGGTGTGAGGGAAGTGTTAGTCTAACAGGTGGGTGTGAGGTTTCATAAAAAATTTGATTCGTTTATTTTTTGGCAAACATAACATTCAACTAATTGATATTGGATTAACATTGAGATGGACATTGCTATTATTTATCATCTTAATGTATTTTCCAAATCATTTTCTCTTTAAAATTCTATAAATTATCCAAATAACTCAGTTTTTCTATCCTCTAGTTTCTTGCCATTAATCTAAGATAGTCAATTCATGTTTCCATTAGCCACTCAATTGGTCTTTTCATCACATTTACCAATTAAATTGCATTAATAAATTTATAATTTTTTTACCCTCATTTTATGTAATGCACTACTAATTCTTTTAATCTCATTTTATGTATGGCAAAGGACACAAAATTTAGCTAAATTGTAACATCCAAATCAAATTCAAATTTTGTGGTGGTGTAGGCAACATGATAAGTGTGGTAAAATATAAATATAATTATACAATTTGGAGTACAATTTTGTGGTGGAGCAACCAAAATGGTAAGTGTGGTAAAATTATAAATATAATTATGGTAAGTATGGTAATTTGGGTTCATTTTGCACAATTGGTAATTTGATTTTGATTTACAAACTAGTTTTCTATACCTTACATTATAAAAGATTGGACCTCTAGAAAATTTAGTTATACTAAAATGCACTCCAAGAATAATATCTATTTTCACTTTTTATTAGAAGAGACCTACAATAATGGAATGATCTACACCACAAATTCAACAAATTACCTTGATGAAATTCCCAGAATTTGTCAATATGTAGTGACCATGTACAGATGCCATGGTGAATTTCCTTTGAATATGATGAAGTATGCTGGAATGTTACCACTGTACAACTAATTAGAGTGGTTGTGATGCTGTGTGATGGATTGCAGGTATTGTACAACAAAGTGGGGCTATTTATGATGTATCTACCATCAATGTTTTTTTTGCAACAAGATATGGCCATCTCCATATAACAAATTAATGAGCAACATGATTGGATCCTGTGATGGATTTCTAATATACTAGTTGATCTTTCTAGCTAGTTACATACACTTAAACACTAGAATAATAATAATAAAAAATGGAAACAATCTAGAAACATGTGTACAACTGATAACTAAAAATTGTAGATGGGTAACTAATGTAATTTTTAACATATGAACTGATATTTCCTAATTGCACACCCTTAACACAAAGTACATGAGAATGAAAATCCTACACAAACAAAAATAAACTGGAAACTAACAAGATCAATATGAGTACATGTGATAACCAAAAGCTTATTTCAGATACAACAATACTACCAAATATGGGGGAGATCCCAATCCTGCTAGCAATGTGAGGAAAGGTTATGGCAAGATCTCAATCCTTCAGGAGGAAATGTTACTTATCCACAAAAAAGACAGTGACAAGGAAGTTTGGTGGTGCCATAGATGTTGGTTGGGCTACATTCTCCCATGACCATCATTGTTTATAACTTTTAATAAAGATTATACCCACCTTCCATCCAGCCACAATTCATATATCCCAAAGAAATCACACTACAAGATACTTAATCTCATAGCTTACATATCACATATTCCATTCTATGTTTGTATTTTCCCAACATTTAATCTCCATTAAAAATAATGATATATAACATAATACTCTCACCCCAAAAGCAACATATCTTGCATATCACATATTCCATTCTATCTTTGTATTTTCCTAGCATCTAATCTCCATTAAAAAAATGAGATATAACATAATCCTCTCACCACAAAAGCAACATATCTTGCATATCACATGTTCCATTCTATGTTTGTATTTTCCCACCATTTAATTTCCATTAAAAAAAATGAGATACAACATAATCCTCTCACCACAAAAGAAACATATCTTGCATATCACATATTCCATTCTATGTTTGTATTTTCCCAGCATTTAATCTCCATTGGAAGAATGAAATATAACATAATCCTCTCACAACAAGAGCAAAAAAAAGAAAAAAAACAATGTAAAACAAATATCCTATCACATATTCCATTGTATGTTTGTACTTTGTGGGCATAAAATCTCCATTAAAAAAAGTGAGATATCACATAATCCTCTCACCACACAAGTATTCCAACCTAGCATCATAATTCCTACCAATAATCACATAATATCAACTATATCCTCACAAGTGTTTAGGAATTAATATCAGCTATATCTTCACAAGTGTTTAGGAATGATATGCAGAACAAATAAAATAAACACAAAATGTAAATTAAAAACAAGTCCACAAATTTTTAATTGGTTAATTTTAAGGAGAATAAGACATTAGAAACCTTAGGAAAATGGGCAATTCCACTTAACTCAATGCATCCATTATCTTCATCACTTAGTTAAAACTGATCTAGAATTTAGTATTGAGTGTAAAAAAATATTTTTTATCCATCTCACTAACAACCCCCACCCAGACCAATTGGTTAATTATAAGGAGAATAAGACATTAGAAACCTTAGGAAAATGGACAATTCCAGGTAACTCAATGCATTCATAATCTTCATCACCTAGTTAAAACTGATTTAGAATTGAATATTGAGTGGCAAAAAATATTTCTTATCCATCTCACTAACAACCCCCATCGGAGAGCCAGCCCCTAACAACCCCCATCCGAGAGCCAGCCCCAAATGAAGAACATAACCACCCCCAATGTTGTACTCACCTGGTATCCTTTCATCATTCATTTGTTTTCCTACATAGATGAGCCTGCAATGGGCATCAAAACAAAAAATTTTAATATTAAAAAAAATCATTCCTTCCACACATATAAGAAATTTATTTATGTACATCATTCAACGTTTCAATATTTTATCATGCACAAAGTATCTCTTTTGAATTTAATATAAAATGCAAAATTACATCTATTCTAAATATTTTACAAGTAAACAATTTTTTTAGTTTTATAATCTCACAACATATATAGTATAATCATGTTGACCAGCAAAATTTCCTACCTTTGACGACATATATTGCATACCTTTGCTGTATAGGCGGTATTCCTTCATTTTCCTCAACTGCCTGCTTAATTTGGTCAATTGTATCATTAGGTTCAATATCTATCTCTACTTCGTTTCCTGTAAGGGTTTGACCTTGATGGAAATGCCTCCCCTTAACCGCAAAAGTAAGCAAAGAGTTGAGTGGTTTTCCACATTATAATCAGCCAGAGTGAGCCCATCTTCTAGTTGTTTTCCAGGAAATATTAATCGCTGCTCAAGTGGAAGGATACCCTCCTTACACTGTCACAACAACCAACTAACACACCTAGTTAAAGCCCAAGTGCAATTGCATTTTACAACAAAACGAAAACATTCTGTATACACAGTGCTTAAACTTCAAATGCTACGCAAAACCTTAAAACTCATCAATAGTTTAAACCACTATCAGCAATTACGATACACCAAAGATATTACAAAAATCCACAATGATTTAAATGACTGTCAATGACTATTTTACATATGCTTCAATGTTTGCAAAGATTCAAAAGGACATCAGCAAGCACTATACAAGCAGTAAAAATCCACAACGATTTTAACGAGTATTAGTAAGTACCAATACCAAATAATCAAATTTAGGCCATCAGCAAGCACTATACAAGCAGTAAAAATCCACAATGATTTTAACGAGTATTAGTAAGTACCAATACCAAATAATCAAATTTTGGTACGCCGGACAGGCTCGGGAGTAACAGTGAGGAGTTAGAAGTTTCTCACTATGGGGTAAGGTTCCATCCCCACCAGCTTTTGCTCACTTGGAGATATGGCTCAAACTTATGACACCCGGAGATGAATACCAGGTGAACATATAAAGGGAGTTTCACGATTGTGTTTTAATTAAGAGTTGCCAGATTTAATAGGTCAGAGGTCAGCAGAGTGGGGGAAAGTGGGGAGTTGTTATATCCTCCACCAGGGTTAAAACATATACCAAAGAAGTGGCGGACACACAACATACACGGAGTTAAGTCCAGGTGAGTACGTAGGTGTATAATGTAAGTAGCATCTCATCAGTGAATAGTTGGCGGATGATCAATGCATATATAAAAGTTATCTCATCTCTGCATATATAGTGCCTAATCAATACATGAGAGGCATTTTATAGAAGTAAAAGTCACAAATTCTACGCAAATAGCATTTAATTTCACCAACACAAGTAAAAAAATAACAAAAAATGCAGGATAGAATGCCCAATGGTTAAGAGCGCAATCACTGACAATACAGAGTTGCAAATCTAAAAAAAATAATAAAGCCGTATTCCCCTTGGATCAAAAGTGAAGGAAAAGTATGCATACACAAAGTACACATGACACAACAAAAACCCGCAATAAATAAAATAAAACGGCAACAACACGGCATGAATGCCAGGAATAAAACCACAGAGACCAGAAAGTAAATCATAAAAGAATCCATAAATAACCAAAAGCCATGAGTAAAAGAAAACAAAAAAATTCGAAAACAAAAACTAAGTTCTACAATTCTGCCATACAAAACCCCACTCGCATCAGACAACTAAAAAAAGAAAACATAAACGGAATTGGGATACAACATGATTCCAATACCTGGATTTTTCTCTTCACATTATCAATGGTATCGCTGCTTTCCACATCGAGGATGATCGTCTTTGCTTTGAGACTCTCCACAAATATCTGCATCTTGGTCTGAAAATATCACCGATCCTCCAAAAAAAACCTGTGCGAGATAGGGGAATCCAGCCCAGATTGAAGGGTGGTGAGATTACGGAGTGAAAAGGACCAGTCTCTCTTGAAATGAAAATTATCGAGGACGGAATAGATACATATAAGGTTCATGCAAGCATAAGTTGTTTGATCTGACAAGAAACAAGAACCCCTTAACAGAAGGGCAATGAAGAATTTGACACCGACGGGATGGCTGATTGCCCCAGGACCATCATAAGTCCACGATTGTGTCCCTAAAGAACACCCAGAAGTTTTTACACGAGTCGATGAAAATCATTTTACCATACGTCAAGGGAGGGCATAGCCAGAACCATGAGAATTGTGGTCCACCAATAGGATTGCAAGAAACTACCAAAATTTATTTTCAACTCAATTTTGTAATGAAATTTATTGTTTTTTATTTTATTTTAACTAAGTATAGTGTGAATGCCTAAAATATTATAGATTCTATAAATTTTCACTCGTTTAAAAAAAATACAATTAAATTATAAATACAATTAAAAACATAAAATTTTGGAGTTTTTGGTTTTCCTCATGATATTGTTATGTGATATGGTAGCTTAATAATTAAGGTCCTTTTATGTTATTAAATATGTTTTAAATTGATTAATTATTAGTATAGCATATTTTTAAAATGAATTCAAAGAAATTTCAAAATAGAAATTATTTGAAGGAATTAGAGGTAATTTTGCGAACCAAGACTTTTTTTTTGGTAGAAGTATAATTCTAGTGAGGGCTACTCATCTTAAAAGTTATGGGATTACCTTGAAGTAATGGTCAAAATTCATGGTTGCATTCTTAGACATTATACTAATGGTCTTCTAACACAAACAAATATAAGCACATTAATTATGTCACTAATTTTAAAAATTATGGAAATACCTTGAAGTAATGGTTGAACCTAATGGATTTGTGACATATGTATACATAAGTGGAATAAGCTCACCCCATCTTTCTTTTATGAAAATCCCCTAGGATATAGATAAGCTTGTGAGAGAGTGCATTCTTAAGGCACTCCTTATAATATCATTGGTAAAAACATCAATTAACCCTATATGCCAAGTATGGGATAGTATGAGAACCAATAGAGGTTATTATAATAATAAACAAGACTAGCCCTCTCTCATCCGTGTAAAAGGGCATTACATACCAATTCCACCAAATAATCTATATATGATATAGTAAAATCATATATATATATATATACATACATATATATATATATATATATATATATATATATATATATATATATATATATATATATATATATATCTAATGTTTTGAATAACATCCTCATATAAATGAGAATACCTGTATACTTTTTAAAAAGAAAGAGAACAAACTCTAGTGTACGAAAGAACCAACATGAAATAATTCTTTCGAGACTACCCCGCGTGCACACGGTCACACGGGGTCAAGAGGGCCCCCTGTACTTTGTGTCTGGTGCTGTCGTCGGTCATAGGGGGGCGGCTGCCCCCGTGTCGGGGGGTATTGGCGGGGGCGGTAGCCCCGTTGCATGGGGTCTCGAGCAATGCCCTGGGAAAATTATTTGGACCCTATATTAGGGGGGCAGACCTTCCTATGGTTTTGTGCATGGATTTCACAAATGGTTTTTTTGCATGATGGTTTTTTGTCCATGGTAATTTGTAGATCCGGTCAAGGGAACTACGGTTATGTTTTAATCCATGGTTAATGGATTGGGTTTATGGTTTCTTCTGCATATATATATATATATATATATATATATATATATATATATATATATATATATATATATATATTGTAACATTGAAAGGAACATAATGAAAAATCAATCTCATAATCTTGGTATTGAAGGGAAAATCTCTTTGTATATCTTTTTTATGTTTTCTGCTCTCCCCATTCTTTGTTTTCTATTTTTAGAATTCGTATGCACATAATCTACGTACATGGTTAAAACCTACATTTGGTATTAGAGTTGTTTTGGCTTAAAGGGGATGCCTTTGCTACTGAGTGGTTTTTGCTCAAGCGTGTGGTAGACCGTGTTCACTAGGAGATCTACGGGATCGATTCTTGTGGTGAAAGAATATGGAGAGTAGTGGAAAGATAGAGATTGAGAAATTTAATGGTGAGAGTTTTGAGTGTTGAAACTCAATATGAAGGATGTGTTGGTGGATAAAGATGAATGGATCATAGTAGATCTGGGTACTAAACCTACAACAATGTGAGATAAAGACTCAACGAAGTTGCATGGGAAGGCAATGAGCACAATAAATTGCGTGACTCAGATTCAGTATTGCTAATGTATGAGGGGAAGCTTCGGCGAACGCTTTGTGGGACAAGTTAGGGACTTTGTACCAATCAAAGTCTCAAGTCAATAAATTGTTCCTATGGAAAAAGCTGTATAACGTGAGGATGAAAGATTCAGACTCAATGACAAAGAATGTAAATTCCTTTAATATTTTTGTCAGCAACTTATTATCTGTTGATATTAAAATTTTAGATGAAGATAAATGCATCGCTTTTTTTTGTTCTCTAACAAATTCATGGGATATTCTTGTTTTTGCAATAAGTAGCAATGCATATACCTTGCAGTTTGATGAAATTGTCTCATCCTTGCTATCAAAGGATATGACACAGAAAAATATGGGGGCCCAAAATGTTTATCGCTTGTCTGTACGAGGTTCGTCCCAAAAGAGAAACAAAAATAAGTTCTCGAGTGGGAGAGCTAAATTTAGAGGGAGATCTAAATCATTAAAAAAAACTTTAAAGGTGTGCTGGAAATTCGAAAACGAAGTGCACTTCAAAAGGGATTGTAAATCTAAAGCTCCTTAGGAAGGAAAGGGATGTGGTGATGCTCTTTCTGCAGAGGTGAAGACCATCTCAGATGAAGGTGGGGATGTGTACATGGCTTCTTCTTCATGTACACATGTAGATCATGAGGCATGGTTGATAAACGTAGGTGCATCCTTTTACTTCACTCCCCACAGGGAGTGGTTTTGTAAGTAAGACAAATATGATGGTTGTGATGTATTATTAGGGGATGTCATGAATGCTAGAATCATGCGTCGCCGAAAATACAATTTAAAGTTTCAAGGTGGGAGGATTAAAACACTTCTCGATGTTTTGCATATGTTTTCATTGGCTAGAAATTTGATTTATGTAAGCAAGTTACATGATGCATGTTTAAGAACAATGTTCGATTAAGATACATGGAAGATGGTTTGGGGAGGACTCATATTGATGTGGGGAGTTCAAATCGGAACTTTTACAAGCTTTAGGGTAGCACTATTATTTATGGATGGAACTGTTGTGTGATTCCTCAAAGTGGAGCAGAAAATCTAGTGGTCTCTCAAGAAAAGACCATGCTATGGAATCAAAGGCTTAGACATATTGGATAGAAGGGTCTTCAAATTCCACATGGTAATGGTATGGTAGAAGTTATGTCTAGTTCCTCTATAGATTTTGATTTTTGTGAAAATTGTGTATATGGGAAGCAGAGACGGTTGAGTTTCCCCTTTGCTCGTAAGATAGCGAAACAAATATTAGAGCTTGTACATAGTGATGTGTTTGGACCTATGTCGGTTCCATCACTCAGAAAGTTTTTTTATTATGTATCATTTATAGATGACTTCTCAAGGAATACAAAAATATATTTTTCTCACGAGAAATTTGAAGTCTTTGACAGGATCAAATATGTTAAGGCTCTCATGGAAAACGAGAGAGGTAAAAATATAATGGTGTCGAGGGTAGATAATGGTAGAGATTTTTACAAGAAGGAATTTGAAGAGTTCTTTAAGAAGTGTGTTATAGAATGACAGAAGACTACTCCATATACACCTCATCAAAATGGAGTTGCAGAAAGAATGAACCAGACGTTGATGGAAAAGGCATGAAGCATGTTTAGTGTTGTCGGGTTAGGATAAGAGTTCTTAGGAGAAGGAATGGATACTACATGTTACCGAGTTAACATATCACTATCATTAGCGTTGGAGGATAAGTCTCCATAAGAGGTATTGACTCGTAAGAAACCTTATCTTTCAAATTTGAGGGTATTTCGATGTGATGCATATGTACATGTTCTAAATGAGAAAATAAAAAAGTTGGAGACTAAATCTAGAAAGTGCATCTTCATTGGGTATAAGAATGATTTAAAAGGTTATAAGCTTTGCAACTCATAAACAAGGATGGTTGTGTAGAGTCGATATGTGGTCTTTAGAGACGTGAAATATGTTATAAACATGAAGTCCTATTAAAGGAACCTAACAAGATAGAGTTTGGGCTAAAGGAGGAAGAATTAGACTCTACAATAGAAGATGGGACCATGGGTCATCTAGCAGAGGTTTTTTAAGTGCACCAAGGGTTATTGGGTTAAAAAGGATTTTGGGGAAATATAAAGTCGTGGATGGTAATTGGATAATGTGAGAGCATAGAAAAACTTAGGATAAATGGTTTTGTGGGTTTTTAAGGGGAATAGGGAAATTAATAAGTGGGGAAAGTAATATTTGTAATGGGGAATGGGTTTCACACTAGGAAAGGGGTTTTTAGGAAGGGGGATGATTTTTTTAAGGGTAATTTCTAGGAGAGTGTGTGAAACCAAGGGGTAAATGTCAGAATGAAGCGAAGAGCGTATTTATAAGTAATGAAGGGAAAAATGGGGAAATTATCAAATAAGTATGTGGGGTTGTAGTGAAATGAGGGGAAATTAGTAAAGAAGCTTGGCGAATATCCTTTCATTCTCAAATTTCCTAATGCACATGGAACATAGGATTAAGCATGATAAATGTGTTTTTGACTTGGCAACCTTGTGCATTTGCAACATTCTTCTACCTACCCTTTATTTACCCTAGAATTTTTTCTTCATTTCAATGGGTGCATTTGAGCTTGTTGACCCTTTATTTCATTTTCTTTTGATTAGAAAGCTATCTAGTTCTAACCTTATAACTTCCAATGGCTCACACTAAACTCATGAGCTCATTTTTATTCTCTACCTAACTAATGATCTTCCAAGATATAACAGTTTGGCTAGATCTTTATTCTCTATCTATCAACATGAAATTTAAAGCATGGATGAGTCAATATTAAGCTATTTGAGTATCATGGACTGTGGCATTTCTTTGAAGATGCAAAAAATCTTATTTTTCTCACTAAAGTAGAATGTAGTGGAATTTAAATTTTCACACTTTCATAATCTATTTTTATTTCTTTTTGGGGTTGATATTTTTTACTTTTTTTATCCTTCTTCTTTATTTTTTTCCTTTCATTATTCTTTTAGGACATACCTTCTTTATATTTTTTAATTTTTAATATGGAAAACATTTTGCAAAAAGCAAAAAAATGTACAATACTACAAGACTAACCATAGCCAATTCAAAATTATGAATCCTATTATTATAGGATACTAACATGCTCAACCATTGAATAGTTTTGTTTGATATTTATCACCACGAAACCCTTTTTTTTCTTTTACTATTATGTCTGAATCGCTTCATGTTATTTTTTCAAACAAAAGTGATGCAAATTTTAAAAATACATAGCTTTTCCCTTTGATTTTGGATCTTGATCTTGAAATTATTCTATCTCTATAATATTGGCCTTCCAACATTCAAAATTTTCTCTTATGGAATCATGTTTCCAAGAACACTAGTTACATTGAGTTTATATTCTTCAAGTCAATGTTACACCAAATCTCCAAAGGTGACCTCCTTATGGACTTGTGAGATAGACGGAAATTCTATGGACTACCACAAGACACTCTTTCAACATTTGGCAATTAAAATGGTACCCAAGAAACTAGTGTCTCTCAAATTTTGACCAATTTTTACAAAATTCAATTTTAATGTATCAAAAGAGAGTTATGATGATCTTCCCCGAGACACTTGTTTGAGATAGAATTTTCGAGCATATAAACGCATCTATCATAGTATAGCTAACAAAGTTCTCAAATTTTTATACAATGTTCAACAGGATTTCATGTGTGATACATTCTAATTTTGTTTGTATGAGTATTTTTCTTACTATCTAAAGCTATTTATACAAAAAGAAACGAGGCTAGAAACCTAAGGGTTTATTGAACCCTCCAAACTACCAATCCATGGAAATTCTTCAAAGAAAACCAAACAAGAATAAACATGTTAGATCTAAGACTTTGTGATCCATAATGTAGAAATATGTCTTCCGGATTAATCACATTATTAGGATTTGGTCAATATTTCTAACCAACTAATGTGGCTCATCCTCACGACAAGGTGACAAATCAATCGATCTGTGGAAATAAATAGCATGGATGCATCATTGGCGAGAGTTAGTCGTTACAAAATTAGTTATTAAGGTAAGAAAATATTATTTAAAATTTTGTCAAAAATCACGTGTTATGAATAACTAAATCTAGAATATTATATTTTAATGAATTTAATAATTATGTACATAATATTAGAATGTTAAAATATTAAGGGTTTAGTTAAGAACTAGCTCTTAGGAATAACTAAATCTAGAAAATTCTATTTCAATTAATTTAATAATTATTTATATAATATTAAAATATTAAGAATTTTGTTAAGAACTAGGTGTTAGGAATAACTAAATCTAGAAAATTCTATTTCAATGAATTTAATAATTATTTATATAATATTATTTGTTATGAGAGGGCCTGTTCTATTAAATAGCTCAGTAGACTTAAAAAATAATAATATAAAACAAATAAATAAAGCATCTTATTGCAACCAAACAAGGGAAAATATATTTTAACTAAATTAACAAAAATAAACATTTTAAAAAATAGATGAAAAAATGAAAAAATAAATAAATAAAAATAATAATAATAAATAAACAAAATGCTAGTTTATATATATATATATATATATATATATATATATATATATATATATATGTGGAGAAATATCATGATTTCATTAACAGAGAAAATAACATGTTGTAAATGCCATAGGCATATGAATAAAAAGTGACTGTGGTCAAATGTGGACTATTTGTAAGTGTAAAGAAACTACAAAAAGACCTTGTGTAGGGTATGCTATTAGTATCTAATCATATACATTTTATTTACATATTCAAAAATTCACCCATGGTGATTAATGTTCTGTAGGCAAAATATTAACACACAAAAAATTGATAAGTTAGGGCATGTCAAGACTATGTAGATCATAATCCATGTAAGGTTTATGGAAGAACTCATAGATCTACTGAAGTGTATGCTCCCTCACCATCCATTCCCCTCTAGGATAATGCGTTGCCTCCTTTGAAAGTTGGTTTGCGGATTCATTGCGCTCCCTGTAGATATGAGTACATGAAATAAGATCAAATTGTGTTTTTAGAAATAAAACATCATCCAATATGGTTTTGAGTGTATATGCATGGCATGTTGATATGCAGTTGAACCAGTTAATAGCAATCTTGGATTCCCCATAAATTTGTATGTGTCTGTAATTTTTGTAAATAAAAAAATATAAGAGATGACACAGTGTAAGGAGCTCTGCGAAACTGTTTGTGCCATCCCCCAACTCTAAACAGATGTGAAAATAGTTTGTTTCAGTCAAATGAAGCATAATTCTGCCACCACAACCATATTCTTGTGCTGCTCCATTGAAATAGGCCAAAGGGTGTGCTTTGTCAATGACTTCTGGAGTAATGTTCTGAGTCAAAAAATGTGTTCATTGACCAGGATTTCCAAATGGCTACTACAAATCTTGAGGATTATCTATGTTAAGGCAATTTTTTTCCCCTAAAAGATATTGTTGTTCCAGCACATCCAAATGTATGAGCATAATATTAAAGGTAGGTTCCGAGATCTTGGGTTAGTTTTTATTGCCCACCACTTGTTCCACGCAGTTGGTATATCAATGTCAATCCATGTAAGTGGTAAGTTTAGTGTGTATAAGACCTATGCCCATACCTGTTGAGTAGTGGGGCATGAGAGGAAGAGATGTTGATTTGATTCCTCCTTTGCTCAGCATAAAACACACCATGTAGGCCCCAGATATGATCATTTCCTAAGATTAGATCCATTCAGGGTTTTATCCATAATGATGTTCCACACCAGTAAGCAAGAGCATGGTGCACCTTTTAACTTCCAAATATTACTCCACCAGCTTTTCGGAGATTCAAGCTTATGGCCAGCATGGATGATAGGATATCCATCATTTGGGGTATAGTTTCCTTTCTGTGCAAATCCGCAGATCATGGCATCATCCTCATCCTTTAATCTCACATGGGAGTCGATTAATTCCTGCATGTAAGTCGTCCACTCCATGCGCCATTGAGTTGGCATATCCAAGACCTCCCCAGATAACCATGCTTGCTAATATATAGCTGTATTGTGGGGGTCTCCGAGTTGTGCTATGTTGACCACTCCATTTTGATTGAAGAAGGTAATCAGGTAAGGTGGGAGATGGTAGGAGTTTCCAGAGCCGATCCATGGATCAATCCCAATGCGAAGAGACCCAACATTACCTATCCTCCATGTAAGACCCCTTCTTATGGTGGGAAGGGTATTTATTACATCCGTCGAGATCACTGATATACCCTTCCTATTCCAGGTAGGTAACCTTAACCAATCCAACACAAAGCTTTGCCCAGATGTATTTGTATTTAACCACCTCTGACCACAGGTTCCTTTTCTTCAAGAGCAATGAACCTAGTTTTGCGCAAGTGCTTGTACAAAAGCAGAGAGGATTTTTAGACCCTAACATCCCCATTTTTTGCGAGTAGAAATTCTACTCCATTTGATCCATGCATAGGGTTTTCCTTCCTTATGGCCCTTCCATAAGAAATGAGAACATACTCGTTGAATTCTTTGTAGTATACCTTGGGGGATCCAAGCCACGGAAATTTAAAAGACCCGTGTGGCTTCCAGAACCGATTTAATGAGTGCGAGTCTACCGGATCTCGAGAGTAGATGATGGCTCCAAATTTTTAATCTTCTTTCCACCTTGGCAATCAAACATGTTGAGTTTGCAATTTTGTATCCATCTTCTTTTATCCTAAAGCCCAAGTACTTCAAACCTTCCTCCAATGACAGGTTTTGAAAGGTGGAATTTTGTATTGCATTGTAGGTTTCCTCTTGAGTACACACAGAGAATGATATATTAGATTTGGTCCCATTTATTTCCATATCTGTTGCAACGATAAATAGTTTACGCACTTCAGAGAGTGTGATGTTGTATTGTATTCCCCCATCTAGGACACTGTGAATGTCATCAACAAAGAGCAGATGAGATAGTGTGCATTAATCTGTCATCTTTAGGCCCATTTGTTACCTTGCTCACTTCTCTGAATCATCTTGGTAGGCCTTCCATGACCAAGAGAAATAGCAGAGAGGATAGTGGGCACCCTTGCCTGATTCCACTCTCTGCCTAGAAAGAGTGTGAGGTTGATCCATTGATTAAGATTGCAAATGATACAAAGGTGACGTAGCACATAATACATCTGATATAAAATAGTGGGAACCCTAGACAAGTGAGTATCATCCTTAGGTATAACTAGCTCAACATGTAAAAGGCCTTTCATAGGTGAATTTTTAGCAACATCCCTTTGAATTTCTTCAGTTTGATGGAGTGAAGGGCCTCTTGTGTCGTGCCTATGGCCTCATGGATTTTTCAGTTTTGTAGAAAGGAAAACTGTTCCAGAGAGATGTGGCCTTACAACATTGGTTTAATGTGGTTTTCAATAATATTCGTGATAATTTTATAAAAGAAATTACGTAGGGATATAGGTCTAAAATCATTGAAAGGTATTGGGGAGTCCGACTTGGGGATGAGGGCTATATAGGTGGAATTGATAGGTTCAAATATTCTACCCAATAAACAACTTTATTCGACCACACAAAGTAAGTCCAGTACAATGACGTCCATATTAGGTTCAATGATATACTGCTATTAGAGAAAAGAGGTATGGTTGAAGGTCTTCCTATTTTAAAACCCGTTCATATAGATTGTGATGCATGTGCACTAGGAAAGTTTCACAGAGACGAATTTCTTGTGAATGCTGATAGAAGGAGGAGAGATATACTCGAGATGGTACACACAGATTTATGCGTGCCTATGCAGACAAGATCGTTAGGTGGTGCATACTATTTTTTACTATTTATTGATGAATGTACTAGATTTACTTGGGTGTATTTCCTGAGGAAGAAGAGCCAAACTCTTGAATACTTCAAGGAGTTCAGAAGTATGGTTGAAAAGCACGTAGGTAAAAGCATCAGGATTCTCCACTCAGATCAAGGGGAGAGTATAAGAAAGCTTGTGTCCTCAAATACTGCAAAGATAATGGGATACAACAATAGTTTGCAGAGAAAGGGGTTGCAGAGAGGAAGAACATAACCCTTGTGGAGTGCGCTTGTAGTATGTTGAAAGGTAAGAATCATTCTAATGGGTTTTGGGCTAAAGTGATTTATAGTCCAATATATATAAAGAATAGGAGTCCATCGAGAAGTTTATATTGCAAAACTCCTTTTGAAGATTTGTTTGGTTATAAGCCCACATTTAAGCATTTGAGAGTTTTTGGCAGTAAAGCCTTTGTCCATATTCCAAAGGAAGATAGAAAGAAACTCAATTCAAAGACCATCAAATGCATTTTTGTTGGGTGTTGTACAAAATTTAAGGCTTAGAGATTGTTTAATCTCTCTACTCATAAAGTTTTTGTGAGTAGAGATGTAGTGTTTCATGAGCAAGTTAGTGATGGAAGCCATGAGAGTGCTAATGAAGAATGACATATGCCCTTGTTTATGGAAGAAGGAAGTGACGAATGAGGTGACAACAATGAGCAGCAGTAGAAGTAGGAAGGGAAAGAATATGATGTAGTTGTCAAGACAAGTCCATAAAATGATGATGAGACAAGGTTTCAAGCTACCCTACCACTGAGGATATGAGGTATGAAGGTTTAGTTTCTAGTAAGATATAGGAAAAATGCTCTGATAACTAGCATGACGAATGGTTTTTAACCCTCGAGTTATAAAAAAGCGAGTCAATATAGTGAATGGAGGGCTGCTATAGAAGAGGAATATGAATCAATCATCTAAAAAAAAACTTGGGTTTTAGTTAAATTACCTAAGGGCAAATGACCCATAGGATGAAAATGGATATATAAGACTAAATTTAAAGCAAATGGGAGCATGGATAAGTATAAAGCTATGCTTGTTGCAAAGGAGTATTCGCAACAAGAAGGCATAGATTATGATGAAACATTTTACCTTGTGGCTAAATTAAACACAATGAGAATGATAATTGCTTAAGCTACCAAACACCATTGGATGATTCACGAGCTAGATGTTAAATCTGATTTTCTAAATGGGGACTTAAAAGAAGAATCCTACTTAGTGCAACTTGAGGAGTTTTTGAAACAGGGTGAAGAACATTTAGATTTCACATTGAAGAAAGTGTTCTATGGACTAGAATAGGCACCGAGTTCATGGTATGACAAAACTTATTCATTTTTCCTATAGAATGGTTATAAAAGGAGAAAAAATGACCCTAATATTTATACCGTGTTTGATAAAGAGGGACCTATTGTTTTGATTTCATTATATGTAGATGATCTAATCATTACAAGGAATGTTGATAATCTCATTAAAGAATTCAAGGCGGAGATGTCAAAAGTCTTTGAGATGAAAGACCTTGGATAGCTACATTATTATTTGGCTGTGGAAGGGATTCTTGACAAACTTTTATGTCACAAAGTAAGTATGTGAGGAGCTTAGTGGAAAAGTTCAGAATGGATGAGTGCAAAGCTATAGTAATACCTTTACAGCAAAATTTAAAACTTGAGAATGAAGATGGATCTAAGGAGGTAGATGTGACTTTGTATATACAACTCATTGGGAGCCTAATCTACCTAACTACATGTAGGCCTCATTTGGCTTATGCAGTGAGTGCATTGAGCCAATTTATTTCAAAGTGCCTTGAGAGTCATTGGGTTGCGTCAAAAGATGTTTTAATGTATCTCGAGGGAACCTTAGATTTAAATATTTAGCATTGGATATGACGTCATGACATGGACCACCAAAAAGCAGAACAGACTATCCTTGTATTCTGTGGAAGCTGAATATCAAGCTATGTTTGCAGCAAGATGTGAAGCAGTTTGGTTGAGGAGACTTCTCCTTGATGTTGGATAAGAACTAGAAGGTTGGAACAGTGATCAAATGGGGCAACTAGAGCTCCATCAAACTTGCAAATAATCAAGTATTTCACAAGAACACAAAGTATATCCATACACAATTTCATTTTTTCACGGAGAAAGTTGAGTGAAAAGAAATCCATATTGAGTATTGTAATAGTTGTGACAATGCTCCTTGTATTTTTACCAAAACTCTTGGTAGAATCAAGTTTGAGTTGTTTAGGGAAGCGTTAGGCATATGTGTGAATCCATTTCTCTAAAGATTAATGAAGAAATGTAATAATGGAGTGACTTCTCAAACAAAACCTTAAGTAGTTTGTTCATTTTTTCTACCGCGTTCTACCGCATTGTTTTAACTTCCCTAAATGTGTGTTTCATGTATATATTTCTCATGTGATCAACTGTAATACTGAGTTGTGTAGAGGAAGTGTTAGTCTTAGAGGTGGTGTTCCACAGGTGTCATGTTTCTTAATAAATTTGATTCATGTATGTTTTGACAAACATAACCTTCAACTAATTGCTATTGGATTAACATTGAGATGGACAATGCTATTATTTCTTATCTTAATGTATTTTCCAAATCATTTTTCTTTAAAATTGGATAAATTTTCCAAATAACTTAGTTTTTCTATCATCTAGTTTCTTTCCATTAATCTAAGTTAGTCAATTCATGTTTCCATTACCCACTCAATTGGTCTTTCCATCAAATTTACTAATGAAATTGCATTAATACATTTATAATTTTTTTAATCTCATTTTATGTATTGCACAAAACACAATATTTAGCCAAATGGTAACACCCAAATCAAATCAAATTTTGTGGTGGTGTAGGTAGCATGATATATGCGGTAAAATTATAAATATAATTATAAAAATTGGAGTACAATTTTGTGGTGGAGCAACTAGAATGGTAAGTGTGGTAAAATTATAAATATAATTATAGAAATTGAAGTACAATTTTGTGGTGGAGGGAAGAGCAAGGTAAGTATGGTAAAATTTACTAAGGCCTCAATGAGGTTTGAAATATTGGTTGTGAGTTGAAATAACTTAGGACTTTAAGCATTATTAACTTTGTTTTCTTCATGTTTGGTGACCACCTCATCCCTTTTGTCATTAGTTTCTAGGTTCATTTTGCACAATTGATAATTTGATTTTAATTTTCTATACCTTACATTATAAGAGATTGGACCTCCAGAAAATTTAGTTATGGTAAAATGCACTCCATGAATAAGATCAATTTTCAATTTTTATTAGAAGAGACGTGCAATAATGGAAAGATCTACACCAAAAATTCAACAAATTACCTTGATGAAATTCCAGAGAATTTGTCAATATGTAGTGACCATGTACAGATCTCATGGTGAATTTCCTTTGAATATGATGAACTATGCCAGAATGTTACTAATGTACAACTAATTAATGTGGTTGTGATGATGTGTCATGGATTGTAGATATTGTACAGCAAAGTGGGGCTATTTATGAGGTATCTACCATCAATGTTTTTATGCAACAACATATGGCCATCTCAATATAATAAATTAATGAGAAACATGATTGGATCTTCTAATGTATTTTTAATCTATGAGGTGATCTTTCCAGCGAGTTACATACACTTAAACACTATAATAATAATAATAATGGAAACAATCTAGAAACATATGTACAACTAATAACTAAAAACTAGATCACTAAGGAATGGGTACCAAAATGTTTTCCACTTGTAAATGGGTAACTAATGTAATTTTTAATACATGAACTCATCTTTCCAGCCAATTTCACACCCTTAACACAACATACATTCGAACGCACAAACAAAAATAAGCTGTAAACTAACAAGATCTATATGAGTACATCTAATAACCAAAAACATATTTCAGCAGCAGAATAAAACAATACTACAAAAATATGGCAGAGATCCTAATCCAGCCTGCAAGCTGAGGAAATATCAATCATGTAGGAAATATGAGGAAAGGTTACTTATCCACAAACCAGCCCTTTAGAAAGTGACGAGGAAGTTTGATGGTGCCATAGATGTTGGTTGGGTGAGATTTTCCCATGTCCATCATTGTTTATAAATTTTAATAAAGATTCTACCCACCTAGCTTCCACCCAGCCACAATTCATATATCCCAAATAAATAACACTACACGATTCTTAATATCATATCTTTCGTAGCACATATTCCATTCTATGTTTGTATTTTCCCAGCATTTAATCCTCATTAAAAATAATGAGATATAACATAATACTCTCACCACAAAAGCAACATATCTTGCATATCACATATTCCAGTCTATGTTTGTTTTTCCTAGCATTTAATCTCAATTAAGAAAATGAGATATGACATAATCCTCTCACCACAAAAGAAACATATCTTGCATATTACATATTCCATTCTATGTTTGCATTTTCCCAACATTTAATCTCCATTAAAAAATGAGGTACAACATAATCCTCTCACCACAAAAGAAACATATCTTGCATATCAAATATTCCATCCTATGTTTGTATTTTCCCATCATTTAATCTCCATTAAAAAAATGAGATATAAAATAATCCTCTCACCACTAATGAAAAAAACTAAAAAAACAATGTAAACAAAATATCATATCACATATTCCATTCTATGTTTGTGCTTTCTCAACATATAATCTCCATTAAAAAATCTGAGATATCACATAATCCTCTCACCACACAAGTATTCCTACCTAGCATCATAATTCCAACCAATAATAACTTAATATCAGCTATATCTTCATAAGCGTTTAGGAATTAATGTCAGCTATATGTTTAGAAGTGTTTAGGAATGATATGCAGAACAAAGAAAATAAACACAAAATGTAAATAAAAACAATTCCACAAATTTTGAATTTGTTAATTTTAAGGAGAATAAGACACTAGAAACCTTAGGAAAATGGATAATTCCAAGTAAGTCAATGCATGCATAATCTTCATCACTTAGTTAAAACTGATTTAGAATTTAGTATTGAGTGGCAAAAAATATTTCTTATCCATCTCACTAACAACCCCAGCAAGACCAACTGGTTAATTTTAAGGAGAACAAGACATTGCAAACCTTAGGAAAATGGACAATTCCACTTAGCTCAGTGCATCCATAATATTCATCACTTTGTTAAAAATGATTTAGAATTGAATTTTGAGTGGCAAAAAATATTTCTTATCCCTCTCACTAACAACCCCCACCCAAAGCCATCACCAGATGAAGAATAGAACCAACCGCATTGTTGTAGTCACTAGGTATCTTTTCGTCATTCATTTGTTTTCCTAGATAGCTGAGCCTGGAATGGGCATCAAAACAAAAAAAATAGTATTAAAAAAAAAATCAATCCTTCAATACATATAAGAAATTTATTTATGTACATCATTCAACATTTCAATATTTTATCCTGCCCAAAGGATCTCTTTCAAATTTAATATAAAATGTAAAATTACATCTATTATAAATGACTTTACAGGTAAACAATTTTTTTAGTTTTATAATCTCCCAACATATATAGTATAATCATGTTGACTAGCAAATTTCAAATTCACAAAAGGTTCTCTCAGCTTAGAATTCAATCTGCTATGTAGACTACAATCTGCTATGTAGACTACTAAAAGCAGAGAGAACTTACAACACAAGTTGTTATCAAACCTCCTAAGAGAACTAGAAGGATCAAGTGTTAGAGAGAAAAATATACTAAGAGAAACATGAAACACTAATGACCTTCCCAAAAAAAAAACAAAAAATTGCACCTATTGCATAAGTATTTCCTCCCCAATGGTTGAAGAGATAAAATTGAAAGATGCTCTTTACATTACAGTATCATGAAACATACCAGCTACTTAAAAACCCAAATAAATACAGAATTTTGAAGAAAATCCTAGAAGCTACTTAAAAATTCAAATAAATACAAAATTTTGAAAAAAAATCCTAAAAGTTGATGATAATGAAAACTTGGTTTGAGCATGAAAAGCTCAGTGCTTCAACATTGAATTGAACTCGTTGTGGTCTGGACTCTAAGAACACACATATGCTTAACTTACAATTATATAGAGTCACTTGCACAATGAAATCATACTATAAAATAACTAAATTATATTACATAAGACACCGAAATAGATGAAATCATACTATAAAAGAACTAAATTATATTACAAAAGGCACACAAATATACTTGCACATGGATCTAGGAGTATTGCATAACTTTGCTGTCTAGGCGGTATTAGTTCCTTTTCCTCAACCGGCTGCTTAATTTGGTCAATTGTATCATTGGGTTCAATATCTATCTCGACTTCCTTTCTTTAAAGGTTTTGACCTTGATGGAAATTCCTCCCCTTAACCACAAGAGCCAGTGAAGAGTTGAGTGGTTTTCCATATTATAATCCGCTAGAGTGAGCCCATCTTCTAGTTGCCTTCCAGTAAATATTAATCATTGCTCATGTGGAGGGATACCCTCCTTATACTGTTACAACAACCAAATAACACACCTAGTTAGAGCCCAAGTGCAATTGCATTTTACAACAGAATGAAAACACTCTATATACACAGTGCTTAAACTTCAAATACTACGCAAAACATTAAAACTCATGAATAGTTTAAACGACTATCACCAAGTACGATACACCATAGATATTACAAAAATACACAATGATTTAAAAGGCTATAAATGACTACTTTACATATGCTTCAAAATCTGCAAAGATTCAAAAGGCTATCAGCAAGCAATATACAAGCAGTAAAAATCGACAATGATTTTAACAAGTATTAGTAAGTACCAATACCAAATAATCAAATTTTGGCATGCCTGACAGGCTCGGGAGTAACAATGAGCAGTTAGAAGTTTCTCACGATAGGATAAGGTTCCATCCCCACCAGCTTTCACTCACTTGGATATATGGCTCAAACTTATGACACCGAGAGATGAATATTAGGTGAACATATAAAGGGAGTTTCACGATTGTGTTTTCGTTGAGACTTGCCAGATTTAAGAGGTCAGCAGAGTGGGGGAATGTGGGGAAATGTTATATCTTCCACTAGGGCTTAAAGATATACCAAATAAGTGGCGACACACAACTTACACAGAGTTAAGTCCAGGTGAGTATGTAGGTGTATAATGTAAGTAGCATCTCATTAGCGAATAGATGGCAGATGATCAATGCATATATAAAAGTTATCTCACCTGTGGATATATGGTGGCTAATCAATACATGAGAGGAATTTTATACAAGTAAAAGTAAAAAATTCTATACAAATAGTGTTTAATTTCATTAACACAAGTAAAAGAAATAACAAAAAGTTCATGATAGAATACCCAATGGTTAAGAGCTCAGTCACTCACAATACATAGTTGCAGAATCAAAAGTGAAGGAAAAGTATGCATACACAAAGCTCACATGACACAACAAGAACTCGAAATAAACAAAATAAAATTGCAACAATAGGGCATGAATGCCCAGAACAAAACCACAGATACCATAAACAAAACCACAGATACCATAAAGAAAGTCATAAAAGAATCCATTCATAACCAAAATCCATCACTAAAAGCAAAACCCCACTTCTAACAAAAAAAATTCGAAAACAAAAACTAAGTTCTACAATTTTGTCATACAAAACCCCACTCACATCAAACAACTAAAAAAAAGAAAACATAAACCTAAGTGGGATAAAACATGATTCCAATACCTATATTTTTCTCTTCACATTATCAATGATATTCTTGCTTTCAACATCGAGGACAATCTTCCTCACTTTAAGAGTCTTCACAAATATCTGCATCTTGGCCTAAAAATATCACTAGTGGTGAAAGAATATGGCAAATGGTGGAAAGATAAGGATTGGGAAATTTATTGGTGAGAGTTTTGAGTTGTTGACACTCGAGATGGAGTATGTGTTGGTGGATAAAGACCAATGGATCATAGTAAATTCAGGTACTAAACCAACAACAATGTTAGATCAAGACCCAACTAAGTTGCATGGGAAGGCAACGAGAACAACATTGCATGACTCAGATTCAGTATTTCTAATGTATGAGGGGAAGCTTCTGTGAAGGCTTTTTGGGACAAGTTAGGGAGTTTGTACCAATCTAAGTCTCTAGTCAATAAACTATTCCTGTGGAAAAAGTTGTATAACGTGAGGATGAAAGATGGAGACTCAGTGACAAAGAATCTAAATGCCTTTAATATTTTGCTAAGCAAGTTATTATCTATTGATATTAAAATTTTAGATGAATATAAATGCATCTGTTCTTTTTGTTCTCTACCCGATTCTTGGGATATTCTCATTGTTGCAATAAGTTGCAATGCATCTACCTTGCAGTTTGATGAAATAGTGTCATCCTTGCTATCGGAGGAGATGAGAGAGAAAAATATGAAGGGCCAAAATGTTGATGCCTTATCTGAACGAGGTTCGTTGCAAAATAGAAAAAAAAAATAAGTCCTCGTGTGGGAGATCTAAGTGTAGAGGGAGATCTAAATCTCTTAAAAAAAAATTAAAGGTGTCCTGGAAATGTGGAAAGGAAGGACACTTCCAAGGGGACTGTAAATCTAAAGCTCCTTAGAAAGGAAAGGGATGTGATGATGCTCCTTTTGCAAAGGTGAAAACCACCTCACATGAAGGTGGGGATGTGTACTTGGCGTCTTCTTCATGTACATATGTAGATCATGAGGCATGGTTGATTGACGTAGGTGCATCCTTTCACTTCACTGCCCACATGGAGTGGTTTTGCAAGTACAACCAATATGATGGTGTTGATCTCTTCTTAGGGTATGAGATAATGGCTAGAATTGTGGTTCACCAAAAATACAAGTTGAAGTTTCAAGGTGGAAGGATTAGAACACTTCCACATATTTTTTCATTGGCTAGAAATTTGATTTATGTAAGAAAGTTGGATGATGTAGGTTTAAGAACAATATTCGTTAAACATACATGCAAGAATGGTCTGGGAGCACTCGTACTGATGCGGGGATTTTTAATTGCAATTTTGTACAAGCTTTAGGGTAGCAAGTGCTTTTATTTATCGGTGGAACAGTTGTGTGATTCCTGAAAGTGGAGTAGAGACGGGTGAGTTTCCTCTCTGGTGGTAAGAGAGGGAAACAAATAGTAGAGCTTGTACATAGTGATGTGTTTCGACCTATGTCGGTTCCATCACCCTGAAATTTTGTTTACTATGTATCATTTATAGATGAATTCTCAAGGGATACATGGATATATTTCCTCACGAAGAAATTTGAAGTCTTTTACATGCTCAAATATGTCAAGTCTCTCATGGAAAACCAGAGAGATAAAAATATAAAGGTGCTGAGGGTAGATAATGGTGGAGACTATTACAAGAAGGTTTGAAGAGTTCTATAAGAAGTGTGGTATAGCACGATAGAAGAATACTCCCTACACACCTCATCAAAATGGATTGCAAAAAGAATGAACAAGAGATTGATGGAAAATGCAAGAAGCTTGCTCAATGGTGTGGGGTTAGGACAATATCTCTTGGGAGAGGTAGTGGAGACTACGTGTTACCTCGTTAACATATCACCATCACCAGCGTTGGAGGATAAGTCTCCACAAGAGGTATTGAGTCGTAAGAAACCTTGTCTTTCACATTTGAGAGTATTTTGATGTGATGCATATGTGCATGTTCCAAACGAGAAAATAACAAAGTTGGATAGTAAATCTGAGAAGTACATCTTCATTTGGAATAAGGATGATTTAAAAGGTTATAAGTTGTGGAACTCAGAAACAAGGGAGGTTGTGTACAATTGGGGTTTGGTCTTTAGAGAGGTGAACTATGTTATTAAGCATAAATTCCTCTTAAAGGAACCTAAGAAGATAGAGTTTGAGCTAAATGAGGAAGAATTAGACTCTACAATAGAAAATGGTACCATGGGTTATGTGGTAGGGGTTTTTTAACTACACCAAGGGTTTTTGGGCTAAAAAGGGTATCAGGGAAATATAAAGTGGGGGACAGTAATTAGATAATGTGAGGGCATAGAAAAAACACACGATACATGGTTTTGTGGGTTTTGAAGGCGAATAGGGAAATTAATAAGTGGAAAAAGTAATATTTGTAATGGGAATGGGTTTCACACTAGGAGAGGGGTTTTTAGGAAGGGGGATGATTGTTTAAGGGTAATTTCTAGGGGAGTGTGTGAAACCAAGGGGTAAAGTTCAGAATGAGGGTAAAAGGGTATTCATAAGTAATGAAGGGAAAAATGGGGAAATTAGCAAATAAGTATGTGGGGGTGTAGTGAAATGAGCGGAAATTAGTAAAGAAGCTTGGTGAATATCCTTTCTTTCTCACAATTCCTCATTCGCATGGAGTATAGGATTAAGCATGATAAATGTACTTTTGACTTAGCAACCTTGTGCAATTGCAACATTTCTTCTATCTACCCTTTATTTACCCTAACATTTTCTTTTCATTTCAGTGGGTGCATTTGAGTTTGCTGATCCTTTAATTCATTTTCTTTTTATTAGAAAACTATCTAATTCTAATCTTATAACTTCCAATGGCTTAGATTAAACTCGTGAGCTCATTTTTATTCTCTACCTAGCTAATGATCTGGCAAGATATAGCAGTTTGGCTAGATCTTTATTCTTTATCTATCAACATCTTAAAGCATGGATGAGTCAAGATTAAGCTATTTGACCATTATGGATTGTGGCATTTCTTACAAGCTACCACAATCTTGTTTTGCATAGTAAAGTACAAAGTAGTGGCATTTAAATTTGCAAACTTTCATAATCTATTTTTATTTCTTTTTAGGGTTCATATTTTTTAATTTTTTTTATCATTTTCCTTTCTTTTTGTCCTTTGATTATTCTTTTAGGACATACCCTCTTTACATTTTTTAATTTTTAATATGGAATAAATTTTGCAGAAAGAAAAAGTATGTACAATATTACAAGACTAACCATAGCCAATTCAAAATTATGAATCCTATTATTATAGGACCCTAACATGCTCCACCATTGAATATTTTTGTTTAATATTTATCACCACTCAACACTTTTTTTCCCTTTACTATGTCGTTTGAATCACTTCATATTATTTTTTCAAACAAAAGTGATGAAAATTTTAAAAATACATAGCTTTTCCCTTTGATTTTGGATCTTAATCTTAAAATTATTATATCTCTATAATATTGGCCTTCCGACATACAAAATTTTCTCCTACGGTATCGTGTTTCCAACAACACTAGTTACATTGAGATTATATTCTTCAAGTCAATGTTACACCAAATCTCCAAAGATGACCTCCTTATGGACTCATGGAATATACAAAACTTGTATGGACTACCATAAGGCACTCTTTCAACATTTGCCAATTAAAATAGTACCCAAGAAACTAAGGTCTTTGAACCCTCCAAGCTACCAATCCATGGCCATTCTTCAAAGAAAACCACACAAGAATAAACATGTTAGATATAAGACTTTTGTGATCCATAATGTAGAAATATGTCTTCCGAATTGTTAGGTCCCTATACTACTAGTGTAACCCCTAATTATTATTGGTACAACACCCTCATTATATTGTTGTGCCCATGTAGTTCTCATATTGTTATTATTGTGCCCCATAGAAGCCCACTATTATTATTATTGTGCCCTTACATTATTATTGTTACGTGAGCTCTCATTATACTATGACCCCTTCGACTGCTATATATAGAAAGGAGGTCTTGTCATTTGTATCATCCAAGAATTCTTCATTTGTGTAATATAGAAGGGTGGTTTCCACCTCAAAGAGGCTTATTTCTAAGGCGTTGATATATCTTTTCTATATTTTTGGGAGCTTATTCCATAACATTTGATATCAGAGCTTTTGATTCAAGGGTTTTGCTGCTCCAAACAGGTCATCGTGGTATTTTCGCTGTACCCTTTTTTTGTGATGTTTCAGAAGGTAAAAAAACACCCATTTGAGAAGAAATATTGCTGAACCATGTGATCGAATGTTAGATGTTTTCTCGCTATATTTTTGGAGATATGATATGATGAAGTTATGGTTTTTGAAAGATCCATAATTTCATCTAAAACAGGTCATCGTGGAATTTTTACTATAACCTTTTCGCTAGAAAGTTTCAAAAGCTAAAGAAAAAACCCATTTTAGAAGAATCCGTTCTGAATCCTCGGTCCAGATGGCAGAGCTTGTCTCACTATATTTTTGTATATATGATCTAAGGAAGTTAAGGTTTTTGCAAACTCCCGAATTACATCTTAAACAGGTGACCTTGGGAAAATCATCATAACTTTCTCTCTGAGAGTCAAATTGAAATTTTGTAATAAGCTACAAAAAGAGGACGGATTGTAGTTGTCTGTGCATATTTTTTTGATCCGAAGGTAAAAAATGTGACACAAGGCACTTCACACAATATCGATCATCTTAAAAGGTATATAATCAGGTCATCTTGGGATGTTCTGCATAACTCTTCCTTGGAAAATCCAATTTTGATTAGACTGGTGGCATTGGAAAGAGGACATAGAGGGCTACTACAAATCATGATTTCAGAACTCGAGGATTTGCAATTATAGAGCTATAGTCATTTCAAGATTGAGCTCCCAAAATCAAGAAAAGGCAATATGTGAAAGTTTTATGGAAAGGATCCAATAAATTGGATACTATAGATGGAGCAATATTTTGATATACATGATGTACCACTATTACAAAATCTATGTATTGCATCTTCGTATTTAGAACCGAATCAATTTTTATGGTATAAAGGGCTTTGTTCTCGTAAACAACTTGCTATGTGGTCAATTTTCATGGAGGAAATGATAGCACATTATGAGGATACAGAGAGAAACACCTTCTTTAAAGAAACACCACAAAAATTGGAAGAAAAGAGAGAAAAATGGCTTTGTTACAAAGTGGAAAGCAAAATTATGGCAATAAGGAAGTCTACCTCTCACAACTATAACGATGGAAGTGTTGTTTCTCCTAGCCTTACACAACCTACAAGGGTTACACCACAACAATTGGAAGAACAAAGAAAAGAAGGGCTTTGTTACAATTGTGATAACAAACACATTAAAGGTCATAAGTGTGTTGAGAAGAAATTATTTTACATTGGTTTTGGAAGGGAGGAAAAAAAGGATCAAGAAATGTCAAAAATAGAGTATATACACTAGGAACCAACCCTAGAGAAAGAAGAAATGAATCCAACCATATCTTGTAAAGCATTGGAAAGAATTACCACACATAAAAATATCAAGATAGAAGGACATATGAAGAAGAAAATGGTTCAAGAAGTGAAAGATCACATCGAGAAAGAAGAAATGAATACGACCATATCTTGTAATGCATTGGATGGAATTACCACTCCTCAAACTATCAATATAGAAGGATGTATCAAGAAGAAAAATGTTCAAGAATTGAAAGATCACATCGAGTCTCAAGAAATCAATCCAACCATATCTTGTAATGCATTGGAAGAAATTACCACTCCTCAAACTATCAAGATAGAAGGACATATCAAGAAGAAAAAGGTAAGAGTGTTGATTGATTCAGGTAGTACCCATAATTTTATTGATTGTAAGATAACCAAGGAATTGAATTGCTTCCTATATCTAGCACCGGAGTGTCAAGTGATGATTGCAAGTGGAGGAACCACAAATTTCTTTGGAAAGTACCATAATATCAAGCTATCCATGGGAGAATACGTATTGAATAGCCCAATGCTTTCCATTCCAATGGGTGGTGCTGATGTTTTACTAGGAGTCCAATGGCTACAATCTTTGGGTACAATAGATTTTAACTTTCAAGAAATTTTCTTGAAATTTTTTTGGGAAGGAAAGGAAGTTGAATTGAGTGGTATCGAAGGAAAGCCTAGAAAGGTAATCAACTCTAATAGCATGACAAAGCTTCTAAATAAAGAACAACAGGGTGTAATTGCACAATTATGTTCACTAGAGGATCCCACATTGAAATCATGTATTTCACCAGATCTTCAAAACGTTTTGAACAATAATTCCAAGGTATTTGAGACTCCCTAAGGCCTCCCACCTATTTGTGGTCATGATCATGCTATTCATTTGATACCATGAAGAGTTCCTCCAAACATCATGCCTTACATATATCCATATGCCCAAAGGTGTGGGAACTCATTCAAAAGTTGCAAAAGATCTCAGTTCAAATAGTATTGCAAGAACTTGACAAGGAAGGAAAAATGATATTGGAACCTGAAGCAGTCACAGAACTGAGAAATCAAAAGCTACGAAATAGGTCAATTTTAGAGTATCTCATCAAGTGGATGAACTTACCCCCTAAAGATTCCAAATGGGAGGACAAGAATTTGTACAGAAGCATCAAGAACCACTCAAGTGTTGAGGACAACCCTTTTTGAAGGAGAGGGGCATGTAAGGTCCCTATACTACTAGTGTAGCCCCTTATTGCTATTATTACAACCCCCTTATTATATTGTTGTGCCCATGTAGTCCCAATATTGTTATTATTGTGCCCCATGGAACCCCACTATTGCTATTATTGTGCCCTTATATTATTATTGTTATGTAGACTCTGATTATATTATGACCCCTTAGACTCCTATATATAGAAAGGAGCTCTTTTCATTTGTATCATCCAAGATTGTTCATTTGTGTAATATAGAAAGGAGGTTACCACCCCGAAGAGGCTTATTTCTAAGCTGTTAATCTATCTTTTTGATCTTTTTGTGAGCTTGTTCCATAATACTCATTAATCACATTATTAGGATTTGGTCAATGTTTTTAACCAACTAATGTGGTTCATCCTCACGACAAGGTGAGAAATCAATCGATGTGTGGGAATAAATAGCATGGATGCAACATTGGCCAGAGTTAGTCGCTACAAAATTAGTTATTAAGGTAAGAAAAATTTTGTTTAAAATTTTCTTAAAAATTAGGTGTCATGAATAACTAAATCTAGAATATTCTATTTTAATGAATTTAGTAATTATGTATATAATATTATAATGTTAAAATATTAAGAGTTTAGTTAACGACTAGCTCTTGGGAGTAACTAAATCTAGAAAAATCTATTTCAATGAATTTAATAATTATTTATATAATATTAAAATATTAAAATACTAAGAGTTTAGTTAAGAACTAGGTGTTACGAATAACTAAAACTAGACAATTCTATTCCAATGAATTTAATAATTACTTATATAATATTATTTGTTATCGGAGGGACTATTCTATTAAATAACTAGGTAGACTTAAAAAATAATAATATAAAACAAATAAATAATGCATCTTATTGTAACCAAACAAGGGAAAATATATTTTAACTAAATTAATAAAAATAAACATTTTAAAATTAAAAAATTAAAATGAATAAATAAAGAAATAAATTAAAATAATAATAATAATAAATAAACAAAACGCTAATATATGTGTATATATATATACATTTCTCGGGGAGAAATATCCTAATTTTACTTAACAACGAAAATTACATGTTGTAAATGCCATAGGCATATTCATAAAAAGTGACCATGGTCAATTGTGGACAATTTGTAGGGTATGTTGTTAGTATCTAATCATATACATTTTATTTACATATTCAAAAATTCACCAATGGTGATTACTGTTGTGTAGGAAAAATATTAACACGCAAAAAAATTGATAAGTTAGGGCGTGTCAACCCTATGTAGATCCTAATCCATGTATGGTCTATGGAAGAATTGTTAGGGTACAACCCTAACCCCGCTATTTTTGTAATAGGATCAGGTCATAGTTATAGTTAAGTAAAGAGTCAATAAAACCCATATTAATAATTGTAAGTGGTTGACCCACATTTAATGAAGGGACCTCAGTTAGTTGTAAATGGGCCATGGTATTCTATAGATGGTATTAATAAGAACCATAATATTGCCCCATGGTATTACATGTATGAATCATATATAAATTAGAGAGACTCCCCTCGAGGAGCATTGTGTCTTATTTTGTAATTGAGCTCAGCTCTATTTGAGGTTGCCCCCTTGAAGAGGAAAGTGAACATTGCTTTTTGAATAATAAAATACTTGCTGTTATTTCTCATTGTTCTATGTTCTGGGTATATTTCTTCACATATTTGGTATTCTGGTATCATCTTGCAGGTTAAGAGCATAACAAGTGGTATCAGAGTGCTTCCGAGGGCTGGTGGGATCTCCAATTTTTAGCAGAAAAAAAATTGGCTAGAGACATGTTCCGGCGTCTTTAAACTACGAGATGTGTCATTGAGCGCATAAACCTATGGATTTGGGGAGGCATGCATGCAAGAAATACAAGGTGTGGTCACGCTTTTTGGACTCCCTTGTAACCCCTGTCAGTACCCCTTCGAGTAGTAGCGCATTAGACAGAACCGCACACGGACTGTCTTCCAAGTACCCTATGGGTATATCAGAAGCCCCCTAGCTCCCTTGAAAGCTCAGCATAGATAAACCGTCGACCGTCTTGCTGCTATAGTACACCGAGAACATCACTCACACAGATTACTCGCGCATATGATAGGGTAGTCGGGTTGTACAGCTAAGGGTACGTTTGATCCTCCTTGGCTAGTGTCGTGAAAATTGGGCCAAGTAATACTGTCAGACCCTTATGTATATTGTGAGTTGTAGCACCTCACACTCTTGGGGACCATAGTTCCCTTCTCTATCTCTGGTTCATGCATAATCTTTGCCAGATTAGATCATGCAAGTGGTGCTTTGTTGTAGCAGCAACAATCAGTTTCGTCGTTCAAATCTATCAGATCAACCATTCAGATTCGCCATCGAGATCTAGAAGTTTGGGCTCTCTAGCCATTGCAACAATTAGATCCACCATTTAGATCGGAGTAGTTGTGTGGGTTCCTATACCTGGGAGTGATTTTCGTAGGACTTTTGGCAGCATTGACATTTCTGGGATTCTGCTACTGTAGTATTCCTAAGTAAGGAGTAAAACTCTGTTTGGAGTAAAAAATTAGGATGACGAGCTGAGCAAGGTGGTACCATTCAATTCTTAGTGCAAAAAAATTTTGGCGGTCCCAAATATCAAGTACATCAGATCAGTGCATGGTACAAACTAGAGCTCAATCTATGGCCAATGAGAGGATTGATAGCCTTGAATCACAATTGAAAGGAGTCGTGTTGTAGCTGCAGAGCTTAAATGAAACACTCTCTAAGGCTAAGGTGGAGGCACGCGCGGAGGCATATATTGGCAATGAAAACATTGAGGGAAAGTCTAGCGAGTCTCTTCACCTCTTTGGAACCCACCAACAATCCTATTCGCAACTACCCAAGCTGGACATGTATAAATTTGATGGCTCTCTCCCGACTACATGGATAGCACAAATGGAGCAATATTTCACACTGAATTACATCATGGATGATGCAACTCAGCTTACTGTGGGTATCATGTACTTGGACAATGAAAGATGGCAATAGTGTCAATGGCATCAACGTTGCTATGGAAGGCCCCTGACATGGGAGACATTCAAAAAATCTCTTATGGATCGCTTTGACCAGGAATCTGATTTTTTGGGTTGTCTTACTAAGCTCCGACAGATAGGAATAGTCAACGAATATATTTCCACCTTTGAAGCCTTAGCTTTCCGCACTGGATGTCTACACGATGAGTTCTAAGTGGAATGTTTTGTTAGTGGTCTCAAAGAAGCCATACAATCCCATGTCTGACTACACCACCCTAGCTCATGGTTGCATGCTTGCAGGATAGCTCGTGAAGCAGAACGTGTGTTAGCGGCCTAGTCCAATCACCCAAATTTCATCGCCAAGGGTCGTCCCACATAGGCTCAAAGCACTACCCAAACACTCAAGGTTCAAAAGGTGTCACTAGCAAAAATGGTAGAAAGAACAAAGCAAGGATTTTGTTACTACTGTGATGAGAAATACTCCCCAGGGCATATATTCAAGGAGCCAAAATTCTTTCAAATTGATGCTAATCATAGTTCAGCGGAGGAAGCCCCACCTCTTGAGGAACCAGAGGAGGAAGAAGAGGACAACCAACAGAACAATGTACCTGAAAAACCAGTTATCTTGTTGCATGCTTTGGCTGGGATTTCTTCTCCCAAAACTCTCAAAATTAGAGGTTCTATTAAGCATCGCCCAGTAGTCATCTTGATTGACAATGGCAGTACACATCATTTTATCCATCAAAGAGTCACGGAAGTAGTGCATTGTTTTGTCCAAGTAGTTTCTAACTTCCAGGTCCAGATTGCTGACGGCGGGACAATGAAATGTGAAGGGCACTTTGAAAATGTCAAACTTCAAATGGGGGATTATCAGTTAAAGACCCACATGTTTTCCATACACATGGGAGGGTGTGACATTGTCCTAGGTGCTGAATGGTTTCACACACTTGGCCCAATCACAATGGATTTCCATGAGTTATATATGAGATTTAAGAAGAACAACCACACACATGCCCTCTGCGGACTCCACGCCGGAGCTCCCTCTATCATCAGCTCACATCAGATGGAAAAATTGTTAAAAAAGGGCCACCATGGACTTATAGCCCAATTTAATGCCATCGAGGCCTTCGGACCCAATTCTCTTCATATTCATCCTGAGATGCGATAGATCTTAAACAACCATCTGCCAGTCTTTGACAAGCCTCGTAAGCTTCCACCCTTGAGAGGGGAACATGATCATAGCATTACTTTGGTCCCAGGTGCCCAACCACAAAATGTGCACCTATATAGATATCCGTTCACCCAAAATAATGAAATTGAAAAAATAATCAAGGAACTCTTGGAAGCAGGCGTCATTCCTCCCAGCATTAGTCCTTATTCATCACCGATGGTCATGGTGCTCAAAAAATATGGGGAATGGCATATGTGTCCAGAATTCAGGGCCCTCAATAAGTTAACGGTCAAAGATAAATTTCCCATCCCGGTTGTCGATAATTTGCTGGATGAACTAAATGGGGCTCAATTGTTTACTAAGCTCAATCTTTGCTTGGGCTACCACCAAATTCGCATGAAAGAAGTAGACATTCCAAAGACTGCTTTCTGAACTCATGAAGGACATTGTGAGTTCTTGGTCATGCCATTTGGTATTTGTAATGCTCCATCCTCGTTTTAGAGCCTTATGAACCACTTGCTCAAACCATATGTCAGAGTATTTTTCTTTGTTTTCTTTGATGACATCCTCATCTACAGTCGTACCTGGGCCACACATCTTCAACATGTAGATCTTCTCTTGCATCTGCTCTGCAAGAATAAATTATTTGTCAAGATGTCCAACTTCTCTGTTGGCATGGAAGAAGTTGAGTATTTATGCCACATTGTGGGGCGTGAAGGTGTCAGGGTGGACCCCAAAACGATCTAGGCAATGCAGTATTTGCCTTAACGAAAGACCTTGAAGAGATTGGGAGGATTTTTGGGTCTCATAGGCTACTATCACAAGTTTGTCCACAATTATGGTCGAATTGCTAGGCCCCTCACTCAACTCCTCAAGAAAAATTCATTCCTCTGGAATGATGAAGCAGAACAGGCCTTTACAGCTCTCAAACATGCCATGTGTTCCACTCCAGTTTTAGCACTACCCGACTTCACCAAATCTTTTGTGATTGAATGTGATGCTTCTGGTACGGGTATTGGGGCAGTCTTAATGTAGGACGGTCAACCATTGGCCTTCAGGAGCCAACAACTAAGTGGGAAGAATCTGGGACAATCTACTTATGAGAAGGAGATGACGGCCATCTTACATGCAGTAGATACTTGGCGACCATACTTATTGGGGCGACGTTTCCAAATCTGCACAGACCATTAAAGCCTTAAATTTTTTTGGAGCAATGCCTATCCTCACCACAACAAAATAAATGGATCGCCAAAATGCTGGGATATGATTATGAGATAAGTTACAAGAAAGGGTGCGAAAATATTGTCACAGATGCATTATCCCGCCAATTTGAGGAGGAAAGTACCCTGCTTGCAATTTCCCTTCCCATTCCAGAATGGATTGAAGAGGCTCGCAAGGAATGGTTTTCACATCCTTGGCTCTCCCAACTCATTAATCAATTGTAGGCGGATCCAAATTCCACAGCGAGCTACTCGTGGCAGGATGAGACTCTTTGCTACAAGGACAAAGTCATAATATCACCAACATCCATCCTCAAAAGCCGCATTTTGGTGGAGTTGCACTCATCTCCAACTGCAGGACATTCAGGCTTTCAGAAGACGTATGCTCACATTGGAAGATCATTTTTTTGGACAGGCATTAAAAAGGACATTCTTACTTTTGTAGTTGAATGCGACATCTGTCAGCACCACAAAGGAGAAAAATCAAATCCCCAGGCACATTATAGCCATTGCCCATCTCAACCTCAATCTCGACGGAGGTTTCTATGGATTTCATTACGGGTCTTCCAAAGTCAAGAAACAAGTCAGTCATCATGGAAGTTGTGGACAAACTTTCTAAGTATGCTCATTTTTGTGCCCTACCCACCCTTTTACACCAACTTTGGTCGCTCAATATTTCATGGATCATATCTTCAAATTGCATGGCATGCCACTTCCATTGTGTCTGATCGTGACGCAATCATCACTAGTAACTTTTGACAGGAACTCTTCTAGCTACAAGGTAACCAACTACAACTCAATACTTCCTATCATCCACAAATAGATGGTCAAATTGAAGCAGTCAAAAAATGTTTGGAGACCTACCTTAGGTGTTTCACTTCAGAAAAGCAATATCTCTGGGTACAGTGGTTACCTCTAGCCGAATGGTGGTATAAAATCAACTATCATGCCACCGCCAAAATGACTCCATATGAAGCAGTTTATGGTCAACTCCATCCTTCCCCTCCTTCTTATATCAAGGGATGCTCGAAGGTACAAGTAGTGGATCAAATCCCACAGAACTGCACAACCATGTTGGTCCACCTTAGAGAGAATCGTCATCAAGCCCAAAACCGCATGAAGCAACAGGTAGATCAACATTGCTTAGAACGCCAACTTCAAGAAGGGGATCAGTTATTTTTGAGGCTGCAACCATTTAAACAAATATCACTCAAAGACAATGGTTGTCAAAAATTATCTCCAAAACTCTACAGACAATAACAAGTACATCAGTGCATTGGAGAAGTTTCCTACAAGCTAGCTTTTCCACCCATTGCAAAAATCCATTCAGTCTTCCATGTGTCATGCCTCAAGAAAGTGATCAGGAACAATTACAGAATTCAAGCGAGTCTACCTGAACTGGATGAAGAAGGGTCAATCTCGCTCCAACCTGAATAGGTTCTTAACACACGAGAATGGCACCTGCATGGCTGCATGATCAAGGAAGTCCTCGTCAAGTGGAAAGACACCTCTCTGAATGATGCAACCTCAGAACCAGCCACCATCCTTCAACAGTTTCCGCAGCTTCAGCCTTGAGGACAAGGATATTCTTATGGGGGAGGGCATGTTAGGGTCCAACCCTAACCCCTTTATTTATGTAATAGGATTGAGTCATAGTTGTAGTTAAGTAAAGAGTCAATAAAGCCCATATTAATAATTGTAAGTGGTTAACCCGCATTTAATGAAGGGACCACAGTTAGTTGCAAATGGGCCATGTTATTAGATAGATGGTATTAATAAGAACCATGGTATTGCATGTATGAATCCTATATAAAGGATAGAGACTCCCGTCGAGGAGCATCATGTCTTATTTTTTAATTGAGCTCAGCTCTGTTGGAGGTTGCCCCCTCGAAGAGGCAAGTGAACATTTCTTTCTGAATAATAAAATAGTTGTTGTTATTTCTCATTGTTCTATGTTTTGGGTATATTTCTTCGCATATTTGGTATTCTGGTACTAAGGTGTATGCTCCCTCACCATCCATTCCCCTCTAGGATGATGTGTTGCCTCCTTTGAAATTCGGTTTGTGGATTCATTGTGCTCCTTGTAGATATGAGTACATGAAACATGATCAAATTGTGATTTTAGAAATAAAACATCATCCAATATGGTTCTAAGTGTATATGCATGGCATGTTGACATGTAGTTGAACTAGTTAACAAAAATCTTGGAATGCCCATAAATTTGTATGTGTCTGCAATTTTTGTAAATAACAAAATATAAGAGATGACAGAGTGTAAGGAGCTCCATGAAACTATTTGTGCCATCTCCCAACCCCAAACAGATGTGAAAGTAGTGTGTTTCAGTCAAATGAAGGATAATCATGCCACCACAAACCTATTCTTGTGCTGCACCATTGAAATAGGCCAAAGAGTGCGCATTGTTAATGACTTCCAAAGTAATGTTCTGAGTCCGAACAACCTGTTCATTGACCAAGATTTCCAAATAGCTATTACAGATCTTGGGGATTATCTGTGTCGAGACAATGTTTTTCCCTCGAAAGATATTTTTGTTCTGGCATATTCAAATGTATGATCATACTATTAATGGCACATTCTGAGGTCTTGGGTTAGTTTCTACTACCCACCACATGTTCCAGGCAGTTGGTATATCAACGCCAGTCCATGTAAGTGCTAAGTTTAGTGTGTGTAAGACCTATGCCCATACCTGTTGAGTAGTGGTGCATGAGAGGAAGAAATGTTGATTTGATTCCTCCTTTGCTCGACACAAAACACACCATGTAGGCCCCAAATACGATCATTTCCTAAGATTAGATCCATTCAAGGTTTTATCCATAATGATGTTCCACATCGGTAAGCGAGTGTGTGGTGGACCTTTTAACTTCCAAATATTACTCCAATAGCTTTTTAGAGATTTGGGCTTGTGGCCAGCATGGATGATAGGATATCCATCATTTGGGGTATAGTTTCATTTCTCCACAAATCCACAGATCATGTCATCATCCTCATCCCTTAATCTCATATGGGATTTGATTAATGCCTGCATGTAAGTCCTCCACTCCATGTGCAATTGAGCTGGTATATCCAAGGCCTCCCCAGATAACCACACTTGTTGATATATAGTTGTATTGTGAGGATCTTCGAGTTGTGCTATGTTGACCACTCTGTTTTGATTGAGGAAGGTAATGAGGTCAGGTGGGAGATGGTAGGAGTTTCCAGAGCCAATCCATGGATTGATCCTCATGTGGACAGACCTAAAATTACCTATCCGCCATGTGAGACCCCTTCTTATGGTGGGAAGGGTATTTATTACAGCCCTCGAGATCACTGATATACCCTTCTTGTTCAAGGTAGGTAACCTTAACCAATCCAAAAAGAAGCTTGGCCAGATGTATTTGTAGGTAACCATCTCTCACCAAAGGCTCTTTTGCTTCAGGAGCAACCAACCTAGTTTTGCTGCAAGTGATTGTACAAAAGTAGAGCAGACTTTTAGTCCCCAACCTCCCCATTTTTTTGGAGTAGCAATTCTACTCCATTTGACCCATGCATAGGGTTTTCCTTCATTGTGGCCCTTCCAAATAAATGAAAACATAATCATTGAATCCATTGTAGTATGCCTTGGGGGATCCAGGCGAGGGACATCCAAAATATCGGCGTGGCTTCCAAAATCGATTTAATGAGCACTAGTCTATCGACTTTGGAGAGTAGATGACGACTCCAAATGTTTAATCTTCTTTCCACCTTGGTAATCAACAATGTCGAGTCTGCAATTTTGTATCCATCTTCTTTTATCCTAAAGCCCAATTACTTCAAACAATCCTCCAATGACAAGCTTTGAAAGGGGAAATTTTTTATTGCAATGTGGGTTTCCTATTGAGTACACACAGAGAATGATATAGTAGATTTGGACCCATTTATTTCCATCTCTATTGCAACACTAAATAGTTTAAGCACTTGAGAGAGTGTAACGTTTTCTTTTATTCCCACATCTAGGAAAATGTGAATGTCATCAATAAAGAGCAGATGAGATAGTGTGCATTTATCCATCATCTTGAGGCCCAAGAGTCACCTTGCTCACTTCTCCAATGCAATCGACATTCTTAGGCCTTCCAAGACCAAGAGAAATAGCAGAGGGATAGTGGGCACCCTTGCCTAATTCCACACTCTGCCTAGAAAGAGTGGGAGGTTGATCCATTGATTAAGATTGCGAACGATATAGAGGTGATACAGCACATAATCCATCTGATATAAAATAGTGGGAACCCGAGATGGGTAAGTACTATCCTTAGGTATAACTAGCTCACCGTGTCAAAGGCCTTAGAGAGGTCAATTTTGAACAACACCCCTTTGAGTTTCTTCAGCTTTATGGAGTGAAGGGCCTCTTGGGTCATGCCTATGGCCTCATGGATTTGTCAGTTTTGTAGAAAGGAAAACTGTTCCGGAGAGATGTGGCCTCACAAGATCGGTTTAATGTGGTTTGCAATAATATTCGTGATAATTTTATAAAGGAAATTACATAGGGATATAGGTTTGAATTAACTGAAAGATAGTAGGGAACCTCACTTGGGGATGAGGGATATATAGGTGGAATTGATAAGTTCTAACATTCTAACCAATAAATGTCTTCCTTCAACCACAACAAGTAAGTCTAGTACAATAACGTCCATATTAACTTCTATGATCTATTGCTATTAGGGAAAAGAGGTATGGTCGAAGGTCTTCCTATTTTAAAACCCGTTCATATTGATTGTGATGCACGTTCACTCGGAAAGTTGCATAGAGATGAATTTCCTGTGAATGCAGATAGAAGGAGGATAGATATACTCGAGATGATACACACAGATTTATGCGGGCCTATGCACACACGATCGTTAAGTGGTGCATACTATTTTTCACTATTTATTGATGAATGTACTAGATTTAATTGAGTGTATTTCTTGAGGAAGAAGAGCTAAAATCTTGAATTCTTGAACGAGTTTAGAAGTATGGTTGAAAAGCACAGAGGTAAAAGCATGAGGATTCTCCCGTGAGATCAAGGGGGAGAGTACAAGAAAGCTTGTGTCCTCAAATATTGCAAAGATAATGGGATACAACAACTGTTTACAACACCACACACTCCTCAATAGAACGGGGTTGCAGAGAGGAAGAACAAAACCCTTGTGGAGTGTGCTCGTAGTATGTTGAAAGGTAAGAATCTTTCTAATGGGTTTTGGGCTGAAGCGATTAATACTCAAGTATATCTAAAGAATAGGAACCCAACAAGAAGTTTATATTTCAAAACTACTTTTGAAGCTTTATTTGGTTATAAGCCCACAGTTAAGCATTTGAGAGTTTTTGGGAGTAAAGCCTTTGCCCATGTCCTAAAGGAAGATATAAAGAAAATCAATTCAAAGGCCATGAAATTCATTTTTGTTGGGTATTGTACAGAATTTAAGGCTTAGAAATTGTTTAGTCCCTCTACTCATAAAGTTTTTGTGAGTAGAGATGTAGTTTTTCATGAGCAGGTTAGTGATGGAAGCCATGAGAGTGCTAATGGAGAACAACACGTGCCCTTGTTGGTGGAAGAAGGAAGTGATGAATGTGGTGACAACAATGAGCAGCAACAACAACAACAAGGGAAAGAAGATGATGTAGCTATCAAGACAAGTCCAGAAAATGATGATTAGACAAGGTTTGAAGCTACCCGCCATTAAGGAGATGAGGTAGGAATGTTTCGTTTCTACCAAGATATAGGAAAAATTCTTTGATAACTAGGATGATGAATGTTTTTTAACCGTCTAGTTATAAAAAAGTGAGTCAATATAGTGAATGGAGGGCTGCTATAAAAGAGAAATATGAATCAATCATCAAAAACAAAACTTGGGATTTAGTTAAATTACCTAAAGGCAAACGACTTGTAGGATGCAAATGGTTTTATAAGACTCAATTTAAAGGAGATAGGAGCATAGATAATTATAAAGGAATGCTTGTTGCCGCAAGAAGGCATAGGTTATGATGAAACAGTTTCCCCTGTAGCTAAATTAAACAAAATGAGAACGATAATTGCTTCAGCTATAAAACACCATTGGATGATTCACGAGCTAGATGTTAAATCTACATTTTTAAATGGGGACTTAAAAGAAGAAGTCTACTTAGTGAAAATTGAGGAGGTGAAGAACATTTAGATTGCACATTAAAGAAAGTGTTGTATGGACTAAAACAATCACCAAGTTCATGGTATGACAAAATTTATTCATTTTTCCTATAGAATGGTTATAAAAGGAGTAAAAATGACCCTAATCTTTATACCGTGTTTCATAAAGAGGGAAGTATTGTTTTGATTTCTTTATATGTAGATGATCTAATGATTATAAAGAATGTTGATAATCTTATTAAAGATATCAAGGCGGAGATGTCACAAGTCTTTGAGGTGAAAGACCTTGGAGAGCTACCATGAAGGACCTTGGAGAGCTACATTTTTGTTTAGGTGTGGAAGTCCCTAGGGATCCTTGACAAACTTTTATGTCACAATGTAAGTATGTGATGAGATTACTGGAAAAGTTGAGAATGAAGATGGATCTAAGGAGGTAGATGCTACGTTGTATAGACAACTCAGTGGGATTCTAATCTACTTGACTACATGTAGGCCTCATTTGGCATGCATTGAGCAAATTTATGTCAAACCCTCTTGAGATTCATTGGGTTGCAGCAAAAGGTGTTTTAAGATATCTTGAGGAAACCTTATATTTTGGTATTTACCATTGGCTCTCTAGTCATTACATGGACCACGAAAAAGTAGAACACACTATCCTTGTCTTGCGTGGAAGCTGAGGTGTGAGGTTTCTTAATAAATTTGATTCTTGTATTTTTTTACAAACATAACCTTCAACTAATTGTTATTGGATTAACATTTAGATGGAGAATCCTATTATTTCTTATCTTAATGTATTTTCCAAATCATTTTTTCTTTAAAATTGGATAAATTTTCCAAATAACTCAGTTTTTCTATCCTCTAGTTTCTTGCCATCAATCTAAGTTAGTCAATTCATGTTTCCATTACCCACTCAATTGGTCTTTCCATCACATTTACCAATTAAATTGCATTAAGACATTTATAATTTTTTTAATCTCATTTTATGTAATGCAATGTGAATTACTTTAATCTCATTTTATGTATTGCACACAACACAATAATTAGCCAAATGGTAACATCCAAATCAAATTCAAATTTTGTGGTGGGGTAGGCAGCATGATAAGTGTGGTAAAATTATAAATATAATTATAAAAATTGGAGTACAATTTTGTGGTGGAGCAACTAGAATGGTAAGTGTGGTAAAATTATAAAATAATTACAAAAATTGAAGTGCAATTTTGTGGTGGAGGGAAGAGCAAGGTAAGTATGGTAAAATTTACTTGGGCCTCAAAATGAGGTTTGCAGTATTGGTTGTGAGTTGAAGTAACATAGGACTTTAAGCATTAACTTTGTTTTCTTCCTGTTTGGTGACCACTTCATCCCTTTTCTCATTGGTTTTTGGGTTCATTTTGCACAATTGGTAATTTGATTTTGATTTTCAAACTAGCTTTCTATACCTTACATTATAAAAGATTGGACCTCCAAAAAATTTAGTTATGGTAAAATGCACTCAAGGAATAAGGTCAATTTTCAATTTTTATTAGAAGATACCCACAATAATGGAAAGATCTACACCACAAATTCAACAAATACATTGATGAGATTCTAGAGAATTTGTCAATATGTAGTGACCATTTACAGATATCATGGTGAATTTCCTTTGAATATGATGAAGTATGCTGGAATGTTACTACTTAACAACTAATTAGAGTGGTTGTGATGTTGTGTCATGGATTGCAGGTATTGTACAACAATGTGGGGCTATTTATGATGTATCTACCATCAATGTTTTTTTTGCAACAACATATGCCCATCTTGATAGAACAAAATTAATGAGCAACATGATTGGATCTTGTGATGGATTTTTAATATATGAGGTGATATAAGAAAATGGAAACAATCCAGAAACATGTGTACAACTCATAACTAAAAACATGATCACTAAGGAATGGTACCAAAATGTTCACCATTTGTAGATGGGTAACTAATGTAATTTTTAATATATGAACTGATCTTTCCAGCTAATTGCACACCCTTAACACTGATGAAAATCCTACACAAACAAAAATAAACTGGAAACTAACAAGATCTATATCAGTACATCTAATAACCCAAAACATATTTCAGCAGCAGAATACAACAATACTACCAAAATATGGGGGAGATCCCAATCCTGTCGGTAATGTAAAGAACGGTTATGGTAGAGATCTGAATCCTTCAGGAGGAAAGGTTACTTATCCAAAAAAATATCACACGGGTATTTTAGACAGTGACAGGGAAGTGTGGTGGTGCCATAGATGTTGGTTGGGCCACATTCTCCCATGTCCATCATTGTTTAACTTTTAATAAAGATCCTACCCACCCAACTTTCACCTAGCCACAATTAGTATATCCCAAAGAAATCACACTACAAGATCCTTAATCTCATATCTTGCATATCACATACTCCATTCTATGTTTGTATTTTCCCAGCATTTAATCTCCATTAAAAAAAATGAGATATAACATAATACTCTCACCACAAAAGCAACATATCTTGCATATCACTTATTCCATTCTATGTTTGTATTTTCCTAGCATCTAATCTCCATTAAAAACTAAGATATAACATAATCCTCTCACCACAAAAGCAACATATCTTGAATATCACATATTCCATTCTATTTTTGTATTTCCTATCATTTAATCTCCATTAAAAAACTGAGATACAACATAATCCTATCACCACAAAACAAACATTTCTTGCATATCACATATTCCATTCTATGTTTTTATTTTCAGGGCATTTAATCTCCATTGAAAAAATGAAATATAACATAATCCTCTCACCACAAAAGAAAAAAAAAACAATGTAAAACAAATATCATATCACATATTCCATTGTATGTCTGTACTTTCTGGGCATATAATCTCCATTAGAAAAAGTGAGATATCACATAATCCTCTCACCACACAAGTATTCCAACCTAGCATCATAATTCCAACCAATAATCACTTAATATCAGCTATATCTTTAGAAGTGTTTAGGAATGATATGTAGAACAAAGAAAATAAACACAAAATGTAAACAAAAATCAAGTCCACAAATTTTGAATTGGTTAATCTTAAGGAGAATAAGACATTAGAAACCTTAGGAAAATGGACAATTCCAAGTAACTCAATGCATCCATATTCTTCATCACTTAGTTAAAATTGAATTATAATTTAATATTGAGTGGCAAAAAATATTTCTTATCCATCTGACTAACAACCACCACCAACCAATTGATTAATTTTAATGAGAATAAGGCATTAGAAACCTTACAAAAATGGACAATTCCAGGTAACTCAATGCATCCATAATATTCATCACTTAGTTAAAACTGATTTAGAATTGAATATTGAGTGGCAAAAAATATTTCTTATCCATATCACTAACAACCCCCACCCAGAGCAAGCACCAGATGAAGAACATAACCAAGAACATAACCACCCCCAATGTTGTACTCATTGGGTGTATTTTCATCATTCATTTGGTTTCCTACATAGATGTGCCTGCAATGGGCATCAAAACAATTTTTTTTAGTATTAAAAAAAATCAATCCTTCAATACAGATGAGAAATTTATTTATGTACGTCATTCAACATTTCAATATTTTATCCTGCACAAAGTATCTCCTTTGAATGTAATATAAAATGCAAAATTACATCTATTATAAATGACTTTATAGGTAAACAATTTTTTTAGTTTTATAATCTCACAACATATATAGTATAATCATGTTGACTAGCAAATTTCGAATTCACAAAAGATTCTCAGCTTAGAAGTCAATCTGCTATGTAGACTACTAAAAGCATATACAACTTCCAACACAAGTTGTTACCAAACCTCCCAAGAGAACTAGAAGGATCAAGTGTTAGAGAGAAAAATATACTAACATAAACATGAAACACTAATGACCTTCCCCAAAAAAAAGACCAAAAATTGCACCTATTGCCTAAGTATTTCCTCCCCAGTGGCTGAAGAGATAAAATTGAAAGATATTTTTTACATTACAAAACCCAAATAAATACAGAATTTTGAAGAAAATCCTAGAAGTTACTTAAAAACCCAAATAAATACAAAATTTTGAAAAAAATACTAAAAGCTAATGATAATCCAAATGTGGAGCTTGAAAAACTCAGTACTGCAACATTGAATTAAACCCGTTATGGTCTAGACTCTAAGAACACACATATGCTTAACTTACAATAAAATAGACTCTAAGAACACACATATGCTTGACTTACAATAATATAGAGTCACTTGCACAATGAAATCATACTATAAAATAACTAAATTACATTAAGTAAGAAACTGAAATAGATGAAATCATATTATAAAAGAACTAAATTATATTATAAAAGGCACACAAATATACTTGCATCTGGCTGCTTAATTTGATCAATTGTATCATTGGGTTCAATATCTATCTCGACTTCATTTCCTGTAAGGGTTCCTGTAAGGGTTTTCACCTTGATGGAAATTCCTCCCCTTAACCGCAAAAGTAAGCGAAGAGTTGAGTGGTTTTCCATATTATAATCAGCTAGAGTGAGCCCATCTTCTAGTTGTTTTCCACGAAATATTAATCGCTGCTCATGTGGAGGGATACCCTCCTTATACTGTCACAACAACCAAATAACACACATAGTTAAAGCCCAAGTGCAATTGCAATTTATAGCAGAGAGAAAACACTCTGTATGCACAATGCTTAAACCTGAAATACTACGCAAAACCTTAAAACTCATCAATAGTTAAAACGACTATCAGCAATTAGGATACACCATAGATATTACAAAAATCCAGTGATTTAAATGACTGTCAATGACTACTTTACATATGCTTCAAAATTTGCAAAGATTCAAAAGGCTATCAGCAAGCACTATAGAAGCAGTAAAAATCCACAATGATTTTAACGAGTATTTGTAAGTACCAATACCAAATAATCAAATTTTGGTACGCGTGATAGGCTCGGGAGTAACAGTGAGGAGTTAGAAGTTTCTCACGACAGGGTAAGGTTCCATCCCCACCAGCTTTTGCTCACTTGGAGATATGGCTCAAACTTATGACACCCGGAGAAGTATACCACGTGAACATATAAAGGGAGTTTCACGATTGTGTTTTCGTTAAGACTTGCCAGATTTAAGAGGTCAGCAGAGTGGGGAAAATGGGGAGTTGTTATATCCTCCACCAGGGTTCAAAGATATACCAAAGAAGTGGCGGACACACAACCTACACGGAGTTAAGTCCAGGTGAGTACGTAGGTGTATAATGTAAGTAGTATCTCATTAGCGAATAGATGGCGGATGATCAATGCATATATAAAAGTTATCTCACCTCTGGATATATGGTGGCTAATCAATACATGAGAGGCATTTTATCGAAGTAAAAGTAAAAAATTCTACGCAAATAGCTTTTAATTATATCAACACAAGTAAAAAAAATAACTAAAAATGCATGATAGAATGCCCAATGGTTAAGAGCGCAATCACTGACTATACAGAGTTGCAGAATCTAAAAAAAAATAATAAAGCGGTATTCCCCTTGGATCAAAAGTGAAGGAAAAGTATGCATACACAAAGTTCACATGACACAAAAAAAAAACCCGCAATAAATAAAATATAACGACAACAACGCGGCATGAATGCCCGGAATAAAACCACAGAGACCATAAAGAAAATATCCATTGATAACCAAAAGCCATACGTAAAAGAAAAACCCCACAAGTAACAAAAAATTCGAAAACAAAAACTAAGTTCTACAAAACCCCACTCGCATCATACAACTAAAAAAAGGAAAACATAAACCTAATTGGGATACAACATGATACCTAATTGGGATACAGCATTATTCCAATACCTGGATTTTTCTCTTCACATTATGAATGGTATCGCTGCTTTCAACATCGAGGATGATCGTCCTCGCTTTGAGAGTCTCCACAAATATCTGCATGTTGGCCTGAATATCACTGATCCTCCAAAAAAAAAACCTGTGCGAGATAGGGGAATCCAGCTCAGATTGAAGGGTGGTGAGATTACGGAGTGAAAAGGAGCGGTCTCTCTTGAAATGAAAATTATCGAGGACGGAGTAGATTCATATAAGGTTTATGCAACGATAAGTTGTTTGATCCGACAAGAAAGAAGAACCCCTTAACACAAAGGCAATGAAGAATTTGACACCGACGGGATGGCTGATTGCCCCAGGACTCCCATAAGTCCACGATTGTGTCCCTAAAGAACACTCAGATGTTTTTGCATTTTACTATATATGCAAATTCGCTTTATACGTCAAGGAAGGGAATGGCCACAACCATGAGAATTGTGGTCCACCAATACGATTGCAAGAAACTACCAAAATTTATTTTTAACTCAATTTTGTAATGAAATTTATTGTGTTTTTTTTTTTTTTTTTTTTTTTTAAACTAAGTATAGTGTGAATTCCAAAAATTTTGACTAGTTAAAAAAAAAATACAATTAAATTATAAATACAATTAAAAACATAAAATTTTGGAGTTTTTGGTTTTTCTCATGGTATTGTTGTGTGATATGGTAGCTTAATAATTAAAGTCCCTTTTATGTTATTAAATACGTTCTAAATTGATTAATAATTAGTATAGTATATTTTTAAAATGAATTCAAAAAAATTTGAAAATAGAAATTATTTGAAGGAATTAGAGGTAATTTTGCCAACCAAGACAATTTTTTGGTAGAAGTATAACTCTAGTGAGGGCTACTTATCTTAAAAGTTATGGGATTACCTTGAGGTAAGTTATGGGATTACCTTGAGGTAATGGTCAAACTTGATGGTTGCATTCTTAGACATTATACTAATGGTCTTCTAACACAAACACATATAAGCACATTAATTATGTCACTAATTTTAAAAATTATGGAAATACCTTGAAGTAATGGTTGAACCCTCAAATTGCTCCGAAAGGTATTATATTAATGGATTTGTGACCTATGTATACCTAAGTGGATTAAGCTCACCGCATATTTCTTTTATGAAAATCCCCTAGGATATAGATAAGCCTGTGAGAGAGTGCATTCTTAAGTCACTCCTTATAATATCATTGGTAAAAACATCAGCTAACCCTATATGCCAAGTATGGGATACTATGAGAACCAGTAGGGGTTATAATAATAATAAACAAGACCAACCGTGTGTCATGGGTGTAAAAGGGCGTTACATACCAATTCCACCAAATAATCTATATATGATTTAATAAAATAATATATATATATATATATATATATATATATATATATATATATATATAATGTTTTGAATAACCTCCTCATATAAATGAAAATACCTATATAATTTTTAAAAAGAAAGAGAACAAACTCTAGTGTACTAAAGACCCAACATGAAATAATTCTTTCGAGACAACTCTACACACACAAGGTCAAACGGGGTGAGCAGCCCCCTGTACATTGCATCCGGTGCTACCGTGGGTCATAGGGGAGCGGCTACCTTCGTTTCGAGGGGTATGCATGGGGAAGGTATCCCCCTTGCATGGGATCTCGGGCAATGCCTCAAGAAAAATTTTTGGAACCTATATTAGGTGGGCAAACCTACCTATGGTTTTGTGCATGGATTTCACACATGCTTTTTGGGCATGATGGTTTTTTGTCCACGGTATCTTGTAGATCCGGCCAAGGGAACTACAGTTATGTTCTAATCCATGGTTAAAGGATTGGGTTTATGGTTGCTTCTGCATGTATATATGTGTATTGTAACATTGAAAGGGACATAATGAAAAATCAATCTCGTAGTTTTAAGATTCAAGGGAAAATCTCTACGTATATCTGTTTTATGTTTTCTGCTCTCCCCATTGTTTGTTTTCTGTTTTTAGAATTCATATGCACATAATTTATGTACACGGTTAAAACCTACATTTGGTATTAGAGTTGTTTTGGCTTCAAGGGGATGCCTTTGCTATTGAGTGGTTTTTGCTCAAGCGTGTGGTAGAACCTGTTCACTAGGAGATGTGCGAGATTGATTGTTCTTGTGAAAGAATATGGCAAGTGGTGGAAAGATAGAGATTGAGAAATTTAATTGTGAGAGTTTTGACTTGCTGAAACTCAAGATGCAAGATGTGTTGGTGGATAAAGATCAATGGATCATAATAGATCCGAGTACTAAACCAACAATAATGTGAGATGAAGACTCAACAAAGTTGTATGGGAAGGCAACAAGCACAATACGATTGCGTGACTGAGATTCACTATTGCTAATGTATGAGGGGAAGCTTTGGTGAAGGCTTTGTGGGACAAGCTAGTGACTTTGTACTAATCTAAGTCTCTAGACAATAAATTGTTCCTGTAGAAAAAGTTGTATAACGTGAGGATGAAAGATGGAGACTCAGTGACAGAATATAAATGCCTTTAATATTGTGGTAAATAAGTTATCATCTGTTGATATTAAAATTTGAGATGAAGATAAATCCATAAGTTTTTTTTGTTCTCTACCAGATTCGTGGGATATTCTCGTTGTTGCAATAAGTAGCATTGCATCTATGTTATAGTTTGATGAAATAGTCTCATCCTTGCTATTAGAGGAGATGAGACAGAAAAATATGGAGAACCAAAATGTTGATGCCTTATCTGTATGAGGTTCATCCCAAAAGAGAAACAAAAATAAGTTCTCGAGTGGGAGATCTAAATCTCTAGAAAAAAACATTAAAGGATTGTTGGAAATGCGGAACGAAAGGGCACTTAAAAAGGGATTATAAATCTAAAGCTCCTTAGGAAGGAAAGGGATGTGATGATGCTTCTTCGGAAGAGGCGAAAGCCACCTCAGATGAAGGTGGGGATGTGTACTTGGCTTCTTCTTCATGTACACATGTAGATCATGAGGCATGGTTGATTGACTTAGGTGCATCCTTTCACTTCAATCCCCACACGGAGTGGATTTGCGAGTAAGAGAAATATGATGGTGGTGATGTTTTCTTAGGGGATGACATGAAGTCTAGAATCGTGGGTCGCAAAAAATACAGGTTGAAGTTTCAAGGAGGAAGGATTAGAACACTTCTCGGTGTTCTTCATATTTTTTCATTGGCTAGAAATTTGATTTGCATAAGAAAGTTGGATCATGCAAGTTTAAGAACAATGTTCGAAAAAGATATACCCAAGATGGTTTGAAGAGCACTCGTATTGATGCAGGTAGTTCGAATTGGAACTTTGTACAAACTTTAGGGTAGCACTATTATTTATGGGTGGAACAGTTGTGTGATTCCTCAAAGTGGAGTAGAAAATCTAGTGGTCTCTCGAGAAAAGACCATGCTATGTAATCAAAAGTTTGGACATATTGGAGAGAAGGGTCTTTGAATACCTCATGGTAAAGGTATAGTAGCAGTTACGTGTAAGTCCTCTCTAGATTTTGATTCTTTCGAAAATTTTGTATATGGGAAGCAGAGTTGGGTGAGTTTCCCCTCTCATCGTAAGAGAGCAAAACAAATATTAAAGCTTATACATAGTGATGTGTTTGGACTTATTTCGGCTCCACTGCTGGAAAAGTTTGTTTACTATGTATCATTTATAGATGACTTCTCAAGGAATACATGGATATATTTCCTCAAAAAGAAATTTGAAGTCTTTGACAGGCTCAAATATGTTAAGGCTCTCATTGTTATAGACATTTTTGTGCCCGACAGCTCCAAGTATGAAATGTCCATAAACCAAGGGCTCCTAAGTCCCTAAAAGTGTTGTTCTAACCCCTAAAGGAACAAGGTCAACAAGTTACAGCTTCTCCCAGAAGTTCTCCACCAGAAGCTGCTCAGAATAAGTCAAAACAGGATCATTTCAGCTACTACACTGGCTAAGTGTGTTGCATAGCACCTAAACACACTAGCTAGGTGCATTTCAACGCACCTAAATGCACTATGAGGGTGTGTTGAGCAGGAAATGACAAATGGCAGTGTCATTCCACGAGGTGGAAAGACAATGGAAGCTTCCAGAATCTTCTCCTATGACACTTGCCCCACTGAATTCGACCAAGGATGAGTAAGAGGCTTTCAGTCTCCAAGTGGAAGCAAGAACTGACAGAGAGAAGACACTAATCAAATCACAAGCTGACTCATCCTCCTTGCATTCATCTATATATGGATCCCTCATCCCAGAGATCCAGAGGCTGGAATTTTGCACATTGTAAGGAATTGCTGTTGGTTTTGAGATAGGTATCAGAGTATTGGGTGATTTATGCTTTGTTGGAGGTGAAGAGGGGCTTCTTTGCTAGGAGGTTGATGCTGGGTCAGGAATCATCGGTTGTAACTCCTCCTGGATCTTCTTGTATATCAATAAAAACTATTTGAGTCTTTCCTACATGCTTGTGTATCATTGATGCTTGTTACATTTGTATGGTTAGCTTAAATCTGATCCTAAGCTGTTTATGAATATAGATCCATGTCTTTGTATAGTTTTCTTCCTCTGTGATCTTACAGGTACTTGGTGAAGCTGGGAAAGTAAGGGAGCAGGTAGTTGGAAGATGTCAAAGAAGAGAGGGATTGGATCAAAGGATTAGCGCAAGACACACGTCGGTTCTTTCTATCCCCCTCTATCTTTAATTCATAAAGGAAATACAAAAGTAGTTTTCTCTGTTTGTTTCTAAGGCAGTTGTCACACCTTAGTGGGATAGAGCAGTTCTAAATAGACACTTTTCCCGGTAACAAAATGGCGACTCCGCTGGGGACGAATGTCTAATTAGTTTGTTTTTGTATCTCTTTGTTGTTTTTTTCACAAACTTATAAGTAGCATTCGAACTGCATTTGCCATAACAAATGCAAAGTAGACATCTGCTGCTTCAATCCATTCACTGGATCTGTTTGTGATTTGAAGAGCTGATTCACAAATGATCTGATTGCCCTTGTGATAGCTCTTAGACCCTCCTTAGATCTACCCCTGATTCTGCATTACTGATTGCTTTTACTCGGCCAAAAACCAAAGACTAAACTGCAAACCGTGACCCAGAACCTGGACAGATTCTCGTTTCTGGCCCAGCGCAGGTACTTTTAAGAGTTCCTGCATTTCAGGGCACTTCCCGAAAGGGCAACCTCCGCTGCAATCTAGTTTCTCTGTGTTACAAGTGCGCTGATCAGACTAGCCCTGTGCAGCTGAGGTTCTTGTGCTTCATTCTTTCCAGCTTTGTCTCTGATTTTTGCAGCCTGTGATCAGTATATGTCTGTTTAAAAACCCCTTTTCCTTGCTGTTATTCCGCCTCCTTTGTACAAAAGAACTGTAGATGTTTTTGTGTGTTTGTTGAGTCGTTTACAGTTTTCCATTGCAAAAGTAGAATAGTCATACTGTCGTCCTTTGATTTAGATCTGTCGCAAGTGTCGATTTCGATCATAGGAGAAAGTTTGATTACTGTTGATAGTCGATTATACTTTTACTATTGCCTTTGGTCTGAATTTGTGTTTTTCTAGTGTCAAAAATGAGTGTTCATTTCAAAATCGTAAAGTGTCGTAATCGTCTCTATCTTTTGATTTCGAAAAGAAGCTTGTTTGTGTTTGTCGCTTGAAAGCAAATTCAGATTTGTACATCAACTTTCTTTTTAGCATCAATACTAAGAAAGTCGAAAACAAATACATGCATGTGCATTTGCATATTGACAGTCTGTTTGGCTTGATTTAGGAAAGTGCATTTACAGTGTGCTCTTTGCTCTTTGTGAAAAGATTGTGTCTTTCTTTTCCCCTAGTAGCTAGGATTTTCATTGCACAAAAGAGATAAAAGTTTGTTTATCATCTTTAGATTGCATTTTAGGAATTACATCTACATCTCGTGGTGAACCAAAAAGGAAAACTTGATAAGAAAGATCAACTTAAAATAAATTCAATGAATCTAACAACGCTTTGGAACTTAATGCAAAACATTTAGAGGTCTAGGCTAGATACGTATTCCGGCGTCGTAAAGCCTGGTAACTGTTGTCATCACTGATGGTTGGATGATTCCTCCACTTTGAGATGATAAGTGCCAGTACGGACTTGTGCTCCCACGTACCGTCGAGTATATTTTGGGAGACCCCTATAGGCTTAAATCCTTTATCCATAGGAAGCCATGTCTGCCGCCCTATCGATCGCAATGCACTGAACACAACATTCGGGAAGATTGACTGTCGTACCGTAAAAAGTATTCTGCAGTTTTGCGATTGGTTTGGTACTCCCTCTACCTAGATCTCGAGAGTAGTCCCTTTCGTTCCTTTTCAGACTCCTTAACGGAAAAGTTCCATCTAAGCACTTGTCACTTCAGGCTCATTAAAAATCGAAGGAGACTAGAGTCATCTTTTGTTTTTTCTCGACTCTTAAAAACTGAAAAAACAAGTTGTGTCAAAGCGTCTATAAATTTATTTTAAACGGAATATTCATTACCCCTTTCCTACGTTGATCTTGGGTTGAGAAAATGGAGTCCACCAAGCAAGGAATTCCCCTTGGAGGAAATCCTAGTCCCTTCTCCTCTTGGGGAGATGTTGGTGCACCCCATATGGCCACATTGTCGCTTCCAGGACTGACAATTGGTTTGCCTGTATGGCTCTTCTCAACCTCTGTCATTTAGAACACCACTATTCCTAAACAATCGAATCAGCAATTAGACGAGTCCAGAGTTGCCCACCAACCTTCTACTTCCTCTAATTCTTCCTCTCCTCCTTCCTCTTCGCTTGATGGGGCTCGTAAAGCCAAAATTCAAGTTCCTAAGGAGAAGAAGGAAAAGGAGAAAAAAGAGAAGAAGGAGAAGGAGCCAAAGGCGAATGGGGGAAAACGAGTGTCGTCTAACGAAAATCCACACACTGCACCGACCATGCCTAAATCGCCATGTGTCATTTGCAAAGGAGACCACTTTCACAGAGATTGTCCTTGCATCCCTCGGATATTAAGGGATTGGTCTCCTAGATTGCACAACCCGGTGTCGTCAACCTCTGATGATCATGTTGAAAGCACACCATCGACTAGTGAAAGTGAAGTCCCAGGAAAAAAAGGAAAATATAGATTTCCTTGTAAGCTGTGTGAAGGTGATCACGCCGTCCACCGTTGTCCCTTCTTAGACGAAGCTAAAAGAGTTTTGGATGATTGTCCGGTTTCACCGTTACGACTTCCTCCTGGATATAAAAAACTTTTGCCCAGTCCGTCACTAGTTGAAAATCTGGCTGGCCCGCTCAGGTGGTCGGCTGAAGCACCTATCATTGAATATAAACCATCTAGATCCATACCAGAAGAAAGTCAAAAGGTCGAGGCGGCAGTTGACCCGGTCTTGCCTTCAGAGGTTTCATCTTCAGATGATACACTCACTGAGGAGAACAAGGATGACACCGTCCAAATTCTCTTCATAAGCACAGACTCCAACGAACATGGGGGCAATTTACCCGTTCCTTTACCACAGGAAGGAAGTTCGTCAGAGCCGTACCCAGCCGTCTATTCGATCCCACCTCCAAGCAACCTAGTTGTCTCCTTCGACTGGAATCAACTAGGCAGACCCCGTTTACCAGCAAGCATACCATTCTGAATTATCGTCCAAATGTATAGAATGGTTATGGCTGGTACCATCATAGATGAGGGGGCTTCTGTGAGTATCCTTTCCTAAACTACTTGGAAAGCGCTTGGTTTGCCATCGCTTTTGCCTGAGATGAGAAATCTGACAGGGTTTGATAAAGGATCCAGTTGACCTTTAGGGATCCTTCCCGATGTGCCCATAACATTGAGGGGGAAAATCGTTCACCTGAATGTAATGGTAGTTCAAGGACCCCTAGATTACAATCTACTCCTTGGACGAGACTATATTTATTGCATGGGAGCCATTGTCTCCTCACTCTTTAGAGTAATGTGTTTTTCGCACGAAGGAAGAGTGGTCAAGCTCGTGGACCAACTTTCATTTCCTGGATCATACAGAGCAAATAGTCATATACCATCCTTGAACGGTCTTTTCACGCAAGAGATGTCTCAATCTCCAGTCCGTCCTCCCGATGAGCGCGAGTAATTCGGAGGGACATGACTGAAAACCACGGGGCATGCATCCTGGTCTGCTTCGGCAGGAAAACTTCGGGTATAGAGTAGGTTTCCGCGGGAGAATATGCCTAGTCTGTACCCCCGTCCATGAGTGGAAGAGGGGGTTATTCTAGTAGAGGATTCTCTTGTCAAAGTTATGTGAGTTTGCGAGCGCCGCCACTCACCTTTGTTTATCTCGGTAGACATCGCCGAAGAAGTGTTTTGTTTGCGCCGCGAATAGAACAATCTTTGGGTAACCTGTAAGAGGTAGGCCTCTCTCGGTAAAACAAATGTTTTGGCGGATAGAAGTAGAGGTAACCTTGAAACTCAGTTTTATACCTGGGGGCATGCAAGCCATTTGGCATGCAAGCAAAGAACGACTATTTATTTTTTAAATTTTTAGGAACTCTAACCCTTTAAACCCGTAGGATTGGTCGTTTCCTAACTTGCATAAAGAAAGGATGTGGGGCAAAACTCTAAAAGTTGTCGTTTTATATGAGACATTCTTATCACACGACTGGATTAATCGAGCAGTGTTACCGCAAGGTTCAAGCTCGTTAAAAAATAAACCCGCACCGAGCAAATGTTTCCACCCACGTTTAAGCTCGTTAAAAAATGAACTATTCCTCGGTAAATAACCACCGTGAATGTAGTACTTCAGCCATTAAAGCCTTAATCGTGTTTGCACCGTCACCTCCACTTGATTGTTTACCCATTTTGAGGAACAACTGTGAAGAGTGATTTCACTAGCCATCCTTGTGACACTCCCATGATTGGAAAATTCCAAACCTTTCCTGGAATCAGCTGCTACCCTTTTTATCACTCGTTCCTCAAAAGACGAGTCTTCTTTAAGCTCTTTTCAACTGACTCGTAAAATATGAAAAGATTGTCAAGCCATTAGCCTCTCCAGCTCCTTAAAGGGATAGGAAGTGCTATCCCTCCTCTAGATTTTAATCTTTTTGGACCTGAGGGATTATTACACAAAAAGATCGAGCGCTTGTTTTGTTCGGCTCGTTAAAACTATCGAAAATTCATCCCTTCTATATTGTTTTATACTTTTTCGGACTTAAGGGATTAGATGACGAAAAAGGAATTTTGGAGTTACCTTTTCGTACCTTTTCAAACTCTCTAAAAATGAAAAGGACCGAGTTATCTTTGTCGTTAAACTCGTTAAAAAGATTAATAGCGACAAAATTGTCTTTAGACGAGAACGAGTTTCACTATCGCTAGGCTCGTTAAAACATAGCGATGGGTTTGGCCGAAGGTCAAATTATAGAAAAAGCATATGTTATCCTCCTGAAGCTTGACAAAAATAAAGAGGTACTGGTCAGCAATGACTGGGGAAAAATTGGGAAGAAAACTCAAAGAATCTTTATTGGTAGCAAGTCGCTCTTGAACATGACACTTCCACTCCGTGTCCAAGTCGGGTTGGGTTGTTTCATTCACCGGCCACATCGCCATGGTCACACCATACCATCCGCATTTTGGGTTAACGCTACCAATCCATCACATCAGTGTCGCTGACATGTTCAAGAGAAGTCATCCAGAGAAGTCACCTGTGTCCCACCAACTACCATACATTATACTCCATTCTTTCATGACTGCCACCCTGAACCGTATATCATCAGATTGTTTTCACCTCCATCAAAATCATTTGCTTCGTTCTGTGTCATTGATGTTGGATTCATTAAGGCCCTCCTTTGACGGATCACTTCTTGTCAACATCAGCTCATTATCCAAGAAGTTGGTCTAGGAACACCCCATTCAGTACTTTGAAGCTTCCATGCCTTAATGGCAAGTTTCTCACTTCCGGCGATAGGTTTACATCAATGGCCTTCGACCGAAAGATTTTGCGTGGTGTTCGACGCCAAGTCCTTTATTCACACCACGTGAATTGTGCTGTAGTACCTTGAGGGTCATTATCATTATCGGTGATTCCTCTCGCGCTTGTTAACAGTTTACATCATTGACTGGTAATCAAGCGATGTCTTTCCATGTTCGACTTCAAAACATTTCTCACATGGATCGACTTGTACTTCGAGTGAAGATCGGACGAGATTGAAGACCCCAGATCTAGTTTCATCCATCCGGGCTGCGATATATATTCAGGGAAGTAAAGACATTAAAATGTACAGCATTGCAGCACAGATAATCATCCTACCAAATGGATGATGGCTCTATCAGAATCATGAGTCTACAATCAGACGATTGTCTATCCTATGTACATGAAAATGAATTTATAAAGCTGAGCATGGGAATGCCCGCCTCAACTAGATCATGGGAATGCCCGCCTCAACTAGATCATGAAAGAACTTCGGATCCTCATAATAAAGCATTTCACCCGATTAACGACCTCATACTTTAGGGGGCAACTGTTATAGACATTTTTGTGCCTGGCAGCTCCAAGTATGAAATGTCCATAAACCAAGGGCTCCTAAGTCCCTAAAAGAGTTGTTCTAACCCCTAAAGGAACAAGGTCAACAAGTTACAGCTTCTCCCAGAAGTTCTCCACCAGAAGCTGCTCAGAATAAGTCAAAACAAGATCATTTCAGCTGCTACATTGGCTAAGTGCGTTGCATAGCACCTAAACACACTAGCTAGGTGCATTGCAACGCACCTAAATGCACTATGAGGGTGCATTGAGCGGGAAATGACAAACGACAGTGTCATTCCGCGAGGTGGAAAGACAATGGAAGCTTCCAGAATCTTCTCCTACGACACTTGCCTCACTAAATTCGACCAAGGATGAGTAAGAGGCTTTCAGTCTCCAAGTGGAAGCAAGAATTGACAGAGAGAAGACACTAATCAAATCACAAGCTGACTCATCTTCCTTGCATACATCTATATATGGATCCCTCATCCCAGAGATCCAGAGGCTGGAATTTTGCACATTGTAAGGAATTGCTGTTGGTTTTGAGATAGGTATCAGAGTATTGGGTGATTTATGCTTTGTTGGAGGTGAAGAGGGGCTTCTTTGCTGGGAGGTTGATGCTGGGTCAGGAATCATTGGTTGTAACTCCTCGTGGATCTTCTTGTATATCAATAAAAACTATTTGAGTCTTTCCTACATGCTTGTGTATCATTGATGCTTGTTACATTTGTATGATTAGCTTAAATATGATCCTAAGCTCTTTATGAATATAGATCCATGTCTTTGTATAGTTTTCTTCCTCTGTGATCTTACAGGTACTTGGTGAAGCTGGGCAAGTAAGGGAGGAGGTAGTTGGAAGCTGTCAAAGAAGAGAGGGATTGGATCAAAGGATTAGCGCAAGACACAGGTCGGTTCTTTCTGTCCCCCTCTATCTTTAATTCATAAAGGAAATACAAAAGTAGTTTTCTCTGTTTGTTTTTAAGGCAACTGTCACACCTTAGTGTGATAGAGGAGTTCTAAATAGACACTTTTCCCGGTAACACTCATGGAAAACTAGAGAGATAAAAATATAAAGGTGCTGAGGGTAGATAATGGTGGAGACTTTTACAAGAAGGAATTTGAAGAGTTTTGTAAGAAGTGTGGTATAGCACCACATAAGTCTACTCCATGCACACCTCATCAAAATGGAGTTGCAGAAAGAATGAACAAGACGTTGATGGAAAAGGCAAGAAGCATGCTTAGTGGTGCGGGGTTAGGACAAGAATTCTCGGGAGAGGGAGTGGAGACTACATGTTACCTCATATCACTATCATCACCGTTGGAGGATAACTCTCCACAAGAGGTATTGACTCGTAAGAAACCTTCTCTTTCACATTTGAGGGTATTTCGATATGATGAATATGTACATGTTCCAAATGAGAAAATAAAAAAGTTGGATAGTAAATCTGAAATGTGCATCTTCATTGTGTATAAGGATGATTTAAAAGGTTATAAGGTTTGGAACTTAGAAACAAGGAAGGTTGTGTACAACCGATATGTGGTCTTTAGAGAGGTGAAATATTTTATTAAACATGAAGTCCTATTAAAGGAACCTAAGAAGATAGAGTTTAAGCTAAAGGAGGAAGAATTATACACTACAACAAAATATGTGACCATGGGTTATGTGGCAGAGGTTTTTTAACTCCACCAAGGGTTATTGGTTTAAAAAGAGTATCAGGGAAATATAAAGTGGGGGACAGAAATTGGATAACGCGAGACCATAGAAAAAACATAGGATAAATGGTTTTGTATGTTTTTAAGGGGAATAAGGAAATTAATAATTGGGGAAAGTAATATTTGTAATGGGGAATGGGTTTGACACTAGGAAAGGGGTTTTTAGGGAGGGGGCTGATTTTTTTAAGCGTAATTTCTAGGGGAGTGTGTGAAACCAAGGAGTAAAGGTCAGAATGAGGGGAAAAGGGTATTTATAAGTAATGAAGGGGAAAATGGGGAAATTAGAAAATAAGTATGTGGGGTGTAGTGAAATGAGGGGAAATTAGTAAAGAAGCGTGGTGAATATCCTTTCTTTCTCACAATTCTTCATGCACATCGAACATATGATTAAGCATGATAAATTTGTTTTTGACTTAGCCACCTCGTCCATTTGCAACATTTCTTCTACCTACCCTTTATTTACGCTAACATTTTCTCTAAATTTCAATCGGTGCATTTGATCTTTCTCACTCTTTATTTCATTTTATTTTGATTTAAAAACAATCTAATTCTAGCCTTATAATTTGCAATGGCTCACATTAAACTCGTGAGCTCATTTTTATTTTCTACCTAACTATTGATCTCCCAAGATATAACAGTTTGGCTAGATCTTTATTCTTTATCTATCAACATGAAATTTAAAGCATGGATGAGTCAAGATTAAACTATTTGACCATCATGGATTGTGGCATTTCTTACAAGATGCACACAATCTTATTTTGCACAATAAAGTAGAAAGTAGTGGCATTTAAATTTTCACACTTTCATGATCTATTTTTATTTATCTTTGGGGTTCATATTTTTTACTTCTTTTATCCTTCTCCTTTCTTTTTGTCCTTTGATTATTCTTTTAGGACATACCCTCTTTATATTTTTAATTTTTAATATGGAAAAGATTTTGCAAGAAGAAAAAGTATGTACAATATTACAAGACTAACCATAGCCAATTCAAAATTATGAATCCTATTATTATAGGACCCTAACATGCTCCACCATTGAATATTTTTGTTTGATATTTATCACCACTCAACCCTTATTTTTCTTTTACTATGTTGTCTGAAACGCTTCATATTATTCTTTCAAACAAAAGTGATGCAAATTTTAAAAATGCATAGATTTTCCCTTTGATTTTGGATCTTGATCTTGAATTATTATATCTCTATAATATTTGCCTTCCAACATACAAAATTTTATCCTATGGTATCGTGCTTCCAACAACACTAGTTACATCGAGATTATATTCTTCAAGTCAATGTTACACCAATTCTCCAAAGATGACCTCCTTATGGACTCGTGGAATAGACCGAACTTCTATGGACTACCAAAAGACACTCTTTCAACATTTGGCAACTAAAACAGTACCCACGAAACTAGATTCTCTCAAATTTCGACCAAATTTTACAAAATTCAATTTTAATGTATCAAAAGAGAGTTATGATGATCTTCAACGAGACACTTTTTTGAGATAGAATTTTCGAGCATATAAAATCATCTCTCATAGTATAGCTAACAAAGTTCTCAATTTTTTATACAATGTTCACCAAGATTTCATGTCCGATACATTCTAATTTTGTTTGTCTCAGTATTTTTCTTACTATCTAAAGATATTTATGCAAAAAGAAACAAGGCTAGAAATCTAATGGTGTATTGAACCCTCCAAACTACCAATCCATGGCAATTCTTCAAAGAAAACCAAACAAGAATAAACATGTTAGATCTAAGACTTTGTGATCCATAATGTTGAAATATGTCTTCTGGATTAATCACATTATTAGGATTTGGTCGAAATTTCTAACCAACTAATGTGGTTCATCCTCGGAACAAGGTGGAAATCAATTGATCTGTTGAAATAAATAGCATGGATGCATCATTGGCCAGAGTTAGTCGTTAAAAAATTAGCTATTAAGGTAAGAAAAATATTATTTAAAATTTTGTTAAAAATTAGGTGTTATGAATAACTAAATCTAGAATATTGTATTTTAATCAATTTAATAATTATGTATATAATATGTTAAAATATTAAGAGTTTAGTTAAGAACTAGCTCTTATGAATAACTAAATCTAGAAAATTCTATTTCAATGAATTTAATAATTATTTATATAATATTAAAATATTAAAATATTAAGAGTTTAGTTAAGAACTAGGTGTTAGGAATAACTAAATCTAGAAAATTCTATTTCAATGAATTTAATAATTATTTATATAATATTATTTGTTATCGGAGGGCCTATTCTATTAAATAGCTCGGTAGACTTAAAAAATAATAATATAAAACGAATAAATAAAGCATCTTATTGTAACCAAACAAGGGAGAATATATTTTAACTAAATAAATAAAAATAAACATTTTAAAAATAGATGAAAAAAATTAATAAATAAAATAATAATAATAATAAAATATATATATATATATATATATATATATATATATATATATATATATATATATATATATATATATATATATATATATATATATATATATATATATATATATATATATATATATATATATATATATATATTTCCTCAGGAGAAATATCATAATTTTAATTAACAGAGAAAATAACATGTTGTAAATGCCACAAGCATATGCATAAGAAGTGATCATGGTCAACTGTGGACTATTTGTAAAGTCGGTTCACTGATTCATTGCGCTCCCTGTAGATATGAGTACATGAAACAAGATCAAATTGTGTTTTTAGAAATAAAACATCATCTAATATGGTGCTGAGTGTATATGCATGGCATGTTGATATGCAGTTGAACGAGTTAATAAAAATCTTGGAATCCCCATAAATTTGTAATTGTCTATAATTTTTGTAAATAAAAAAATATAAGAGATGACAGATTGTAAGGAGCTCCACGAAATTATTTGTTCCATCCCCCAACCCCAAACAAATGTGAAAATAGTGTGTTTTAGTCAAATGAAGGATAATTCTGCCACCATAACTGTATTCTTGTGCTGCTCCATTGAAATAGGCCGAATGGTGCACCTTCTCAATAACTTTTGGAGTAATGTTCCAAGTCCGGACAACTTGTTCATTGACCAGGATTTCCAAATAGCTATTACAAATCTTGGGGATTATCTGTGTCGAGACAATGTTTTCCCCTGAAAGATATTGTTGTTCTAGGACATCCAAATGTACGAGCATAATATTAAAGGTAGGTTTCGGACTCTTGGGTTAGTTTCTGCTGCCCACCACGTGTTCCAGGCAGTTGGTATATCAACGCCAGTCCATGTAAGAGGTAAGTTTAGTGTGTGTAAGACCTACGCCCATACCTGTTGAGTAGTGGGGCATGAGAGGAAGAGATGTTGATTTGATTCCTCCTCTGCTTGACATAAAACACACCGTGTAGGCCCCAAATACGATCATTTCCTAAGATTAGATCCATTCGGGGTTTTATCCATAATGATGTTCCACATTAGTAAGCAAATGTGTGGTGGACCTTTTATCTTCTAGATATTACTCCACCAGCTTTTCAGAGATTTGGGCTTGTGGGTAGCATGGATGATAGGATATCCATCCTTTGGTGTATAGTTTACTTTCTGTGCAAATCCTGAGATCTTGTCGTCATCCTCATCCTTTAATCTCACATGGGAGTCAATTAATGTTTGCATGTAAGTCCTCCACTCCATGTGACATTGAGCTGGTATATCCAAGGCCTCCCCAGATGACCACACTTGCTAATATATAGTTGTATTGTGAGGATCTCCGAGTTGTGCTATGTTGACCACTCTGTTTTGGTTGAGGAAGGTAATCAGGTTAGGTGGGATATGGTAGGAGTTTCTGGAGCCGATGAATGGATCGATTCCATTGCGGACAAACCCACATTACCGATCCTCCATGTGGAACCCCTTCTTATGGGAGGAAGGGTATTTATTACATCCCTCAAGCTCACTGATATACCCTTCCTATTCTAGGTATGTAGCCTTAACCAATCTAAAACAAAGCTTGCCAAGATGTATTTGTAGGTAACCACCTCTAACCAAAGGCTCTTTTTCTTCAAGAGCAACCAACCTAGTTTTGCTGCAAGTGCTTGTACAAATGTAGAGAGGGTTTTTCGGGCCCAACCTCCCCATTTTTTGGGAGTAGAAATTCTACTCCATTTGACCCATGCATAGGGTTTTCCTTCCATGTGGCCCTTCCATAAGAAATTAAAACATACTCGTTGAATCCATTGTAGTATGCCTTGGGGGATCCAAGCGAGGGACATCCAAAAGACTGGTGTGGCTTCTAGAACTGATTTAATGAGCAGTAGTCTACTCACTGTCGAGAGTATATGACGACTCCAAATGTTTAATATTGTTTCCACCTTGGCAATCAACCATGTCATGTCTGCAATTTTGTATCCATATTCTTTTATCATAGATCCCAAGTACTTCAAACCTTCATCCAATGACACGTTTTGAAACGAGAAATTTTGTATTGTAATGTGGGTTTCCTGTTGAGTACACACAGAGAATGATATAGTAGATTTGGCCCCATTTATTTCCATATTTGTTGCAACACTAAATAGTTTAAGCACTTCAGAGAGTGTGATGTTGTCCTGTATTCCCCCATCTAGGAAAATGTGAATGTCATCAAGAAAGACCAGACGAGATAGTGTGCATTGATTCGTCATCTTGAGACCCATGAGTTGCATTGCTCATTTCTTTGACGCAATCAACCATGTTATGCCTTCCATGACCAAGAGAAATAGCAGAGGGATAGTGGGCACCCTTGCTTAATTCTACACTCCACCCAGAAAGAGTGGGAGGTTTATTCATTGATTAAGATTGCGAACGATACGGAGGTGATGCAACACATAATCCATCTGATATAGAATAGTGGGAACCCGATATGGGTAAATATCATCCTTAGGTATAACCAGCTCACCATGTCAAAGTCCTTTGAGAGGTTAATTTTTAGCAACACCAATTTGAGTTTCTTCAGTTTGATGGAGTGAAGGGCCTCTTGTGTCGTGCCTATGGCCTCATGGATTTGTTGGTTTTGTAGAAAGGAAAACTGTTCTGGAGAGATGTGGCCCGACAAGATCGGTTTAATGTGGTTTACAATAATATTCGCAATAATTTTATAAAGGAGATTACAATGGGATATAGGTCTTAAATGATTGAAAGATATCGGCAAGTCCACCTTGGGGATGAGGGCTATGTAGGTGGAATTGATAGGTTCAAACCTTCAACCCAATAAACGGCTTTATTTGACCACACAAAGTAAGTATGGTACAATGATGTCCATATTAACTTCAATGATCTGCTGTTGTTAGAGAAAAGAGGTATGGTTGAAGGTATTCCTATTTTAAATCCCTCTCATATTGATTGTGATGCATGTTCACTAGAAAAGTTGCACAGAGATGAATTTCCTATGAATGCTGATAGAAGGAGGAGAGATATACTCAAGATGGTACACAGAGATTTATGCGGGCCTATGCAGACAAGATTGTTAGGCGGTGCATGCTATTTTTTACTATTTATTAATGAATGTACTAGATTTACTTTAGTGTATTTCCTGAGTAAGAAGAGCCAAACTATTGAATACTTCAAGGAGTTCAGAAGTTTGGTTGAAAAGCGCACAAGTAAAAGCATTAGGATCCTATGCTCGGATCAAGGGGGAGAGTACAAGAAAGCTTGTGTCCTCAAATACTGCAAAGATAATGGGATACATGAACAGTTTACAGTACCCCACACTTCTCAATAGAAAGGGGTTGCAGAGAGGAAGAACAAAATCCTTATGGAGTGTGCTCATAGTATGTTGAAATGTAAGGATCTTTCTAATGGGTTTTGGGCTAAAACGATTAATACTCTAGTATATCTAAAGAATAGGAGTCCAACAAGAAGTTTATATTTCAAAACTCCTTTTGAAGCTTTTTTTGGTTATAGGCCCACAGTTAAGCATTTGAGAGTTTTTGGTAGCAAAGCCTTTACCCAGGTCCCAAAGGAAGATAAAAAGAAACTCAATTCAAAGACCATCAAATGCATTTTTGTTGGGTATTGTACATAATTTAACGCTTAGAAATTGTTTAATGCCTCTACTCATAAAGCTTTTGTGAGTAGAGATGTAGTGTTTCATGAGCAGGTTAGTGATCGAAGCCATGAGAGTGCTAATGAACAATGACACGTGCCCTTGTTGATGGAAGAAGGAAGTGATGAATCAGGTGACAATAATGAGCAGCAGTAGTAGTAGGAAGGGAAAGAAGATGATGTAGTTATCAAGACAAGTCTAGAAAATGATGATGAGACGAGGCTTGAAGCTACCCTACCACTGAGAGGTTGAGGTAAGAAGGTTTAGTTTCTAGTAAGATATAGGAAAAATGCTTTGATAACTAGTATGATGAATGCTTTTTAACCCTCAATTTATAAAAAAATAAGTAAATATAGTGAATGGAGGGCTGCTAGAGAAGAGGAATATGAATCAATCATCAAAACAAGAACTTGTGATTTAGTTAAATTACCTAAAGGCAAATGACCCATTTAATGCAAATGGCTATATAAGACTAAATTTGAAGTATATGGGAGCATAGATAAGTATAAAGCTATGCTTGTTGCAAAGGAGTATTCGTAGCAAGAAGGCATAGATTATGATGAAACATTTTCCCCTGTAGCTAAATTAAACACAATCAGAATGATAATTGCTTTAGCTACCAAACACCATTGGATGATTCACGAGCTAGATGTTAAATTTGCATTTTTATATGGGGACTTAAAAGAAGAAGTCTACTTAGTGAAACTTGAGGAGTTTGTCAAACAGGGTGAAGAGCATTTTGACTGCATGTTAAAGAAAGCGTTGTATGGACTAGAACAGGAACCGAATTCATGGTATGACAAAATTTATTCATTTTTCCTACATAATGGTTGTAAAAGGAGAAAAAATTACCCTAATCTTTATACCGTGTTTGATAAAGAGGGAAGTATTGTTTTAATTTCTTTATATGTAGATGATCTAATCATTACAAGGAATGTTTATAATCTCATTAAAGAACTCAAGGCGGAGATGTCACAAGTATTTGAGATGGAACCCCGTGGAGAGCTACATTATTGTTTGGGTGTGGAAGTCCTAAGTGATTCTTGACAAACTTTTATGTCACAGAGTAAGTATGTGAGGAACTTAGTGGAAAAGTTTAGAATGGATCAGTGCAAAGCTACAGTAATACCTTTAAAGCAAAATTTAAAACTTCAGAATGAAGATGGATCTAAGGAGGCAGATGCAACTTTGTATAGACAACTCATTAGGAGTCTAATCTACTTGACTACATGTAGGCCTCATTTGGCTTATGCAATGAGTGCATTGAGCCAATTTACGTGAAAGCCCATTGAGAGTCATTGGGTTGCGGAAAAAGGTGTTTTAAGGTATCTGGAGGGAACCTTAGATTTTGGTATTTAGCATTGTCTCTCGGGTCATTACATGGACCACAAAAAATGAGAACACCATATCCATGTCTTTTGTCGAAGCTAAATATCAAGCCATGTGTGCAACAAGATGTGAAGGTGTTTGGTTGAGGAGACTTCTCCTTGATGTTGGATAAGAACAGAAGGTTTCCGCAGTGATCAAATGGGACAACTAGAGCTCCATCAAACTTGAAAATAATCGAGTATTTCATAAGAATGCAAAGCATATCCATACACAATTTTGTTTTTTAACGGAGAAAGTTGAGTGAAGAGAAATCCATATTGAGTATTGTAATAGTTGTGACAATGCTCGTGATATTTTTACCAAAACTCTTGATAGAATCAAGTTTGATTTGTTTAGCGAAGTGTTAACCATATCCATGAATCCATTTCTCCAAAGATTAATGAAGAAACGTAGTAATGGAGTGACCGTTCAAACAAAACCTTAAGGAGTTTGTTCATTTTTTCTTCCGTGTTGTTTTAACTTCCCTAAATGTGTGTTTCATGAATATATTTCTCATTTGATGAATTGTTAGACTGAGGTGTGCAAAGGAATTGTTAGTCTTACACGTGGTGTTCCACAGGTGTCAAGTTTCTTAATAAATTTGATTCGCGTATTTTTTTACAAACATAACCTTCAACTAATTGGTTTTAGATTAACATTGAAATGGACAATGCTATCATTTCTTATATTAATGTATTTTCCAAATCATTTTTCTTTAAAATTGGATAAATTTTCCAAATAACTATGTTTTTCTATCATCTAGTTTCTTGCCATTAATCTAAGTTAGTCAATTATGTTTCCATTACCCACTCAATTGGTCTTTCCATCACATTTACCAATTAAATTGCATTAATACATTGAATTTTTTTTTAATCTAATTTTATGTAATGCACTGTTAATTCTTTTAATCTCATTTTATGTACTGCACACAACACAATATTTAGCCAAATGGTAACATTCAAATCAAATTCAATTTTTGTGGTGGTGTAGGCAGCATGATAAGTGTGGTAAAATTATAAATAAAATTATACAAATTGGAGTACAATCTTGTGGTGGAGCAACTAGAATGGTAAGTGTGGTAAAATTATAAATATAATTATAGAAATTGAAGGACAATTTTGTGGTGGAGGGAAGAGCAAGGTAAGTATGGTAAAATTTACTAGGGTGTCAATGAGGTTTGAAATATTGGTTGTGAGTTGAAGTAACTTAGGACTTTAAGCATTTCTAAGTTTGTTTTCTTCATATTTGGTGACCACTTCATCCCTCTTCTCATTTGTTTATGGGTTCATTTTGCACAATTGATAATTTGATTTTGATTTACAAACTAGTTTTCTATACCAATTTTCTATACCTTACATTATAAGAGATTGGACCTCCGGAAAATTTAGTTATGGTAAAATGCACTCCAAGAATAAGATCAATTTTCACTTTTTATTAGAAGAGACCTGCAATAATGAAAAGATCTACACCACAAATTCAACAAATTACCTTAATGAAATTCTAGAGAATTTGTCGATATGTAGTGACCATGTAGAGATGTCATGGTGAATTTCCTTTGAATATGATGAAGTATGCGGGAATCTTACTACTGTACAACTAATTAATGTGGTTGTGATGTTGTGTCATGGATTGCAGATATTGTACAACAAAGTAGGGCTATTTATGAGGTATCTACCATCAATGTTTTTTTGAAACAACATATGGCCATCTCGATATAACAAACTAATGGGCAACATGATTTGATCTTGTGATGGAATTTTAATCTATGAGCTGATCTTTCAAGTGAGTTACATACACTTAAACATTATAATAATTTAAAAAAATGGAAACAATCTAGAAACATGTGTACAACTAATAAGTAAAAAACTGATCACTAAGGAATGGGTACCAAAATGTTCACCACTTTTAGATGGGTAACTAATTTAATTATTAATATATGAACTGATATTTCCAGCCAATTGCACACCCTTAACACAACATACATGAGAATGAAAATCCTACACAAACAATAATAAACTGGAAACTAAAAAGATCTATATGAGTACATCTGATAACCAAAAATATATTTTAGTAGCAGAATACAACAATACTATGAAAATATGGCAGAGATCCCAATCTTTCCCGCAAGCAGAGGAAAGTTTATTGCAGAGATCTCAATCCTGCAAGATTATCCAAAAAAATATCACACCAGCACTTTAGATAGTTACAAGGAAGTGTGATGGTGCCATAGATGTTGGTTGGGTGAGATTCTCCCATGTCCATCATTGTTTATAACTTTTAATAAATATTCTACCCACCTAGCTTCCACCCAGCCACAATTCATATATCCCAAAGAAATAACACTACAAGATTCTTAATCTCATATCTTGCATACCACATATTCCATTCTATGTTTGTATTTTCCCACCATTTAATCTCCATTAAAAATAATGAGATATAACATAATACTCTCACCACAAAAGCAACATATCTTTCATATCACATATTCCATTTTGTGCTTGCATTTTCCTAACATCTAATCTCCATTAAGAAAATGAGATATGACATAATCCTCTCACCACAAAAGCAACATATTTTGCATATCACATATTCCATTCTATGTTTGTATTTTCCCAGCATTTAATCTCCATTAAAAAATAAGATACAACATAATCCTCTCACCACAAAAGAAACATATCTTTCTTACCAAATATTCCATTCTATGCTTGTATTTTCCGAGAATTTAATCTCCATTAAAAAAATGAGCTATAACATAATCCTCTCACCACAAAAGAAGAAAACTAAAAAACAATTTAAACCAAATATCATATCACATAATCCATTGTATGTTTGTACTTTCTGGGCATATAATCCTCATTAAAAAAAGTGAGATATCACATAATCCTCTCACCACACGAGTATTCCAACCTAGCATCTTAATTCCAACCAATAATCACTTAATATCATCTATATCTTCATAAGTGTTTAGGAATTAATATCAGCTATATGTTTAGAAGTGTTTAGGAATGATATGTAGAACAAAGAAAATAAACACAAAATGTAACTAAAAACAATTCCATTGAATTGGTTAATTTTAAGGAGAATAATACATTGAAACCTTAGGAAAATGGACGATTCTAGGTAACTCGATCCATCCATAATCTTCATCACTTAGTTAAAACTGATTTAGAATTGAATATTGAGTGGCAAAAAATATTTCTTATCCATCTCACTAACAACCCCCAGCTAGACAAATTGGATAACTTTAAGGAGAACAAGACCTTAGAAACCTTAGGAAAATTGACAATTCCAAGTAACTCATTTCATCCATAATCTTCATCGCTTAGTCAAAACTGATTTAGAATTAAATTTTGAGTGGGAAAAAATATTTCTTATCCCTCTCACTGACGACCCCCACCCATATCTAACACCAGATAAAGAAGAGAACCACCCCAAATGTTGTACTCATTGGATATCTTTTCATCATTCATTTGTCATCCTACATAGATGAGCCCGCAATGGGCATCAAAACAAAAAAATTTACTATTAAAAAAAATCAATGCTTCAATACAGATAAGAAATGTATTTATGTAAATTATTCAACATTTCAATATTTTATCGTGCCCAAAGTATCTCTTTTGAATTTAATAAAAAATGCAAAATTACATCTATTATAAATGACTTTACAGGTAAACAATTTTTTTAGTTTTATAATCTCACAACATATATACTATAATCATGTTGACTAGCAAATTTCAAATTCAAAAAAGATTCTCAGCTTAGAATTCAATCTACTATGTAGACTACTAAAAGCAGATACAACTTACAACACAAGTTGTTATCAAACCTCCCAAGAGAACTAGAAGGATCAAGTGTTAGAGAGAAAAATATGCGAACAGAAACATGAAACACTAATGACCTTCCCAAAAAAAGGACCAAAAATTGCACCTATTGCATAAGTATTTCCTCCCTAATGGCTTAACAGATAAAATTGAAAGATATTCTTTACATTATAGAATCATGAAACATACCAGCCACTTAAAAACCCAAATAAATACATAATTTTGAAGAAAAACCTAGAAGCTACTTAAAAACCAAAATAAATACAAAAATTTGAAAAAAATCCTAAAAGTTGGTGATAATGCAAATGTGGTTAGAGCCTAAAAAACTCAGTGCTGCAGCATTGAATTGAACTCTGTGGTCTAGACTCTAAGAACACACATATGCTTAACTTACAATAATATAGAGTCACTTGCACAATCAAATCATCCTATAAAATAACTAAATTATATTATAGAAGACACCCAAATAGATGAAATCATACTATAAAAGCACTAAATAATATTATAAAAGGCACACAAATATACTTGCACATGGATCTAGGAGTATTGCATACCTTTGTTGTATAAGTGGTATTTCTTCCTTTTCCTCAACTCGCTGCTTAATTTGGTCAAATTGTATCGTTGGGTTAAATATCTATCTCGACCTCCTTCCGTGTAAGGTTTTTGACCTTGATGGAAACGCTTCCCCTTAACCGCAAAAGAAATTGAAGGGTTGAGTGGTTTTCCATATTATAATCTGCGAGAGTGAGCCCATCTTCTAGTTGCTTTCCAATAAATATTAGTCGATGCACATGTGGAGGAATACCCTCCTTACACTGTCACAACAACCAAATAACACACCTAGTTAGAGCCCAAGTGCAATTGCATTTTACAACAGAAAGAAAACACTTTGTATAGACAGTGCTTAAAATTCAAATACTACTCAAAACCTTAAAACTCATCAATAGCTTAAACGACTATCTACAAGTATGATACACCATAGATATTACAAAAATCCACAATGATTTAAAAGGATGTCAATGACTACTTTACATATGCTTCAAAATTTGCAAAGATTCAAAAGGCTATGGGCAAGAACTATACAAGGAGTAAAAATCCACAATGATTTTAACAAGTATTAGTAAGTAACAATACCAAATAATCAAATTTTGGTATGCCTGACAAGTTTGGGAATAACAATGAGAAATTATAAGTTTCTCACAACATGATAAGGTTCCAAGCCTTATAGATTTTCAGCCATATTTAGTAGACTCATCAGATTCATCGGACTATCCAGTAGCAGATACGACAATATAGATCCATCTTTCACCCACAACCTGCAGAAGAAGCTTCAGATCAGAATTGTAGCAGCTGAACATGCACGATTCATCCACTTTTGTAGGTAAGTAAGGTATGATGTTTTCTAACCTTTAATCTTGAAATTATTTTTAGATGCTAAAATGATGATATTTGGAAAATATTCCACTATTTCACTATTCCCTTTCTCATTAAAAATTGCCAAAAACCATCAGTTGGGGAGGGGGCAATTTCACACTTCATTTTTCTTCCTCATTCATATTACATCTTAACCCACATAGTTTTTCCACAATAAAACTACTACAAAATGATGAGCATATTAAATGACTTCTTGAAATGATTGATCTCAACAAATTAAATAATGATTGTAACACAAGAACCAATCATTAAAAGATGCAAATGCTTTGCAAACAAATAAAAGTTATCCAAAGATGTGCAAAGTTAAAAGGAATTCCATGATTGAAAGATGTTTGTTACACAAGAACCAAACATCTTGTAAAAGGAAGCTCATCTAATAAATAAATCAAATAAGTCAGTGTAGTAGCTTTCATGAGGACATGCAAGAGCTCCAGTTGGGGAGTATGTTGGGGTTTCAAAATGTCATGCAAATACCACTCATTACAATACATTTTTCACCTATGCTTCCATTATATCACTCAATATTCACCACCTTGTCACTCCATTTTCCCTATTATTCACCATTAATGGGTCTCATTTATATTTTCCAAATATAATTTATTTTTAAGAATTTTTGAGAGAAATTCTTGATTAAACATTAGAAAATAATATATTTTACTTTATATATGGAAAGTGGGTTGTTTTTGTGACATGTGTAGGTGCCAAGGAAGCTTCCAAGACACCTTTAGGTGGCCTTGAAGGATCAAATTCGAATTTGAAGAGATAAACCTCATGGAGAAGATTATGATCTCATGGAGAAGATCAAGGACAAAAGGGGGTTATGTGCTTAGATGGTTGAGAGATTTATGGAACTAAATGATAGATTAGTGGATGATCATTATGACTTTTTTACTCATCCCATTGTATAAATAGGAGTACAATATCCTCCATTTGTAATCTTAGAATGTTTAAGTTTTGTAATCTTGAAGTTTTTGTAATCTTAGAATTTTGGAGTATGTAATCTTAGAAGCTTATAGTTTTAATCCTAGACTTGGTTTCTAATGGAGATTTTGGAATAAAGTATCATACTTCAATTTTTCTTCTACATTTGAGTCTCCATTGAAGTAGCGTGCTTGTGGAGTTATGGAGGGCCCCCATGGCCTCACTTGCATGCTTATTTGCTTATTTTAGGTATAATTTGTTTTATGTTTTTTTTGTTTGATTTTAGCTTTCAAATTCTATTAAATGTTCTAATATTGGAAGGATCTTATTTGAAAGTGTTTTGTAAAAGAACCATAAGATCTCATACAATGATTAGATCTAGGTTTACTTCATTTCAGCTTTTAAGTTCTTATTAGATTATCTAATTTTTGGAAGAGATCTTGTAGAATATGTTCTTGTAAGAGAATCATAGATCTCAAAGAATTGTTAGATCTAGGTTTGATTAGTTATTGAAAGAGATCTTAATGAATATGTTCTTGTAAGGGGACTTTAAGATCTTGGACAAATTAGGAATATTTCTAGATCTATATATTTTAGATAAGAAATTCTAAGTTTACCTTCCTGGATTGACATTAAATTAAGCTCTAATTGACACCATCAATTGGAACCAAACATTTTTGCGCCATTGTCGGGGAAGTGAAACTAGAAGGATTTAGTAATTATTTTATGCATTTGTTTTTAATAGGCTAATTTGTGCACTTGGTGACAACAGGTTCATAAAGGAGTTCAAGGTTTGGAGAATTTTTTTCGTTTTTGTACATAGTTAATTTAAATTCAGTTTTTATTTTAAATCCCCCCATTTCTCACTAATCCATATACGGATGATGAATTTGACAATGTTGAACAGGTACTTCTTGGAGAGCAAGGACAATAACCTTGAGCCAACTCTAAGACAGGATTCTCACATACTTGCAAAACATAATGTAAAATTTTTAAATCTTGATGTGAGCATGTTCGAATTTTTAGTCCTTAGATGGCTTCATTGTAAGCATTCTTTTACTTAGAAAATAAAACATCTTTTAAATTAATGTAGAATAGATTAGAAAAATAAAAATGAGATCTCATTAGAAGTCATTAGAAATCATTATCATTAGAAATTTTTAGTCTTGTTTTCAAAAAATAAATCATCATGAATAAATTCAGTGGCACATCTTTGCATCTCTATGTCTTATTTCTGTATCACGGGTGATCCAAGAGCTTTATTATCGGAAAGCCTTGTCTTCCGAGAGTCTAAACGCCCCCGTGACATTGAAGAGTGTAGATAATGCAAGGTTTTGTTGCAGATCTTAATAGTGTTTTATCCATCCATGCTAACCTGCATAAATAAAAATAAATCAAGACATTGGTATGCTCTCTTCCTGTGCTTCCTCCGATCAGGAAGATCAGAAAATCTATTAGTTTATTCCAATAAAAATACTTTTGCTGGAAAATTGATCTGCATGAGCGAAAAATCATCTTAAAAAAATTTAGATAAAATTTAGTTTTTAATTTTAAATTTTAGTTTAAAAATAATAATAATAATAATAAAAATAAAATTCCCACATAATAATATGTATATCATATATATATTATTATTTTAAAAAAATTGAAAACTAACATTTTTTTTGTCCCATGTATTGTTAGCAAAGAAATCGTAGTTGGATAAGATGACTTTGTAAGTCTCCTCGGTTATAATTCCATGACTCCATGCGTAGTCCATGCTACCTTTCCAATCATAGTCGGTATGCATCTCTCGGTTGTCCACCATGAAACCTTTAAGGTTGATATGGTTTTTCTGAGCAAGAGATTTGTTGTTGAAATCATAAATGACCTCTACAGGTTGTGGTACGTAATTCCCTCCATAGCTCTCTCCCGCTATGTAAAAATCGTGTTGTTTGTATTCGAGAAACCTTGTAAACCAATTTTGCAGAAAAGAAAATGTGTCCGAAGTAGTAAGGTTGTTGCCAAGTATGTTGTAAACTGATGATGTGTTAGAATAAGAAAACCCTACTCCAATAGGTGATTCCGGAATCAATGAGTTGGCCTCATTGTTCCATGCATATTCATTGAAGGAAAGCGTAGCACCGGGAGGGTCCACAAGGAAAGGTCCTATTTCCTGTGTTGCTCCATATCCAACATAAGAACATCCAGGATCCCCATTGAGCCATAGGACCAGTGGCTTGTTCTCCTTTTGAGAAGAAGCTTCATAGAACCAATAAAAGAGAACCCTTCCACCCTTTTCATCCACAATCACATGGCCAACATAATGGTTGAATCCAACTTTCGGCTGCCCAGGTAGTTGGGTCACCTTATCCAATTCGCTTGCTTGATTAACTGTCAGATTTGAGATGGCTTCGCCTTGATTGGCACACAAACAGCTTAGAACAAACCCTAGAATTATCCAACAAAATTTTCTACAGGCCATTTTCACAAGTCTGTATCAATCAGCTTCAAAATCCTCCTGTAGTTCAGATTATTGCATGGTAGAACTAACAGGCTACGATCTCTTCAAGAGACTGAAGGAAATCAAGGGTTTGAAGGAGATACCTGTAATTATAATGTCATCAAACACATGTGTCACCAATGAATACGCAGAGCTCTAGTCACAACTCCGCCTCACTAAATTGCCTCCTCTATATTCAATTTAGTGGTAAAAAAATTGGATTTGACTTGTCTTGGAGAGATTTGGCATTTGCATTATCTTCTCTTGATTTTCTAGACAAAAAGCGAGAGTTTTCATTGGTTCTAGAGGATTTTGTGTGTTTTTTAGGGATATTAGAAGAAAATCCATTTTAGTGTTAGTTTATTTTTAGAAATTTTCTTTATTAGTTTTTAATAGAATTTGTTTTTGTTGATTTCTTTCTTAAAAAAAAAAAAAAAATAACTCAAAATAAATAACAAATAAAAAAAAAAAATTGTTTTTTTTCTTTAATTTTAAAAATAAAAAAATAGGAATTTCATTTTTTTGTTTAAAAAATAAATAAAAAATAAAATTTTTCCACAAATTCATGCAGGTTTGAAAATAAATAATGGAACAATTGGAAACAAATTTTGAGGAACGATTTATTTGGAGAATTCTATAGATAATGATTATCTTGTTTCGATAGCTTCAAGTTGGCATTAAACTCATAACATATTTTTGTTGAATGCTTTTATATGACATACTAATATGCAGAAGAAAACAAATCTTTCTAATGCCAATCTTTTTGCCAAGCATATTTCATCTGACACAAACAGGGAGTATTACTTTTCATGGTTATTTTTAAGCATGGAATGATATTAAAATCATGATTGAGTCAATTTCAACAATTTGATTGTCCTTAATATGTTTTATTTGGTATGAAATTTTTGCGTAAGAATCATGAAGGAACTGGCCATTTCTTCTAGAGCACACTTATGTTTTCTTTGTACCAAGTTTTTTTACAGGTTACAGGATAATCAAGTATTCATTAAGGATATTACATTGTGCACACAATTAGTCTTCAAATGACTAAATTCATGAAAAATTATAAAGACAAATCCATGTGCACAACCACTACCTTGTGCCTCCCTTTTTGCAAAAGATTTTTCCACGAATTGTCAATCCATAAAGCATATCATTTCCATGTCCATTTTTCACAGCAAGAGTATTTATTCATACACCATGCATTTCCTTACATCCATTCCTTACAAGCTTATTGTCATTTTCCATGTCATTACCATTCCCCTTCATTTCCGCAAATAAAATCCTGCTTCTATGGATACAATTGAGTCAAAGTCCTATAGTCTAGTTATGGTTGTAAAAACACCTAGAGGCTTGCATGCCTTAATGGCAAGTACTCTTGCCAATGAACAATGGGAGTACATTAATATACCTTGTTCGTTGGATCTTGTAGGTGACTCGACTACGACAAACTTATTCGTACCTACAAAGATGTGTTAGGCATCTTGACTCCCATTGGAATCAATGGTGGGAGCTCTCATGTAGGCTAGTGGCATCCATTAATGGCCACTAAGTCAATAAATTCTTACTATGTTTGAAACCAGCACATTTAATCACATAGTAAGATTTGTGCCATCGACCGTTGAATACTTGAAGACCCATAATTTGTAGTAGATGAAGGAGATTTCCTTTATTTGTTTTTCAGTTTGGCATGACTTGAGGACAAGTCAATAAATAAGGTTGGGGGGAGGAAAATGTAACTTATATATTTTGTATACCTTCCAAGCCTTATAGATTTTCAGCCATATTCAACAGACTCATCAGATTCATCAGACTATCCAGTAGCAGATACGACAATATAGATCCATCTTTCATCCACAACTTGCAGAAGAAGCTTCAGATCAGAATTGTAGCAGTCGAACATGCATGATTCATCCAATTTTGTAGGTAAGTAAGGTATGATCTTTTCTAACATTTAATCTTGAAATTATTTTTAGATGCTAAAATGATGATATTTGGAAAATATTCCACTATTTCACTATTCCCTTTCTCATTAAAAATTGCCAAAAACCATCAGTTGGGGAGGGGGGAATTTCACACTTCATTTTTTTTCCTCATTCATATTACATCTTAACCCACATAGTTTTCCCACAATAAAACTACTACAAAATGATGAGCATATTAAATGACTTCTTGAAATGATTGATCTCAACAAAGTAAATAATGATTGCAACACAAGAACCAATCATTAAAAGATGCAAATTCTTTGCAAACAAATAAAAGTTATCCAAAGATGTGGAAAGTTAAAAGGAAGTCCATGATTGAAAGATGTTTGTTACACAAGAACCAAAAATCTAATAAAAGGAAGCTCATCTAATAAATAAATCAAATAAGTCATTGTAGTAGCTTTCGTGAGGACATGCGAGAGCTTCAATTGGGGAGTATGTTGGGGTTTCAAAATGTCATGCAAATACCACTCATTACCATACATTTTTCACCTATGCTTCCATTATATCACTCACTATTCACCACCTTGTCACTCCATTTTCCCTATTATTCACCATTAATGGGTCTCATTTATATTTTCCAAATATTATTTATTTTTAAGAATTTTTGAGAGAAATTCTTGATTAAACATTAGAAAATAATATATTTTACTTTATATATGGAAAGTGGGTTGTTTTTGTGACATGTGTAGGTGCCAAGGAAGCTTCCAAGACACCTTTAGGTGGCCTTGAAGGATCACATTCGAATTTGAAGAGATAAACCTCATGGAGAAGATCAAGGGCAAAAGGGGGTTATGTGTCTAGATGGTTGAGAGATTTATGGAACTAAATGAGAGATTAGTGGATGATCATTATGAGATTTTTACTCATCCCATTCTATAAATAGGAGTACAATCTCCTCCATTTGTAATATTAGAATGTTGAAGTTTTGTAATCTTGAAGTTTTTGTAATCTTAGAATTTTGGATTCTGTAATCTTAGAAGCTTAGAGTTTTAATCCTAGAGTTGGTTTCTAATGGAGATTTTGGAATAAAGGATCATACTTCAATTTTGCTTCTACATTTGAGTCTCCATTGAAGTAGTGTGCTTGTGGAGTTATGGAGGGCCCCCATGGCCTCACTTGCATGCTTATTTGCTTATTTTAGGTATAATTTGTTTTATGCTTTTTTTTGTTTGATTTTAGCTTTCAAGTTCTATTAAATGTTCTAATATTTGAAGGATCTTATTTGAAACTGTTTTTGTAAAAGAACCATAAGATCTCATACAATGATTAGATCTAGGTTTACTTCATTTCAGCTTTTAAGTTCTTATTAGATGATCTAATTTTTGGAAGAGATCTTGTAGAATATGTTCTTGTAAGAGAATCATAGATCTCAAACAATTGTTAGATCTAGGTTTGATTAGTTATTGAAAGATATCTTAATGAATATGTTCTTGTAAGGGGAATTTAAGATCTTGGACAAATTAGGAATCTTTCTAGATCTATATATTTTAGGTAAGAAATTCTAAGTTTACCTTCCCGGATTGACATTAAATTAAGCTCTAATTGACATCATCAATTGGAACCAAACACCTTGTCTTTCACATTTGAGGGTATTTTGATGTGATGCATATGTACATGTTCCAAATGAGAAAATAACAAAATTGGATAGTAAATCTAAAAAGTGCATCTTCATTGGGTATAAGGATGATTTAAAAGGTTATAATCTTTGGAACTCAGAAACAAGGTTGTGTACCGCTGAGATGTGGTCTTTAGAGAGGTGAAATATGTTATTAAACACGAAGTCCTATTAAAGGAACCTAAGAAGATAGTGTTTGAACGAAATGAGGAAGAATTAGACTCTACAACAGAAGATGGGACCATGGGTTATGTGGTAGGGGTTTTTTAAAATCACGCAATGTTTTTGGGTTAAAAAGGATATCGGGGAAATATAACATGGGGGATAGTAATTAGATAATGCAAGGGCATAGAAAAACTTAGGATAAATGGTTTTGTGGGTTTTTAAGGGGAATAGGGAAATTAATAAGTGGGAAAAGTAATATTTGTAATGGGGAATGGGTTTCACACTAGGAAAGGGGTTTTTAGGAAGGGGGATGATTTTTTTAAGGTAATTTCTAGGGGAGTGTGTGAAGCCAAGGGGTAAAGGTCAGAATGAGGGTAAAAGGGTATTTATAAGTAATGAAGGGAAAAATGGGGAAATTAACAAATAACTATGTGGGGGTGTAGTGAAATGAGGGGAAATTAGTAAAGAAGCTTGGTGAATATCCTTTCTTTCTCACAATTCCTTATGCACATGGAGCATAGGATTAAGCATGATAAATATGCTTTTGACTAAGCATCCTTGTGCATTTGCAACATTTCTTCTACCTACCCTTTATTTACCCTAACATTTTCTCTTCATTTCAATGGCTGCATTTGAGCTTGCTGACCCTTTATTTCGTTTTATTTTTCTTAGAAAACTATCTAATTCTAATCTTATAACTTCCAATGGCTCAGATTAAACTCATGAGCTCATTTTTATTCTCTACCTAACTAATGATCTGCCAAGATATAATAGTTTAGCTAGATCTTTATTCTCTATCTATCTACATGAAATCTAAAACATCTCTCATGGTATAGCTAACAAAGTTCTCAAACTTTTATACGGTGTTCACCAAGATTTCATGTCCGCTACATTCTAATTTTTTTTGTATGAGTATTTTTCTTACTATCAAAAGCTATTTACACAAAAAGAAACAAGGCTAGAAAGCTAAGGGTATATTGAACCCTCCAAACTACCAATCCATGGCCATGCTTCAAAGAAATCCAAACAAGAATAAACATGTTAGATCTAAGACTGTTGTGATCCATAATGTAGAAATATGTCTTCTCGATTGTTAGGTCCCTATACTACTAGTGTAACCCCTAATTGTTATTAGTACAACCACCTCATTATATTGTTGTGCCCATGTAGTCCGCATATTATTATTATTGTACCCCATAGAGGCCCACTATTGTTATTATTGTGCGCTTACATTATTATTGTGATGTCAGCTCTATTATACTATGACCCCTTAGACTCCTATATATAGAAAGGAGGTCTTGTCATTTGTATCATCCAAGAATTGTTCATTTGTGTAATATAGAAAGGAGGTTTCCCCCTCAAAGAGGCTTCTTTCTAAGAAGTTGATCTACCTTTTATATCTTTTTGTGAACTTGTTCCATAACATTCGGTATTAGAGCTTTGGATTCTATGGTTTCGCTACTCCAAACAGGTCATCGTGGTATTTTTGCTATACCTTTGCTTCTGCAATGTTTCAAAAGCTAACAAAAAAACCCATTTGAGAAGAAATCTTGTTGAACCGTGTGACCAATTTTAAGATATTTTCTCGCTATATTTTTCTAGATATGATATGCGGAATTTAGGGTTTTTGCAAGATCCAGAATTTCATCTAAAACAGGTCATCGTGGAATTTTTGCTATAATCTTTTTGCTACAATGTTTCAGAAGCTAAAGAAAAAACCTGTTTAAGAAGAAATCGTTTTGAATCCTGGGTCCAAATCACACAGCTTGTCTCGCTATATTTTGGATATATCATCTGATGAAGTTAGGGTTTTTGCAGACTCCCGAATTACATCTTAGATAGGTGACGTTGGGAAAATCATCATAACTTTCTCTCTGAGCATCAGATTGAAATTTTGTAAGAAGTTACAAAAAGAGGATGAACTGCAGTTTTTTGTGCATATTTTTCCAATCCGAAGGTCAAAAATGTGACACGTGGCACTTCATACAATGTCTATCATATGAAAAGGTATATAATCAGGTCATCTTGGGAGATTGTGCATAACTCTTTCTTGGAAAATCCAATTTTGATTTGACCGGTGGCATTGGAAAGAGGACACAGAGGGCTATTGCAGATCATGATTACAGAAATGGAGGATCTGAAATTACAAAGTTATAGTCATTTCAAGATCAAGCTCCTAAAATCAAGAAAAGGCGATATAATAATGTTTGATGGAAAGGATCCAGTAAATTGGATACTACAGATGGAGCAATATTTTGATGTAGATGATGTACGAATGTTGCAAAAGGTATGTATTGCATTTTCACATTTAGAACCGGATCAATATTTATGGTATGAAGGTCTTTGTTCTTGTAAAACAACTTGTTACGTGGTCAATTTTCACGGAGGAAATGATAGCACATTATGAGGATATAAAGAGAAACACCTTATTTAGAGCAACACCACAAAAATTGGAAGAAAAAAGAGAAAAAGGGCTTTGTTACAAAGTGGAAAGCAAAATTATGGCAACGAAGAAGTCTACCCCTCACAACTATAATGAAGGAAGTATTGTTTCTCCTAGCCTTCCACAACCTACAAGGGTTACACCACAACAATTGGAAAAAAAGAAGAAAAAAAGGGCTTTGTTACAGTGATAACAAATACATTGAAGGTCATAAGTGTGCTGAGAAGAAATTAATCTACATTGATGTTGGAAAGGAGGAAGAAAGGGATCAAGAAATGTCAAAAAAAGAGTATATACACTAGGAACCAACCCCAGAGAAAGAAGAAATGAATCTAGCCATATCTTGTAAAGCACTGAAAAGAATTACTACTCGCAAAACTATCAAGATAGAAGGACATATCAAGAATATAAATGTTCAAGAAGTGAAAGATCACATCAAGAAAGAATAAATGAATCCGACCATATCTTGTAATGCATTGGACAGAATTACCACTCCTCAAACTATCAATATAGAAGGACATATCAAGAGGAAAAATGTTCAAGCATTGATAGATCACATCGAGTCTCATGAAATCAATCCAACCATATCTAGTAATGCATTGGAAGAAATTACCACTCCTCAAACTATCAAGATAGAAGGACATATCAAGAAGAAAAAGGTAAGGCTGTTGATTGATTCGTGTAGTACCCATACTTTTATTGATTGTAAGCTAGCCAAGGAATTGAACTGCTTCCTATATCTAGCACCGGAGTGTCAAGTGATGATTGCAAGTGGAGGAACCGCAGATTTCTCTAGAAAGTGCCAAAATATCAAGCTATCCATGGGAGATTACGTATTGAATATCCCAATTCTTTCCATTCCAGTGAGTGGTGTCGATGTTTTATTAGGAGTCCAATGGCTACAATCTTTGGGTACAATAGCTTTTAATTTTCAAGAAGTTTTCTTGAATTTTTTTTGGTAAGGAAAGGAAGTTAAATCGAGGGGTATCGAAGGAATCCCTAGAAAGGTAATCAACTCTAATAGTATTACAAAGCTTCTAAATAATGAACAACGGGGTGTAATTACAAAATTGTCTTCACTAGAGGATCCCACATTGAAATCATGTATTTCTCCAAATCTCCAAAATGTTTTGGACAATCATTCCAAGTTATTTGAGACTCCCAAAGTCCTCCCACCTATTCGTGGTCATGATCATGCTATTCACTTGATTCCATGAAGAGTTCCTTCAAGCATGAGGCCTTATGTATATCCATATGCCCAACAGAGTGGGAACTCATTCAATAGTTGCAGAAGATCCCTGTTCAAACAACATTGTGAGAACTTGACAAGGAAGGAAAAATCATATTGGAACCTAAAGTAGTCACAGGACCGAGAAATCAAAGGCTACGAAATAGATAAATTTCAGAGTATCTCATCAAGTGGAAGAACTTACCCGTTGAAGATTCCACATGGGAGGACAAGAATTTATACATAAGCATCAAGAACTACTCAAGCGTTGAGGACAACACTTTTTGAAGGAGAGGGGCATGTTAGGTCCCTATACTATTAGTGAAACCCCTTATTATTTTTATTACAACCCCCTTATCATATTGTTGTGCCCATGTAGTCCCCATATTGTTATTATTTTGCCCCATAGAAGCCCACTATTGTTATTATTGTGTCCTTACAATATTATCGTTATGTTGACTCTGATTATATTATGACCCCTTAGACTCCTATATATAGAAAGGAGCTCTTGTCATTTGTATCATCCAAGAATTGTTCATTTGTGTAATATAGAAAGGAGGTTTCCCCCTCGAGGAGGCTTATATCTAAGCCGCTGATCTATTTTTCTATATTTTTGTGAGCTTGTTCCATAACATGGATTAATCACATTATTAGCATTTGGTCGATGTTTCTAACCAACTAATGTAGTTCATCCTCACGACAAGGTGAGAAATCAGTCGATCTATGGAAATAAATAAAATGGATGCATCATTGGCCACAGTTAGTCATTACAAAATTAGTTATTAAGGCAAGAAAAATTTTGTTTAAAATTTTGTTAAAAATTAGGTGTTATGAATAACAAAATCTAGAATATTCTATTTTAATGAATTTAGTAATTATGTATATAATATTAAAATGTTAAAATATTAAGAGTTTAGTTAAGAACTAGCTCCTAGGAAAAACTAAATCTAGAAAATTATATTTCAATGAATTTAATAATTATTTATATAATAGTAAAATAGTAAAATATTAAGAGTTTAGTTAAGAACTAGGTGTTAGGAAAAACTAAATCTAGAAAATTCTATTTCAATGAATTTAATAATTATTTATATAATATTATTTGTTATCGCAGGGCCTATTCAATCAAATAACTAGGTAAACTTAAAAAATAATAATATAAAACAAATAAATAAAGCTTCTTATTATAACCAAACAAGGGACTATATTTTAACTAAATTAAAAAAAATAAACACTTTAAAAATAAATAAATAAAATGCTAATATATATATTTCTCGAGGATAAATATTATAAATTTCATTAACAAAGAAAATTACAGGTTGTAAATGCCATTGGCATATGCATAAAAAGTGAGCATGGTCAATTGTGGACTATTTGTAAGTGTAAAGAAACTACAAAAAGACCTTGTGTAGGGTATGTTGTTAGTATCTAATCATATGCATTTTATTTACATATTCAAAAATTCACCCATGGTGATTACTGTTGTGTAGGCAAAATATTAACATGCAAAAAATTGATAAGTTAGGGCATGTAAACCCTATGTTGATCCTAATACATGTATGGTCTATGGAAGAATTGATAAATCTGCTCAATTGTATGCTACTTCACCATCCATTCCCCTCTAGGATGATGTGTTGCCATCTTTGAAAGTCGGTTTGCAGATTCATTGCACTCCTTGTAAATATGCGTATATGAAACAAGATCAAATTGTCTGTTTAGAAAAAAAACATCATCCAATATGGTTCTAATTGTATGTGCATGGCATGTTGATATGTAGTTGAACCAATTAATAAAAATCTTGGAATCCCCATAAATTGGTATGTGTCTGCAATTTTTGTAAATAAAAAAATATAAGAGACGACACAGTTTAGGGAGCTCCACGAAACTATTTGTGCTATCTCCCAACCCCAAACAGATGTGAAAGTAGTGTATTTTAGTCAAATTAAGTATAATTATGCCACCACAAACCTATTCTTGTGTTTCTCCATTGAAATAGGCCAAAGGGTGTGCTTTGTCAATGACTTCTAGAGTAATGTTCAGAGTCGAGACAACCTGTTCATTGACCAGGATTTCCAAATAGCTATTACAAATCTTGGGGATTATTTATTTCAAGACAATGTTTTTCCCGAAAGATATTGTTGTTCGAGGACATCCAAATGTACGAGTATACTATTAAAGGCAGGTTTCGAGCTCTCGGGTTAGTTTGTACTACCCACCACCTATTCCAAGCAGTTGGTATATCAACGCGAGTCCATGTAAGTGGTAAGTTTAGTGTGTGTAGGACCTATGCCCATACCTGTTGAGTTTTGGGGCATGAGAAGAAGAGATGTTGATTTGGTTCCTCCTCTGGTCGACATAAAACACAGCATGTAGGCTGATCATTTCGTAAGATTAGATCCATTCAGGGTTTTATCCACAATGATGTTCCACATGAGTAAGCGAGTGCATGGTGGACCTTTTAACTTCCAGATATTACCCAACATCTTTTCTGAGATTCGGGATTGTGGCTGGGATGGATGATAGGATATCCATCCTTTGGGGTATAGTTTCCTTTCTCTGAAAATCCCCAGATCATGTCATCATTCTCATCCCTTAATCTCACATGGGATTCGATTAATTCTTGCATGTAATTCCTCCACTCCATGTGCCATTGAGTTGGTATATCCAAGTCCTCCCCAGATAACCACGCTTGTTGATATATAGTTGTATTGTGAGGGTATCCGAGTTGTGCTATGTTGACCACTCTGTTTTTATTGAGGAAGGTAATGAGGTCAGGTGGGAGATGGTAGGAGTTTCCAAAGCCAATCCATGGATCGATCCCAATGCAGACAGACCCAAAATTACCAATCCGCCATGTGAGACCCCTTCTTATGGTGGGAAGGGTATTTATTATAGCCCTCAAGATCACTCATATACCCTTCATGTTCTAGGTAGGTAACCTTAACCAATCTAAGACAGAGCTCGGCCAGATGAATTTTTAGGTAACCACCTCCAACCAAAGGCTCTTTTGCTTCAGGAGTAGCCAACCTAGTTTTGCCGCAAGTTCTTGTACAAAAGTATAGAGGACTTTTAAGCCCCAACCTCCCCATTTTTTGGGAGTAGCAATTCTACTCCATTTGACCCATGCATAGGGTTTTCCTTCCTGGTGGCCCTTCTAATGAAATGAAAACATACTCGTTGAATCCTTTGTAGTATGCCTTGGGGGATCGAGGCCAGGGTCATCCAAAAGACCGGTGTGGCTTCCAGAGTCAATTTAATGAGCACGATTCTACTGACTTTGGAGAGTAGATGACAACTCCAAATGTTTAATCTTCATTCCACGTTGGCAATCAACCATGTCCAGTTTGCAATTTTGTATCCATCTTATTTTATCATAAGGCCTAGTTACTTTAAACCATCCTCCAATGACAGGTTTTGAAAAGGAAAATTTTGTATTGCAATGTGGGTTTCCTATTGATTACACACAGAGAATGATATAGTAGATTCTACCCCATTTATTTCCATCTTTGTTGCAACACTAAATAGTTTAAGCACCTCAAAGAGTGTAATGTTGTCATGTATCCCCACGTCTAGGAAAATGTGAATGTCATCAACAAAGAGCAGATGAGATAGTGTGCATTGATTCGTCATCTTGAAGCCCAAGAGTCACCTTGCTCACTTCTCTGACGCAATCAACCTTCTTAGGCCTTCCATGATCAAGAGAAATAGCAGAGGGACGCTCTGCTCAGAAAGAGTGGGAGGTTGATCCATTGATTAAGATTGTGAACGCTACAAAAGTGATGCGGCACATAATCCATCTGATATAAAATAGTGGGAACCCGAGATGGGTAAGTATCATCCTTAGGTATAACTAGCTCACCGTATCAAATGCCTTTGAGAGGTCAATTTTCAGCAACACACCTTTGAGTTTCCTCAATTTGATGGAGTGAAGGGCCTCTCTTGTTGTTCCTATGGCCTCATGGATTTGTCGATTTTGTAGAAAGGAAAAATGTTCCGGAGAGATGTGGTCTCACAAGATTGGTTTAATGAGGTTTGCAATAATCTTCGCTATAATTTTATAAAGGAAATTACATAGGGATATAGCCCTGAATTCATTTAAAGATAGCGGGGAGTCCGACTTGGGGATGAGGGCTATATAGGTGGAATTGATAAGTTCTAAGGTTCTACCCAATTAAATGGCTTTCTTCGACCACACTAGGTAAGTCCGAAACAATGATGTCCATATTAACTTCAATGATCTGTTTCTGTTAGAGAAAAGAGGTATGGTCAAAGGTGAATGCTGATAGAAGAAGGAGATATATACTCGAGATCATACACATAATTTTACGCGGGCCTATGCACACAAGATCGTTAGGTGGTGCATACTACTTATTACTATTTATTGATGAATGTACTAGATTTACTTGGGTGTATTACTCAAGGAATAAGAGCCAAACTCTTGAATACTTCAAGGAGTTCAGGTTAAAGCATGAGGATTCTCCCCTCGGATCAATGGGGAGAGTACAAGAAAGCTTGTGTCCTCAAATACTACAAAGATAATGGCATACAACAATAGTTTATAGTACCCCACACTCCTCAACAAAATGGGGTTGTAGAGAGGAAGAACAAAACCCTTGTGGAGTGTGCTCAGAGTATGTTGAAAGGTAAGAATATTTCTAATGGGTTTTGGGCTGAAGCGATTCATACTCAAGTATATCTAAAGAATAGGATTCCAACAATAAGTTTATATTTCAAAACTCCTTTTGAAGATTTATTTGGTTATAAGCCCGGAGTTAAGCATTTGAGAGTTTTTGGGAGTAAATCCTTTGCCCATGTCCCAAAGGAAGATAGAAATAAACTCAATTCGAAGGTCATAAAATTCATTTTTGTTGGGCATTGTACAAAATTTCAGGCTTAGAAATTGTTTAGTCCCTCTACTCATAAATTTTTTGTGAGTATAGATGTAGTGTTTCATGAGCAGGTTAGCGATGGAAGCCATGAGAGTGCTAATGAATAAAGACACATGCCCTTGTTGGTGGAAGAAGGAAGTGATGAATGAGGTGACAACAATGAGCAGCAACAACAATAGCAAGGGAAATAAGATGACGTAGTTGTCAATACATGTACAGAAAATGATCATACAAGGTTTGAAGCTACCCCACCATTGAGGAGATGAGGTAGGAAGGATTGCTTTCTACCAATATATAGGAAAAATGCTTTGACAGATAGTATGATGAATGTTTTTTAACCTTCGAGTTATAAAAAGGCGAATCAATATAGTGAATGGAGGGCTACTATAGAAGAGGAATATGAATCAATGTTCGAAAACATAACTTGGGATTTAGTTAAATTACCTAAAGGCAAATGACCCATAGGATGAAAATGGCCATATAAGACTAAATTTAAAGTAGATGGGAGCATATATAAGTATAAGTCTATGCTTCTTGCAAAGGAGTATTCACAACAAGAAGGCATAGATTATGATGAAACATTTTCCCCTGTAGCTAAGTTAAACACAATCAAAATGATAATTGCTTTAGCTACCAAACACCATTGAGAGTCATTGGGCTGCAACAAAAAGTGTTTTAAGGTATCTCAAGGAAACCTTAGATTTTGGTATTTAGCATTGGATATCAGGTCATTACATGGACCACCAAAAAGAAAAACACACTATCCTTGTCTTTTGTGGAAGCTGAATATCAAGCTATGTGTGTAGCAAGATGTGAAGCAGTTTGGTTGACAAGACTTCTGCTTGATGTTGGATAAGAACAAAGGTTGCAACAGTGATCAAATGGGACAACTACAACTCCATCAAACTTGCAAATAATCAAGTATTTCATAAGAACAAAAAGCATATCGATATACAATTTCATTTTTTCAAGGAGAAAGTTGAGTAAAAAGAAATCCATATTGAGTATTGTAATAGTTGTGACAATGTTCATGATATTTTTACCAAAACCCTTGTATAATCAAGTTTGGGTTGTTTAGGGAAGCATTAGGCATATACTTGAATCCATTTCTCCAAATATTAATGAAGAAATGTAGTAATGGAGTGACCGTTGAAACAAAACCTTAAGGAGTTTGTTTATTTTTTCGACGATGTTGTTTTAACTTCCCTAAATGTGTGTTACATGTATATATTTCTCATGTGATGAATTGTAAGAATAAGGTGTGTAGAGGAAGTGTTATTCCTACAGGTGGTGTTCCACAAGTGTGAGGTTTCTTACTAATTTTGATTCATGTATTTTTTGACAAACATAACCTTCAACTAATTGTTATTGGATTAACATTGAGATAGAGACTGCTATTATTTCTTATATTTTCCAAATCAGTTTTTCTTTAAAATTGGATAAATTTTGCAAATAACTCAGTTTTTCTATCATCTAGTTTCTTGCCATTAATCTAAGTTAGTCGATTCATGTTTCCCTTACCCACTAAACTCGTCTTTCCATCACATTTACCAATTAAATTGAATTAATAAATTGATAATTTTTTTAATCTCATTTTATGTAATGCAATGTTAATTCTTTTAATCTCATTTTATGTATTGCACACAATACAAACATCCAAATCAAATTCAAAATTTTTGGTGGTGTAGGCAGCCTGATAAATGTGGTAAAATTATAAATATAATTATGCAAATTGGAGTACAATTTTGTGGTGGAGCAACTAGAATGGTAAGTGTGATAAAATTATAAATATAATTATAGAAATTGAAGTACAATTTTGTGGTGGAGGGAAGAGCAAGGTAAGTATGGTAAAATTTACTAGGGCCTCAATGAGGTTTGAAATATTGGTTGTGAGTTGAAGTAACTTAGGACTTTAAGCATTGTTAACTTTGTTTTCTTCCTGTTTGGTGACCACTTCATCCCTTTTCTCATTGGTTTCTTGGTTCATTTTTCACAATTGATAATTTCATTTTGATTTACAAACAAGTTTTCTATACCAATTTTCCATACCTTACATTATAAGAGATTGGATATCCAAAAAATTTGGTTATCGTAAAACACACTCCGAGAATAAGATCAATTTTCACTTTTTACTAGAAGAGACATGCAATAATGGAAAGATCTACACCATAAATTCAACAAATTATCTTGATGAGAATTTGTCAATATGTTGTGACTATGTAGAGATGTCATGGTGAATTTCCTTTGAATATGATGAGGTATGCTGGAATGTTACTACTCTACAACTAATTAGAGTGGTTTTGATGTTGTGTCATGGATTGTAGATATTGTACAACAAAGCGGGGCTATTTATGATGTATCTACCATTAGTTTTTTTTTGCAACAACTTATGGCCATCTCAATATAACAAATTAATGAGAAACATGATTGGATCCTGTGATGGATTTTTAATCTATGAGCTGATCTTTGGAGCATGTTACATACACTTAAACACTAGAATAATAAAAAAATGGAAGCAATCTAGAAACATGTGTACAAATGATAACTAAAAACATGATCATTAAGGAATGGGTACCAAAATGTTCACCATTAGTAGATGGGTAACTAATGTAATTTTCAATATATGAACTTATCATTCCAGCCAATTGCAAATTCACACCGTTAACACAAACATACATGAGAATGAAAATCCTACACAAACAAAATTAAACTGGAAGCTAACAATATCTATATGAGTACATTTGATAACCAAAAACATATTGCAGCAGCATAATACAACAATACTACTAAAATATGGCCGAGATCCCAATCTTGCCAGCAAGTTGAGGAAAGGTTACGGTAGATATCTCAATCCCATAGTAAATCTGAGGAAAGGTTACTTATCCACAAAAACATCAGACCAGCATTTAAGACAGTGACAAGGAAGTGTGATGGTGCCATAGATGTTGGTTGGGCTAGATTATCCCATGTCTGTCATTGTTTATAGCTTTTAAAAAAGATCCTACCCACCCAGCTTTCACCTAGCCACAATTCATATATCCCAAAGAAATCACACTACAAGATTCTTAATCTCATATCTTGCATATCACGTATTCCATTCTATGTTTGTATTTTCCCATAATTTAATCTCCATTAAAAATATTGAGATATAACATAATACTCTCACCACAAAAGCAACATATCTTTCATATCACATATTCCATTCTATGTTTGTATTTTCCTAGCATCTAATCTCCATTAAAAAAATGAGATATAACATAATCCTCTCACAACAAAAGCAACATATATTGGATATCACATATTCCATTCTATGTTTGTATTTTCCCAACATTTAATCTCCATTAAAAAAATGAGATACAACATAATCCTCTCACCACAAAAGAAACATATCTTGCATATCACATATTCCATTCCATGTTTGTATTTTCCGAGCATTTAATCTCCATTTAAAAAATGAGATATAACATAATCCTGTCACCCCAAAAGAAAAAAACCAAAAAAAAACAATTTAAATAAAATATCATATTACATATTCCATTGTATGTTAGTACATATAATCTCCATACCAAATATCATATCACATATTGCATTGTATGTTTGTACTTTCTAGGCATATAATCTCCATTAAAAAAAATTGAGATATCACATAATCCTCTCACCACACAAGTATTCCAACCTAGAAGCATAATTCCAACCAATAATCACTTAATATTAGCTATATCTTCAGAAATGTTTAGGAATTAATATCAGCTATATCTTCGGAAGTGTTTAGGAATGATATGCATAAAAAAGAAAATAAACACAAAATGTAAATAAAAACAAGTCCACAAATTTTGAATTGGTTAATTTTAAGGAGAATAAGACATTAGAACTGTTGGGAAAATGGACAATTCCACGTAACTCAATGCATCCATAATCTTCATCACTTAGTTAAAACTGGTTTAGAATTCAATATTGAGTGGCAAAAAATATTTATTATCTATTTGACTAACAACCCCCACCCAAACCAATTGGTTAATTTTAAGAAGAATAAGACATTAGAAACCTTAGGAATGGACAATTCCAGGGAACTCAATGCATCCATAATCTTCATCACTTAGTTAAAAATGATTTAGAATTTAATATTCAGTGGCAAAAAATATTTCTTATCCATCACACTAACAACCCCCACCTAGAGCCAGCACCAGATGAAGAACAAAACCACCCCCAATGTTGTACTCACTCGGTACCTTTTCATCATTCATTTGTTTTCCTACATACATGAGCCTGCAATGGCCATCAAAACAAAAAAAATTAGTATTAAAAAAAATCAATCCTTCAATATAGATAAGAAATTTATTTATGTAAATCATTCAACATTTCAATATTTTAGCCTCCACAAAGTATCTCTTTTGAATTCAATATAAAGTGCAAAATTACATCAATTATAAATCACTTTACACGTAAACAATTTTTAGGCTGATAGGCCTTCCCATGCATGAACAATCGTCAACACTTTTGCCCTGCTCCATTTGATCAAGTAAGACACTTTCAACCGTTGATTTGAAGTGTCATATGGCAAGCATGCACTACACTTTGACTGCTTTTTCCAAATATCGGTTGAGTTACCTTCTTTTCACATCCAAGTTTTGTTGTGCATTGAACCTCGCCCTATTATGCAAAAAAACTCTACTAGCTTTTATTGTTGCGGGTAGGCCATTGTTTCCCCTCATTTTGGTTTAAATTATGCTTCTTTGTTTTGAGCGATCAGAATTATTTCCCCTGTTTATTGCTGCATTTTGAGTTTTGCAAGGCATTCTCGTTTCCTCTAAAAGTAAGGTTTCATTAAATTTACACTTTCTGGTAGTGATTTTTGAGATGTTGGGGTAAGGTTTGGTAGATTAAGACATACAGACAAATGTGCTTTGTTTGATCTTTTCTCATCTATTCACAATTTTTTCAAAGGTTTTCAAACACATTGAGCTTCCTTTCATTGTGTAGAAATATTATCCTTCAGATCCCTATATTTTCTTCTAGTTTTTAAGTTATTTTTTAGAAAAGGCGTTTTTGTAAGCATGTATGAATACCAGGGATGCCTTGTAGATCTCATGGTTGACTGTTAAGTTTTCTTGCTTCTTTTGATGGAATATTGAGCTGCATTTTAAGTTTTTGGTAGATGTTTTTTCTGCGGTGTTGTAGTTTTACAGCATGGACATTTTTTGGACATCGTGTGAATGCATTAAAATTGGAAGGAGTCATCTCTTTGCTTCGATTACATGAAGCCCTTTTTATTTTTTCCAAGTATAAATAAGATCTAGTCTAATATGACAACATTTTCTTGATCTAGATGGCCTACTAGAAGAATGATTGCTAGGTTTTTGAAATGTTTCCTCGTTATTCATGTCATGATGTCTACTTACGCAAAGTTTTATAATTTATTCCGTTTAGCAAATATCTACTAATAATATATATGCCAGAAATTTGACCACCATAAACCTACAATTGGTTTAAATATATATGCTAGAAACTTGACCATATAGGAATCCTTTCCCTAGTAACATATAGGCATTTTTTGATACTCTTCATGGGGAATTTAATTTTTCTGATGCCTTCTTGCATCTTCGATTGCGAAGGAAGAAACTGTGAAATTCGGAACGGTGATTGGTATAGACGTGGGAACTACTTACTCCTATTTTGGGGTTTACAAGAATGGTCATGTGGAGATTATTGCCAATGACCAAGGTAACCGTATTACCCCATCATGGGTGGCATTCACAGAAAATGAGAGGTTGATTGGTGAGGCTGCCAAAAACTAGGCCGCAGTCAATGTAGAACGAACCATATTTGATGTCAAGAGACTCATTGGGAGAAATTAAGTACTCTGATCTCTTATTTGCCCATTCATTAGGTAATTATATTTATTGCAAGTCCAATTCTCTTCTTATTGAACCCACAAGGGTGCCAGTCATGAAATTAGCATGTTAAGTCAGGGGTCGAGCAACATTTTGGTCGGGGTGAGATCAAGATTTCATTTCTACCCTGTCCAAACTTCAAGAAAATGATTTAAAACTTTTGCTTGATGAGCACAATTAAATCAAAACATTTGTTTTATATAGGTTTCAGGTACGAGATGGAGAGACTGCAGAAGCATTCCTTAGCAAGACTATAAAGGATGGTGTGGTGACTAGTATGCTTTCTTTTCAACTTTTTTTTTATGAGGTTGTGGCTAACCAATTGTTGACTGCATTTTGACTATTAACTTCTGGGCTTGGGCAACTTATTTTAGTGATGCACAGCGCCAAGAAACGAAGGATGTTGGTGTTATTGTTGGCTTGAATGTATCTCTTATTATGAAGGAACACCTACAGCTACAGTAATGGCTTATGGCTTGGGTGGAGAGAAAAATATTGTTGTTTTTTATCTTGGCTGTGGCAAGTTTGATGTCAACATTCTGACTATTGACAATGGATTTTTTGAGGTTTTGGCTACAAATGGTGATACCCATCTTGGAGGTAATCTATATTGTCTCGTAGTTTTACATTACAAATTTGAACTTTGAACTTACTAGAATGTACACTAATATACCAAAGGATAATAGAATATTTCATCAAATTGATCAAGAAAAAGCACTTAAAAGATATTAGTAAGTATAGCAGAAATGAAATAAGACATTCAATGTGTTCATTGTAATATAGATATAAACAAAATATCTAAAGAAAAGTAATTGCACAATGATCTAGTCCAAGAAAACAAGGTTTTCCACAAACCAATTAACTGTTCTAAAAAAATTCAACAATTCCAATTTAATAATCCTATGGGCCTCTCTTTGTAGCTTTTGGGACAATTGCTAGTTTTAGTTTTATAATGTCACAACATATATAGTTTAATCATGTTGACTAGCAAATTTCAAATTCACAAAAGATTCTTAGCTTAGAAATCAATCTGCTATGTGGACTACTAAAAGCAGATACAACTTACAACACAAGTTGCTGTCAAACCTCCCAAGAGAACTAGAAGGATCAAGTGTTACAGAGAAAAATATAGTAACAGAAACATGAAACACTAAGACCTTCCCAAAAAAAAGGGCCAAAAATTGCACCTATTGCGTATGTATTTCCTCCCAAATGGGTGAAGAAATAAAATTGAAAGATATTCTTTACATTACAGAATCATGAAACAGACTAGCTATTTAAAAACCCAAATAAATACAGAATTTTGAAGAAAATCATAGAAGCTACTTAAAAACACAAATAAATACAAAATTTTGAAAGAAATCCTAAATCTTGATGATAAAACAAATGTGGCCTAAAAGTCGATGATAATGCAAATGTGGTTTGAGCCTGAAAAACTCAATTCTAACTGGTTATGGTCTAGCCTCTATGAACACACATATGCTTGACTTACACTAATATAGAGTCACTTGCACAATGAAATCATACTATAAAATAACTAAATTATATTACAGAAAACACCCAAATAGATGAAATCATACTATAAAAGAACTAAATTATGTTATAAAAGGCACACAAATATATTTGCACATGGATCTAGGAGTATTGCATACCTTTGCTGTATACGTCATATTCCTTCCTTTTCCTCAACTGGCTACTTAATTTGGTCAACTGTATGGTTGGGTTCAATATCTATCTCCACTTCCTTTCCTGTAAGGGTTTTGAGCTTGATGGAAATGCCTCCCCTTACCGCAAAAGAAAGTGAAGGGTTGAGTGGTTTTCCGTATTATAGTCAGCTAGAGTGAGAGTGAACCCATCTTCTAGCTATTTTCCGCCAAATATTAATGGCTGCTCATGTGGAGGGATACCCTCCTTATACTGTCACAACAACCAAATAACACACCTAGTTAAAGCTCAAGTGCAATTGCATTTTACAACAGAAAGAAAACACTCTGTATAGATAGTGCTTAAACTTCAAATACTACGCAAAACCTTAAAACTCATCAATAGTTTAAATGACTATCAGCAAGTACGATACACCATAGATATTACAAAAATGCACAACGATTTAAAAGACTGTCAATGACTACTTTACATATGGTTGAAAATCTGCAAAGATTCAAAAGGCTATCGGCAAGCACTATACAAGCAGTAAAAATCCACAATGATTTTAACGAGTATTAGTAAGTACCAATACCAGATAATCAAATTTTGGTATGCCTGACAGGCTCGGGAGTAACAGTGAGGAGTTAGAAGTTTCTCGCGAGAGGGTAAGGGATATGGCTCAAACTTATGATACCGGGAGATGAATACGATTGTATTTTGATTAAGACTTGCCAGATTGAAGAGGTCGGCAGAGTGGGGGAATGTGGGGAGCTGTTATATCCTTCACCAGGGTTCAAAGATATACCAAAGAAGTGGTAGACACACAACCTACACGGAGTTAAGTCCAGGTGAGTACGTAGGTGTATAATATAGGTAGCATCTCATTACCGAAGAGATGGCGGATGATCAATGCATATATGAAAGGTATCTCACCTCTGTATATATGGTGGCTAATCATTACATGAGAGGCATTTTATAGAAGTAAAAGTAAAAAAATTTACACAAATAGCATCTAATTTCATTAACACAAGTAAAAAAAAATAACAAAAAATGCATGATAGAATGCCCAATGGTTAAGAGCGCAATCACTGACAATATAGAATTGCGGAATCTAAAAAAATAATAAAGCCGTATTCCCCTTGGATCAGATGTTAAGGAAAAGTATGTATACACAAAGCTCACATGACACAACAAAAACCCGCAATAAATAAAATAAAATGGCAACAACACGACATGAATGCCCAGAACAAAACCACAGAGACCAGAAAGAAAATCATAAAAGAATCCATTCATAACCAAAAGTTATCAGTAAAAGCAAAACCCCACATGTAACCAAAAAAATCGAAAACAAAAACTAAGTTCTACAATTCTGTCATACAAAACCCCTCTCGCATCAAACAACCAAAAAAAGAAAACATAAACCTAATTGGGATACAACAAGATTCCTAATTGGGATGCAACATGATTCCAATTATCAATGGTATCGCTGCTTTCAACACCGAGGACGATCATCCTCACTTTGAAAGTCTTCACAAAAATCTGCATCTTGGCCTGAAAATATCACTGATCCTCCAAAAAAAAAATTGTGCGAGATAGGGGAATCCAACCCATATTGAATGGTGGTGAGATTAAGGAGTGAAATGAAAATTATCGAGGACGAAATAGATACATATGATGTTAAACAAGGATAAGTTGTTTGATCCGATAAGAAACAAGAACCCCTTAACACATAGACAATGAAGATTTTGACAACGACCGGATGCCTGACTGCCCCAGGACCATCATAAGTCCACGATTGTGTCCCTAAAGAACACCCAGATGTTTTTACACGAGTCGATGAAAAAGAATTTTTCTATAGATGCAAATTTGCTTTATACAAGGAAGGGCATGGCCACAACCATGAGAATTGTGCTCCACCAATAGGATTGCAAGAAAGTACCAAAATTGATTTTCAACTCAGTTTTGTAATGAACTTTATTGTTTTTTTTTTTTTTTTTTTAAAGTAAGTAGAGTGTGAACGCCTAAAAATTCTATAAATTTTGACTATTTTAAAAAAAAATACAATTAAATTATAAATAAAATTAAAAACATAAAATTTTGGAGTTTTTGGTTTTTCTCTCGAGAGGGAGTGGAGACTAAATGTTACATGGTTAACATAGGACAGTCATCATCATTGTATGAGACCCCACAAAAGGTATTGACTCATAAGAAACTTTCTCTTTCACATTTGAGGGTATTTCAATGTGATGCATATGTACATGTTCCAAACAAGAAAATAACAAAGTTGGATAGTAAATCTAAAAAGTGCATCTTCATTGGGTATAAGGATGATTTAAAAGGTTATAAGCTTCTGAACTCAGAAACAAGGAACGTTGTGACGTTGTGTACACCCGAGATGTGGCCTTTAGAGAGGTGAAATATGTTATTAAACATGAAGTCCTATTAAAGGAACCTAAGAAGATATAGTTTGAGCTAAAGAAGGAAGAATTAGACTCTACAACAGAAGATGAATCAAAAGATGAAGAGCCACAAACTTTGGCTGTGAGAAGCTTAGTTCGAGAAAGAAAGAAGCCAAAAAGGTATAGTCCATATTCTTTCTCTTCAGATTTTGCTTTATCTATTACTGATAATTATCCTATAACTGTAAGAGAAACACTACATTGAAAGGATGTAAAACTCTTCAAAGAGGCCATGGTTGATGAAATGATATCTTTGCATGAAAATAAGGTTTCAAATCTCGTGGAGTTGTTGGTTGGAATGAAACCCATTGGCACTAAATGGGTGTTTGAGAAGAATATGAATATAGAAGGAAAGGTGGAGAAAAACAAATCTTGGTTGGTAGCAAATGGTTATTCCGAGGTGTTGGGAATTGTTTTTGGGTATATTTTTTCTCTTGTCGCCAAGGTAGCTTCTATTAGATTACTTTTATCTGTTGCTACTTCTTTTGATTTTTAGGTAGAATAGATGGATGTGAGGACAACATTTCTTCACACGGATCTAGAAGAAGAGATATACATGAAGCAACTTGAAGGCTTTGTAGTGAAGGGTGAGAAAGAATTTGTATGAAAGTTAAATGTGTCCCTATGTCGGTTAAAACAATCATAAAAGATGTGTTATTAGAAATTTGATACATTTATACGAGGACGTGGCTTCACCAGAAGGAAAGTAGATTAGTGTGTGTATTTTAAAATAATTGGTGACTGTATTATTTATATGGTCTTGTATGAGGATGATATGTTGCTAATTGGAAATGACAAACAAATATCCATGATTTGAAGAGCCAATTGTCCTCCAAATTAGACATGAAAGATCTTGGTGTTGAAAACTATATTTTGAGCATGAAAATTAAATGAGATCGACAAAGTGGAAGATCTCGTTAAACGAGAGGAAGTATGTTGAGACAGTACTGTAGAGGTTTAACACACAGGATAGTAAACCGGTGAAGTTTCATATTGTTATCGGGAAATCTAGTGTCTATGCAGAGCTTCTAGTCCCAATAAGACTGGTATCTATCTTAGAAACAAACAAACTAAAACTACTTTCATTTTCCTTTATGAGAAGTAGATAAGAGGGGAACAAAGAATACCAACCTCTGTCTTGCGCTCGGTTCCTTGCTTGATTCCTCTCCCTTCTGATAGATCTTTGCCACTCGCTTCCTTATCTACCCGGCTTCAAAGAGCACTTGTGGAATCAAAGCAACATAACACTATCCAAGAACAGAGATCCACTATCACAAACAATATAGGACCAGATATATATTGACCACACAAATGCATATATCATCAATCATAGAAGAATGTGGAGGAAAAATTTAATAGCTTTATTAATATCAAGAATAGCAAAGAGGATTACAACCAATTGTTCTGACCCAGCGTCATCGTCTCAGAAAGAAAGCCCTTCTTCACCTCATGAAAAGCTTAGATCACCCAACGCTATGATGTTACACCAAGAAACCAGCATCACTTCCTTGCAAGACACAAAATTCCAGCCTCCTCTATCTCTGGGATGAGGGATCCATATATAGATGATTACATGTAGGTGAGTCGGCTTCTGAGATTTGATTAGTGTCCTCTCTCTGATAGTTCTTGATTCCACTTGGAGATTGATGATCTCTTACTCATCCCTAGGCGAATTCAGAGAGGCAAGTGTCACACGAGAAGTTTCTAGAAGATTCCATGATCATCCACCTCGCAAATTGACTCTGCCATTTGTCCACTCTCTCCCATCACACCCCATAGAAGGGCTTTTCAGTATGCATCACACCTCCTGTGTGCATTTCGGTGGGATGCATCGCACTTTGACCATGGAGCAGGTGAGATAGTCCAGCTTTGACCAGTTCTGAGTAGTTTTTCATGTAGAACTTCTCGGAGATGATGTAATCAGCTCACCTTGTTCTTTTAGGGGATGGAACAACACTTTTAGGGACTTAGGAGTCCTTGGTTTATGGACATGTTTGATTGGGGTTGTAGTGCCCAAAAATGTCTATAACAGTTGCCCCCTAAAGCATGAGGTCGTTAATCTTTTGATGTTGGGTGAAATGCTTTATCATGAGGATCCGAATTTTTTTCAAGCTAGAAGGCAACCTGTAATAAGATACAATACAATACATTATCTTCATAATATTTTCATGATCTAGCTGAGGCGGGCATTCCCATGCTCAGCTTTATAAATTCATTTTCATGTACATAAGACAGATAATCGTCCATGTGCAGACTGATGATTCTGGTAGAGCCATCATCCCTTAGATTGGATGATTATCTATGCAGCAATGATGTACATTTGATGTCTTTATTTTCCTGAATATATATCACAGCCCGGATGGATGAAACTAGATCTGGGGTCTTCAATCTCATTTGATCGTCACTCAAAGTACAAGTCGATCCATGTGAGGATGTTCTCGAGTCGAACATGGAAAGACATCCCCTGATTACCAGCCAATGATGTAAGTTGTTAACAGGTGCGAGAGGAATCACCGATAATGATGATGACCCTCAAGGTACAACAGTACAATTCACGTGGTGTGAAAAAGGGACTTGGTATCGAACACCATGCAAAATCTTTTGGTCGAAGGCCATTGATGTAAACCTGTCACCGGAAGTGAGAAACTTGCCATTGAGGCATGCAAGCTTCAAAGTACTGAAAGAGTTGTTCCTAGATCGACCTCCTGGATAATGAGCTGATGTCGACAAGAATCAATCCGTCATAGGAGGGCCTTAATGAATCCCATGTCTATGACACAGAATGGAGCAAATGATTTTAATGGAGGTGAAAACGATCTGATGATATAAGATTTAGGGTGGCGGTCATGAAAGAATGGAGCGTAAATTTATTGCAGTGGATGAGACATAGGTGAATTCTCTGAGCGACTTCCCTTGAACATATCGGTGACGTTGACATGATGGATTGGTAGCATTAACCCCAAATGTGGATGGTGTGATGCACCAATGGTGATATGACGAGTGAAAGGAACAACCCAACTCGACTCGGATGCAGAGTGAAAGTGTCATGTTCAAGAGCGACTTGCTATCAATAAAGTTTCTTCAAGTTTTCTTCCCAATTTTTCCCCAGTCATTGCTAACCAGTACCTCTTTATTTTTGTCAAGCTTGAGGAGGATAACATATGCTTGTTCTATAATTTTCCCTTCGGGAAAACCCATCGCTATGTTTTAACGAGCCTAGCGACAGTGAAACTCATTCTTGTCTGTATGGACAAGTTTGTTGCTATTCAATTTTAACGAGTTTAACAACAAAGATAACTTGGTCCTTTTCAATTTTAGAGAGTCTGAAAAGGGATGTAAAGGAAACTCCAATGATCATTTTTCGTCATATAATCCCTTAAGTCCGAAAAGGTATAAAATAATACAAAAGGGATGAATTTTCGGTAATTTTAACGAGCCGAACAAAACAAGCGCTCGATCTTTTTATGTAATAATCCCTCAGTTCCAAAAAGATTAAAATCTAAAGGAGGGATAGCACCTCCTGTCACTTTAACAAGCTGGAGAGGCCAATTACTCGGCATTGTTTTCATATTTTACGAGTTAGATGAAAGGAGCTTAAAGGAGACTCGTTTTTCGAGGAACGAGTGATAAATTTGGGTAGCGGCTGATTCCAGGTAATGTTTGGAATTTTCCAATCACGGCAGTGTCACAAGGATGGCTAACAAGATCACTCTTCGTAGTTGTTCCTCAAAAAGGGTAAACAATCAAATGGAGGTGAATGATCGGCCAATACAGAGTGGAGGTGATGATGAGAACATGACCAAGGCTTCAAAGGCTAATGATAATGCATTCACGATGGTTATTTACCAGAAATTGGTTCATTTTTTTTTAATGAATGAGCTTAAACTCTGGGGGAAACATTTTCTCACTACTTATATTTAATTTTTAACGAGCTTGAACTCCACATAAAAACTGCTCGATCCAGTCATATAATAAGGATGTCTCATCTAAGATGCCATTTTTTATAGAGCTTTCACCTCACAAAGCTTTTCCCCGACACCTCTCGCATGCAAGCTAGGAAATACCAACTACGCCCCTCTACTTAACTACCAAGATCACTACCAAGGTTAGGTAGGAAACTTTCCTTTACTTTGTCGGTGCCATAGTGGCCCCTGTGAAGATGAATGGTCGATTTGACCACTCACCCGACCTAGGCGGTTGAAGTTAGTGGAATCATAGAGTTAATGTTAGTTGGTCATTTCTCGCTTGCTCACAAGAGGTTTGCATGCCCCTAGGTATAGCGAAGTAGAGTTCCTAGGTTACCCCTCATTTTGCAGACAAAACATTTGTTCTATTGGGAAAGGCCTACCTTTTAACAGAGGTACCTTATTCGGTCTAATCCCTTCTTCCTATACGGATGGGAATTGGACCAGTCATATATCCTTCGTGGAAACCTACCCTATACCCAGAGTTTTCTTGTCGAAGTAGGCCAGGGTGCATGCCCCCTGGGTTTCATTGACGTCCTCCCAAATCAATCGCGCTCATCAGGTGGAAGGACTAGAGATTGATGAGACATTCCTTGCGTGAAAATACCATTCAGGGATGGTATTTGACTGCTTGCTATGTGTGAGCTGGGGAATGAAAGCTGGTCTACGAGCTTAACCACTTTTCCTTCATGCAGAAAACACATTACTCTAAAGAGTGAGGAGACAATGGCTCCCATGTAATAAATATAGTCACGTCCAAGGAGTAGATTATAATCTAGGGGTCCTTGGACTACCATTACGTTCATGTGAACGGTTTTCCTTCTCAATGTTATCGACACATTGGGAAGGATCCCTAACGGTCGACTAGTTCCTTTCTCAAAGCCCGTTAGATTTCTCATTTCACGCAAAAGCGATGGCGAACCAAGCACTTTCCAAGTAGTTGAGGAAAGGATACTCACAGAAGCCCCTTCATCTATGATGGTACCAGCCATGACCATTTTGTATATATGTGCAATGATTCGAAATGGTACACTAGCTGGTAAACGGGGTCTGCCTAGTAGATTCGAATCATAGGAAACAAATAGTTGCTTGGAGGTGGGACCGAATAGACAGCCGGATATGACTCTGAGAAACTTCCTTGTTGCGGTAAAGGAACGGGTAGACTGCCCCCATGTTCATCGGAGTCTGTGTTTACGAAGAGAATTTGAACGGTGTCGTTCTTGTTCTCTCCCGTGACTGTATCATCTAAAGATGGACCTTTTGAAGGCAAGACCGGGTTAACTGCCGCCTCGACCTTTTGACTTTCGTCTGGTTTGAATTCAGATGGTTTATCTTCAATGATAGATGCTTCGACTGACCACAAAGGCGTGTCAGTCAGATTTTCAAGTAGTGATGGACTTGGCAAGAGTTTTTTATATCCAGGAGAAAGCCGTAATGGTGAAACCAGACAGTCTTCGAAAACTCTTTTAGCCTCGTCTAGGAAGGGACAATGGTGGACGGCATGATTTCCTTCACACAGTTTACAACAGAATTTACTTTTCCTTTTTCTGTCCTGACGTTTCGCTTTCACGAGTTGACGGTGTACTTTCAACATGATCATCAGAGGTTGTTGACACCGGATTGTGCAAACGAGGAGACGAGTCCCTTAAGATCCGAGGGATGCAGGGACAATCTCGATGATAGTGATCTCCTTTGCAAATGACACATGGAGATTTAGGCTTTGACAGTGTCGTGTGTGGATTTTCACTAGATGATGCCTGGTTGCCCCTTTTCTCCTTGGCTCCTTCTTCTTCTTCTCTTTCTTCTCCTTCCCCTTCTTCTCCTTCTTAGTTACTTGATTTTTGGCTTTACCAGCTCCATCAAGCGAAGAGGAAGGAGGAGAGGGAGAATCAGACGAAGTAGAAGGTTAGGGGGTAGCTTTGGTATCATCTAGTTGCTGACTTGATTGCTCAGGAATCACGGTGCTCTGAACGAAAGAGGTCGAGAAAAGTCATACGGGCAGGCCGATTGTCAATCCTGGAAGCGACAATGTGGCCATATGCGGTGCACCAACATCTCCTCAAGAGGAGAAAGGACTAAGATTTCCTCCAAGGGGAAATCCTTGGTTGGTGGACTCCATTTTTCTCAACCTAAGACCAACATAGGAAAGGTGATGTTTATTCCGATTAAAATAAATTTTAGACGCTTTGACACAACTTGTTTTTTCAATTTTTAAGAGTCGAGAAAAAAAAAGACGACTCTAGTCACCTTCGATTTTTAATGAGCTTGAAGTGACAAGTGCTTAGATGGACCTTTTCCTTTAAGGAGTCTGAAAAGGAATGAAAGAGACTACTCTGGAAGTCTAGACAGAGAGATTACCAAACCAATCACAAAACTGCAGAATACTTTTTACGGTACGACAGTCAATCTTCCCGAATGCTCTGTTTAGTGCATTGCGATCGATAGGGCGGTAGACACGGCTTCCTATGGATAAAGGATATATCCTATTGTGGTCTTCCAATATATACTCGATGGTACGTGGGAGCACAAGTCCGTACTGGCACTTGTCATCTCAAAGTGGAGGAATCACCCAACCAGCAATGAGAACAATAGTTACCAAGCTTTACGACGCCGGAATACGTCTCTAGCCTAGACTTCTAAATGTTGTGCATTAGGTTCCAAAGCGTTTTTAGATTCATTAAATTTATTTTATAGTTGATCTTGTTTAAGAAATTTTCCTTTTAGGTTCACCGCGTGATGTAGATATACAATTCCTAAAATTCAATCTAAGATGATAAACAATCATTTAATCTTTTTTTTGCAATGAAAATCCTAAGTACTAAAGAAAGAGAGATGATATTCTTTCAACATAGAGCAGAGAGCACACACTATATGCACTGTCTTAAATCAAACCAACAAACAGTCTAAATTCAAATGCGCATGCATGTATTTGTTTTCAGCCTTGTTAATGTGTGAATGATAAAAAGAAAGCTAAGTGCAAATTTGAATTATTTTTCGAAGCGACATTACTAACAAGCTTCTTTTCAAGACAAAATGAAGACAATGATGATACTTTGCGATTTGGAATTGAAAACTTGCTTTCGACACTTGAAAAACTACTAATTCAAATCAGATACAAGAGTAACAGTGTAATCGACTAGGAAGAACAATCAGATTCTCTTCTATGACTGAAAATGACACTTGCGACACTTCCAAATCAAGAAACAACAGTTCAATTACGCTACTTCCTGGTAAAAGGGAACTGAAAATGGCTCACAATACATAAAAACATTTACAGTTCTTTGCACGATGGAGGCGGAATAATGGCAAGGAAGGGGATTTCCACAGAGGTGTACTGACTACAGACAGCAAAAACTCCTCAATAGACCTGGAAAAAGTGAAGAAAAACCGAAGTCTGAAGGAAAAATTAACCTTCTCTCACCATCGCACCTGTTACACAGGGATTCCAATATGCATCCCACCTACAACACACAAGAAGTGCGATGCATACTGATATCCTTGAAGAGTGGGTGCGATGGTACAGTGCGAGACTTTTGATCCAGTTCTTGATCACAATTTGTAGCACAGTTCAGGGATTTAGGCTGAGCAAGTGATAATCAATAAATAAATCACACGGGTAGATCTAAGAAGGTTACTAGAGCCACCACAAGGGAAATTAGGATGTTTACAAATCAGTTGTTCAGTTTATAAAAAAAACTCGGAGATAGACAGAAGTAGCATTGATCTACTTTGCGCTTGCATAGCAAATGCATTTCGAAGGCTAGCTGGCTTGACTTCAGGCTCCGTCTGTAAGTTTATAAAACAAACAAGTATAGAAAAGCAAACAAGCTATTCACTCCCCAGCGGAGTCGCATTTTTGTTATCGGGAAATCTAGTGTCTATGAAGAGTTGCTAGTCCCACTAAGAGTGGTAGCTATCTTAGAAACAAACAAACTAAAACTACTTTCATTTTCCTTTATGAGAAGTAGATAAGAAGGGAACAAAGCAGACCAACATCTATCTTGTGCTTGGTTCCTTGTTTGATTCCTCTCCCTTCTGATAGATCTTTGCCACTTGCTTCCTCGTCTACCCAGCTTCAAAGAGCACCTGTGGAATCAAAGAAGCATAACACTATCCAAGAACAAAGATCTACTATCACAAACAATATAGGACCAGATATAAATTGACCGCACAAATGCATGTATCATCAATCATACAAGAATGTGGAGGAAAGCTTGAATAGCTTTATTAATATCAATAATAGAAAAGAGGATTACAACCAATTGTTCTGACCCAGAGTCATCCTCTCAGCAAAAAAACCCTTCTTCACCTCATGAAAAGCTTAGATCACCCAACACTATGATGTTACACCAAGAAACTAGCAGCACTTCCTTTCAAGATACAAAATTCTAGCCTCCTGGATCTCTGGGATGAGGGATCAATATATAGATGATTGCAGGGAGGTGAGTCAGCTTCTAAGATTTGATTAGTGTCCTCTCTCTGATAGTTCTTTATTCCACTTAGAGATTGATGATCTCTTACTCAACCCTGGGCGAATTCAGAGAGGCAAGTGTCACAGGAGAAGTTTCTGGAAGATTCCATGATCATCTACCTCGCAAATTGACTCTACCATTTGTCCACTCTCGCCCATCGCACCCCATAGAAGGGCTTCTCAGTATGAATCACACCTCCCATGTGCATTTAGGTGGGATGCATCGCACTTTGACCATGGAGCAGGTGAGATGGTCCAGCTTTGACCAATGCTGAGTAGTTTTTCATGGAGGACTTCTAGGAGGTAATGTAATTAGCTGACCTTGTTCTTTTAGGTGATGGAACAACACTTTTAGGGACTTAGGAGTCCTTGGTTTATGGACGTGTTTGATTGGGGTTGCAATGCCCAAAAATGTCTATAACACATATTCCTATAGGTGTAAAGTTATCTCGTGAACACTGTCCTAAGACACAAAAGGAGGAAGAGGACATGTCCCGTGTTTCATATGGAAATGCAATCAATAACCTATTGTATATAATGGTCTATACTCGACAAGATGTTACACATGCAATGGTAGTATTGAGAAGGTTTATGTCAAAACTAGGGAAGGAGCATTGGACAACACTAAAGCGGGTTTTCAGGTGTTTGCGTGGCACTATTGATTATGGTTTTTGCTACTAAGAAAGACAATGATTGGATGATTTATAGAAATCTATGGCTTTTTTGATGCATACTGGGCTCAAGATCTCGATAAGAGAAGATCTAAAAGTTGGTATATATTTAACTTATTTGGAGGTGTAGTGAGTTGAGTGAGTAAGAGAGAGTTTCTAGTGGCACTTTCAACTACAGAGTAATAATACATGGCAGCAACTCATGCAAGCAAGGAAGTAGTTTGGTTGCAGAGATTGTGCTCAAGTATGGGTTAGCACATCAAGCTATAAGGATAGACTATGATAGCCGAAGTGCAATTTTCTTCAAAAAGAACCTTGCTTACCATTCAAGGACAAAGAACATTGATTTTCCATATCACTTTGCGAGGGATATGGTTGAGGACAAAAAGGTGTTGCTCGTAAAGGTGGACACTTTAAAGAATATTGTAGATGCATTGATAAATTCTGTGAGCATTAATAATTTTTTTTCGTGTAGAGAAATAATGGGCATTGCAGAGCTGGATGAATGATTAATCTCTCTTATGGCCCCATGTGGAAAGAAAACAACAAGTGGGAGGATGTTGAGTTGTGTTATATTATTTCCTAGACTACCCCACACACGGGGGGTCACACAGGGGGGAAAATCCCCCCTATGCATTGTATCGGGCACTGCTGCGAGGTCACACGAGGGGCAGCTGCCCCAACTGTGAGGGTTATGGACATGGACAGTAGCCCCCCTCCAAGGGGGTTGAGGCAGTGCCCCGGGATATTTGTTTTGGACCCTATATTAAGTGGGTGGACCTACCTATGGTTTTGTGCATGGATTTTGCACATGGTTTTTGGGCATGATGGTTTTTTTTCCATGGTATTTTGTAGATCTGATCAAGGGAACTACGATTATGTCCTAATCCATGGTTAATGGATTGGGGTTTATGGATGCTTCACAAGTATATATATGTATTGTAACATCGAAAGGAACATAATAAAAAATAAATTTTGTAGTCGCGATTTTGGGATTTAGTGGAAAATCTCTCAGTGTACTTTTTATGTTTAATTGTCTCACCATTGTTTATTTTATGTTTTTAGAATTCGTATGAACATAATTTCTATACAACTTTAAAACCTACAAACATATATAAAATTAAATTCCACTAGGGGTAGAATAGATGGTGATGGCTTGTATTGTTATGACACTCATGTGAAGGTCAATTGTTTGAAAATTGAGTCATGTTAAACATTGGTGTGGCCCATGTTGAGTGTGATCCTTCAGATTTTAACCACTTATATGCCCCTCGGTCAAAGTTTCTAAAGTTGCATGTAAAGCCTCATATAATCTCTTATGAACTTAGACCATATAATAAAATAAAATGCAAAGAAAGAAATATAGGAATAAATATTTATAACTAGCCTAAATCTATCTTAGATTGTGATCTACCAAGCAGCTAAAGGGATCAAATCTTTTTTAACTTTAATAGGAGTTTGTATCTCAATATATTTCATCCCTCTTAGCACGAGGTAGATCACGAGTTATTTAGATTTTTATTTTCTTATGTTTAACGTGACATTACATCATCTCCACCATATTGAGCTAGACAGTGCTTCTCCCCACAATAAAATACCAACCTAGATCCACCTTAACTCCATATCTACCAACCATGAAGTGGGATGAAGATATTATGCATACATCTTTTAGAGTGAAAAACTAATTCAAGGATTTTATGTAAAAATATGTAAAAATGATATGTGAATATTGGAATCATATCCATAACTTATGGCATAAAATATGTTATGAACTTATCCATGTGGCATTACATTAAACAAAAATTACAACAATATGTTCAAGTTATTGTCCAATCACATCTTCAAAAAATAGTTTTGTTAATAATATTGAAAAATAAATATTTATTTTTCCAACTTGAACAATTTACGGTGCATTGGTCAATTCTAAACTAATAATGGCCTAGAGTCATAAATGATTTTGTAAACACATTTAAAACTATTAACCATTGAAGTTCCATCTTAGCCATGGACCTGTCAAGCATTTAGAGGGATCACATCTCTTGATGTGAAAAACTGTTTTTTGAGTGCAAAACCTAAAGAAATGTTTGCATGTCAAGAGATTTGATCTCTCTCGATGCTTGATAGATCCATAGTTAAGATGGATTTCTGATGGTTTTTATATACACACATACCGTATATAGGCTCGACACATCTCTCCCTCTATCTCTCTCTTCCCTCCCTCTTTACTCTCTCCCTGACACACTCTCCATCTCTCCCTCATCACTCTCTCTATCTTTCCACATTTCTCACTTTATGTATTTCATATTACCTCCCTCTCTCTCCCCTTCTAACTCCATTTCTATCCCTCCATCTCTCCTTCTCTCCCTCAGTTCCTTTCTCTTTTCCTTCCACTATATCCCTTTATTTCCCACCTCCCTTTTGCTTATCCTCCTCATCATTGTCTTTCTCTCTATTCCATAGAACTCTATCATTATCTCCCTCCCTATCTCCTTCTCTCTCTCTCTCATTCCCCCCCTTTCTAAGTTCAAAGTTTTTCACTCTAACCTATCCTCCTAACTACATGCACAACAATGAAAGGGTGTGGTTATAGGCCTCCAACCACATGCACAACCCTCCTTCCATGTGCTTATGGCTAAAACTATTCAGTTCTAAGAATGAATTATGAGTATTTGTGTTGCCTTTTCAAGCGAACTTCTAGACCACTGCTCAAAATTGCCTATAACTTCCCAAAATGACAAATAACATGATAAAAATTCTAGTCTTTCACAACTTGAAAAATAACTTGGTCTAACCAAGCCTCTCTATGACAGTCATTTCGAAAAATGTATGACAAACATAGAAGCTAGATATTAGACATATTTGATCCATAATGATATTGAAATTGTCTTTTGGATTAATCACATCATCAATATTTTGTGTGACCGAATATTAAACATAGAAGCTATAAGTCATGAATGCATATATGATCTTAAGAGTCTAAATTTCATCTAAGAATCACCAAGAAGGTACAATGCCTTCTCATAATAGTTGTAATAATAATTGTTAGCCCATGTTGAAGAATGTGTAACTAGGTTTGGTCTTCACAAGTATGAAATGTATTCGTTTAAATAATAAAATAAAATAAAATAATTATTGGAGCATGGGTTTCATTCTCCAGCTATTGTATTTTATAAGTCAAGCACCTATTGAGTGCTTCGATGGTTTGTCCTAGGTTATAAGAGTCATTTTCATATATTTAATACCATATGGAAACATTGTATCTTGTAAAGGAAAAAATATATTTTATCTCTAGAGTGTCGAAATACCTCCAAGATCAAGTCGGCCTAAAGAGTTGTTGAGTCGGCCTACATGAAGAGCCATGTCTACCCCTGGAAGAGCCTATATATAGAGAGGAACTCATCCTCCATTAGATACACTCACTCATATCATTCTATGAAAATAAGATTATAGAAGAAGGAATGAAGAAGAAGGTGTGAAGAGAATGTCAAGGAAGTCAAAGTGCTTGGGCTAGATCTATCTCTCTTGTGAAAGATGAAGTTAGGGTTTATGCGCTGGGTCTATCTCTAATTCAAGATCAAAGGAAAGAGAGAATTAAAGAGAAATGAAGGTCACTTAGGGAATATTGTTATCCCTAAGTCTCAAGGAAAGGAAAGAAAAGGGAAGAGAAGACTATTCGAGGGAGAGAGAAGTCCCTAAGAGGAGCGACAACAGTTGTTGTGAGAGATAATTTTGGATATACGATGGGAGGTCGAAGTCATTTCCATAGGAGGATGAGTTGATCATGATCTTGGGGGATATTTGTCTTAGTCACTAGGTCATTAGTTAATTGAATAATCTATAGGAAATTAATATATGTAAGGCTTTTCTCCTAAAGAAGAGGGGTTTTGGGCCATTCTTGCAGCCTATATATTGTGTCAATGTTCTTATTGTTTTGGTAGTTTTTTGATGTATCTTACACTGTAATAATAAGGAAAATAGGTTGACACAAAAAGTTATCAAGTTAAGAAAATTAACATACTTACTTCCTTATTGAATTCTCAACATGGTACGAGAGCTAAGGATATCTAAGGGCATCGCAAGGATCTCCTCTACATTGAATAAGTTCGTCACGAAGATTGCAAGCTATATCAAGAAAAGTATTAAGGAACCATGGAATTTATTATTCTCTACAAATAATGTATCAATCAAGGAAAGCGATGAAGGTCTCTTCTCGGATTTCATTGGCACATTTCAATATGAAGGCATTTTGGTAATTGACAGTGGTTCATCAAGGCACATGACTGGTCATTCCAATAGATTGAAGACCATATAAAAAGGAAAATTTTCTTATTCATTGGAACTTGGAGACAACTAGGGCTATCTCGTGAAATGTATTGGATCAAGCTCCATAAGCTGGAAGAAAGAAGCAACATTCACCTCAACAACATTCAATTTGTTCCAGGTTTTTACAAGAATTTAATTTCTATTTCAAGTCTAGAAGATAGGGGTGATAAAATAGCCTTCCTTGATGGAAAGGTCATTGTTTGGGGAAAATATTCAAGTATAGATCAAGCAAAATTTATTGGCATTCGAGAAGGAAGACACTACAGATTGATATTTCCTATGGCTCAAGCCCTAGTCCACATTGAAATGAGTTAATGTGAACTATTGGAATGAATATTTGGTCATCTACATTTTAAAATCCTTCCAACTCTAAGTTCCATAGTAGATGGAATTGCTAATTTGAAGGAGGATCATGAAGGTGCTTGTAAGGGATTTACATTGGGTAAGAATACCAAGAGACCCTTTGGAAGTAGTGCTTCACTGATCCGGATTTCAACAGGAATGCAAAAAAATTACAAATATAGCCATACATATAGAGATGCAACAAAAATAATACCTCGTTTCATTAATCTAAAATACTGAAATATGCTTACAAACAGAAATGGAAATAAACTAGAGAAGAGATGTGACGGCTACATGCCTCTCAACTGTCTCAAAATGAGGATGGAGGGCCTATTCATTTTTGAGAAACAATGGAAAACCCTAAACATCCAAAAACCTAACCCTAGAAGATGAAATGCCAAAATGTGGGCCCCATTTGGGTAAATTGGTACATCAACTTCCCGGGCTCGTAACTTTGGTATACGATCTCCGTTTGACACGCACAATATCTCGTTTGGAAGATCTATCTGAGAAATTCAAATTTTGGAAGAGAAATAATGGTCAATGGGCCCATGTTGCTCCCTTCTTTCCCAAAAAAGCCATTTAGGGCCTCAAAACAGCTTCGGAAATTCACGACTCGAAAAACTGCGAAAAATAGTAAACTGTGCTACAATTAAGGAGACTGAAAAGCTCAAAGAAACAATGGTGGGGGTCCAAGTGGACTTGCTGGGTGGCCACCAATATCCACCTGAATGGACCCATGTTGCTCTGATTTTTCTGAAAAACATCGTTTAGGGCCTCAAAACGGCTCCGGAAGATGAGGACCTGAAAAACTGCTAAAAATAGTAAATTGTGCTACAATTAAGAAAACTGAAAAGTTGAAAGAAATAGTGGCAGGGGTCTAAGTGGAATTTGTAGGTGGCCACCAATATCCACCTGTATCATTCACGACCAATACAAATCTTGGATCTCATTGACCCTGATGTATGTGATCCTGTGACTCCTAAATCACTTGGAGGTCATCTATATTATCTCAAATTTATAGATGATCATTCAAGAAAGAACTGGGTTAACTTAATGAAAACCAAGCATGAATTATTTATTAAATTTGAAGAATTCAAAGCTCAGGTGGAGAACCATACACAAATAAGAATTAATATATTATGATCTGATAATCGAGGAGAATATAGATCCAAAGAGATCATGGCATTTTGTATGGAGTCTAGGATTAAGAGGAAGTTGATAGTCCCATATAATCCCGAACAAAATGGAGTTGTAGAAGGAAAGAATAGATCAATTGAAGAAAGTGCAAAAGAAATGTTACACGATCAGGATCTACCTATGCTTCTATGGGGAGAATCCATGAAGACAATTTCCTACATTTAGAATCGAATTCCCCGTATATATCTAGACAACAAAACAATGAAAGAAGTGTTCTCTAGAAAAAATCCATCTGTAGATCATCTCTAGATCTTTTAGTGTCCTATATATATCCATGTACGAAAGGATAAATGAAAGAATATATATCCTTCTGGCATGAACGACACGTTTTTTGGGTATAGAAGCTTATCAAAAGCTTATAGGATCTACATGAGAGATGGATATCACATAGAATTAAGTTATGATGTCATATTTGATGAAAGCATAACATTCAAGAAATCAAAGCAACTTTATGTAGACTCTAGCGATGAAGAAATTCCAACATTTAAGGATGAAGTTGGCCAAGGGAAAAAAGAGTCACACCACGAAGAGGAAGGTCCATGTGAACCTGCTCAACCTTTGGTCATCAATGAAACAAGGAAAATACCTAATATGTTGAAATATACACTAATTGATGCAACAGGTCATCGATAAGCATGTTCATTTAGATAAAGTAAGAAACTGAAGAGATATTATGGATATGATGCATACATGGTAGAAATGATAGACGCAGAACCATCCTCCTTTGAAAGGGTTGTAAATAATAGAGAATGGAAGGATGCCATGAACGAAGAATATCACACTATAATGAAGAATGCAGTGTGTGAAATTGTACCTAGGCCTGAAGACAAGTCTATATTTAATTCCAAGTCGATTTATAAGATCAAACATGTAGCTGATGGAAGTGTAGATAAGTATAAAGAATGATTTGAAGGCATTGACTATGAAGAGACATTTTCTCCAACAAAAAGATATACAATGATTAGATAATTAGTCTCTCTAGGAGCATCGATGGGATATAAAATCCACCAAATGGATGTGAAGACTGCATTTCTGAATGGCACAATAGATGAAGAAGTCTACATAGAACAACCCTTGGGATTCAAAGTTAAAGATAGAAAGGAATGTGTTTACAGATTGAAGAAGGAATTATACAACCTCAGGCAAGAGCCAAGGGCATGGTATGTTATAATGGATGGATACCTTCAAAGGCTAGGCTTCACAAAAACCTCTATTGATTCAAACATTTAAAGCAATGTTGTATATGGTCAATCTGTAATCATTCTTATGTATCTAGATGATCTTCTCTTGACTGGTGTAAAAGGTAGGATTGAATAATGTAAGAAGAAACTAGAAGAAAAATTTAACATGAAGGATCTTCGGATGATGCATTACTATTTGGGACTAGATGTCTAGAAACGACCTAATGAAGTTTATTTTCATCAATGAAAGTACGTGATTGAGAAACTGAAAAGGTTTGACATGATGGACTACAAACCTATGACTACTCTGATGATCAGAAACTTGACGAGACTAAGGAGTTCTAAATGTAGCCCTGTGGATCCTTCCAAGTATAGGAAACTCATTGGCTCATTGATTCACTTGGTGAATACTCATCCACACGTATGATTTGTAGTAAATTTTCTTAGTAAATTCCAAGAGGAGCTGAAGCATGATCATTGGGTAGCAGAAAAAATATATTCTGAGATATCTACAAGGAACCATCTACTATTGTCTAAAGTATGGTATAAGGAATGTTGTCTAATTAATTGGATATACATATTACAATTAGGGAGGTAGTGAGCAAGATGGAAGGAGCACTACGGGAGGATTTTTTAGTTTGGGATCATCTGTGGTCTCATGGATGAGTAGAAAACAAGACACGGTTTCTTTGAGTAGTGTTGAAGATGAATATGTTGTAGCCTGTTAAGTAAGCAAAGAAGAAATATGGCTAAGGAAGCTTCTATATGATCTTTTTGAAGGACCGATGAACCTTACACTAATACTTTGTGACAACATGAGTTGCATACATTTTTTTGAAGATGTAGTGTTTCATGGGAAGATGAAGCATATAAACAACAAATATCACTATATCGAAGAGATAGTACAAAATGGTGTGTTGCAGCTACAATACATCTCCACTGATGAGCACGTAGTTGACATATTGACAAAATCATTTCCAAACAAGAATCTTGTATATTTTAGGGTCAAAATCTTTTTGGTCAATGTATCCTCCCTAACTATGAGGGATAGATAAACACTAAATTCTTATCTTCACTTGGGAAGAAATAATGGAGGATTGGGTAGCCATATGGCATTTGATACTCTTGGAGAATGTGGTAGGGAATTCAATACAAGAGTAGACATGGACCGTATTCTTTGAGTACTAGCTATCCAAGATAAGAATAGTCCAAAAGAAGGTCATACTATGTGAGCACCTGGGTGGAGTATGTACCTCGATAGACAATTATTATGGTATCTATGAATCAATTTTCTCACCAGCATTGTGCTATGGCCATGTACATCTTACGAATACCTCGCTAGTTGAGAGGGAGTGTTGAATAATGTGTAACTAGGTCCAATATTCCTATGTATGAAATTTATTCTTACAAATAATAAAATGAAAAGAAATTATTATTGTAGTATGTGTTTCATGCTAAAGTTCTTTTATTTTATACATCAAACACTTATTGGTTGCTTCTATTGTTTTTCCTAGGTTAGGAGAGTCATAGTAATATATTGAAGACCATATGGGAACATTGTATCTTGTAAATAAAAACCCAAAAAAAATCTTTAAAGTGATGAAATACCTCCAAGATGAAGTCGGCCTAAAGAGATGTCAAGTCAAGCTACATGAAGAGTTAGGTCTACCCTTGGAGGAGCCTGTATGTAGAAAGGAACTTGTCCTCCATTAGAAACACTCACAAATCCCATTCTATGTGAAGAAAAGAGAAGAAGAAGAGATGAAGGAGAAGGTGTGAAGAGGAATTTGAAGAAGTAGAAGTGCTTGGGTTAGACTTATCTCTCTTGTTAATTTCGAAGTTAGGGTCTCTTTGTTGTGTCTATATCTAGTTCGATCCCGAAGGAAAGAGAGAAGGAAACGCAAATGAAGGTCACTTAGGGCATCTCATTATCCCTAATTCTCATGAAAAGGAAATTGAACGGAAGAGAAGGCTATTCAAGGGAGATCAAATCCTCTCAGAGGCGTAGCAATAGTTGCACCAATTGTCGTGAGACAAAATTTTGAATCTACAGTGGAAGGTCGAAGTCATTGCAGGAGGAGGCCGAGTTGATATTAATAATGGAGGGTATTTGTCTAAGTCACTAGGTCATGGTATTCATCAATTGAATAATCTATAAGAAGAGAATATATTTAAGTTTTTTACCCTCAAGATGAGGAGTTTCGTAAGTGGCTTGCAGCCTAGATATTGTGTCATTGTTCTTATTTTTTTGGTAGTTGTTTGATGTATCTAACACTAAAATAATAAGGAACAAAGCTAATAAGGAAAAAAATATAACACAAATAGTTATCAAGTTAAGATAATTAATATAATTACTACCTTATTGAATTCTCAACAATCCATTCATTTATCGACCATTGATTAACATGTCAAATCATGGAAAAAAGCCATAGCTAGAATATATCATAGATCCATGTTAATAACCATCATATAACAAAAATATTAACCGTGAAAATTCTTCCATATAGGAAAAATAATAAACAAAACATATGCATTAATCACACTATGAAAATAACTCTTGAATACATATGAAAAATCCAACCATGTTAGGGACTTTCAAGTACCACCACACCATAGATTGGCATGAACTAAATATTTGCTTCACCCAATATCCCAAGTGCCATATTCCAAGCATGAATGTGGGGTCTCATTTGATAATCCAATACAGAAACAACCCGGGTCTTTGGAGGTTAAACCACTGGCACCCTCATGCTACCATGATCTCACCTAAACTTGTCCCAAGATCAAAAAACCAAACCAAGCTTCGATGCCTCAGAATTCTTTCACCATCTATTCAGGAATTTTCCTATCTCCACCCACTCATCTAGGGGTTCTTGTAGAAAAGCATATCCACCCCCAACCCTTGGGAATGTTCTTGAGACCACCTCACGTTGATCCAAAACCTTTTGTCAATCCAAAGTGTAACCAATAATGAATCCCATCACATAATGGCTAAACACGAAATGGTAAGGAGTGTATCAAACCACTCTCAAAATAGGAAAAACCAATTCCAATAACAAAAAATGAACCAAACGAATGAATCAATACACTATGCATTCACGAATCAGCTAGGAGATAACACATGGAACTTGTTATCTACAAAATCCTCCTATTAAAGATAATTGATCCAATATCCCTTTGCTTTCACTTGTTTCCCTCTGGTTTTCCTTTTACTTCCTTTACTTTCCTTATGATTTCTCCAATGATAGAATGCTACAAGAATTCTCTAAGTTTCCTACAGTTTGAGAGTGTGAGAGAGAGAACAATCAAAGCTCAGCGAACAAAATCTCCACTGTCAAAAGTTGTGAACTAATCCTCGTAAGAATTTGTATCATTAACACCTCTAATTTCTTTATTTTCCTTGATTTTTGTAACAGACCGAGTTAAAAATTCATGTAGAAATATATAAGACCACGATCATGGGACACATATTCCAAGTTGAATGATGGGAAAAACATCCTAGTGGGTGTTCATTCAGTTATTATGGTTATGGAAATTGGCAAAGGCAATGGAAAAGCCTTTGGAAAGGAATTAGGATTTTATTGGAATTTTATATATGAAAAGAAAGGAAATTAGGAGGAAAGGAAGGTGACAGGTCACAGGTTGCATGTGATGAGGAAGAAAAAGGAAAATAATGAAAAATGAAGAAAATAGAGCCATCATTAATAAAAAAGGATTATGAGGATCGGTGGGTAGACTTGGTCAGTATAACCTTTTTTCAGTTTAGTTTTGGAGCTCTCTCAATATTCTCTCTCTCCTTCTCACTCTTTGAGACAAAATTTTGTTGGAGCACTTTGGTGTTGGATCGAGAAAGGAAAAGAAGGCAAGAAGAAAGAAGGAGCAAGCATGGAAGCACAAGATCAAGAAGCTACAATAATATTCTTTGCAGGTATTAATTTTCATATGCATTTTCCTTGCTAAATTTGGCATGAATGGTATTGCATGTGGTTCTTTGTTGTTATGGCATGGGTTCTGCCAGGTGTGACAATGTTTTTAGCCTATCCTTTCCATATCCAAATAGCCATGGCGTGATGGGGTTCTCATGTTTTTATTTAAATGGATTGCCAAATTCATTCAAAGTTGAGAGAGGTGTAACATCAGAAGGAAGAATACATGGCTTAGTGATTCCTGAACCAGATTGTGGATTGTGGTAGAGCCACTGGCCTAGTAACCCCTAAACCAGATTGTCAGTTGTTGTAAATCCATATATTGTGTGCCTGTGTAGGCCTGGGTATCCTCAACTTGTTAATGGCAGGATATACGATAAAGCCTAGAGGTGGGTGCTCCCCATGAGGCCTAGTAATGTCATGAAGGGATATGTGATAAAGCCTCAAGAGTGGGTCTCAGTTTAGGGCCATGTGATCTGGTGTGGATTGCGGTAAAGTGTGAGAGACTAGGAGATCAGAAAATTCCTCATGGTGTAGGTGGATAAATCCGGTGGCATCCATGCATGTTTTGGCCTAGTGATCTCGTGGAGATCATGGTAAAGCTTCTTATTACATGATTATTGTGTTGACCTAGTGATTTAGGATGGATTGTGGTAAAGCCTGATTTCTATTGATGAGGGTGAGGTGTTTTATCCTTGGGATTCTCTCATAGGTTCTTTTGGTTTGAGTCCCACACTCATTATTGGAATATGGAATGGTGGTGAATGGATGAAGAGAGATTTGGCTCAGTGATTCTATGGTCAGGTTGAATTTGATAGTCCCATGATGTGTTGGATTTTCATTCATTAGTAAGAGGTTATTTCATTGACCACTTATGTGTAAATGTATTAGTTTAAATGTGGATTCTATGGCTGATGTGTCCTTCATATTTAAGTTGTTATTATGCTAGTTACAACCATGTTTTATGATAGTGGTGTTTTTATTTGTAAATGAATGAAAAATGTATCTATGACATAATAGATGATAATGAAGCTAATGATATAAGGGAAAAATGCTTCGTAGAGATTCTCAGGTAAGTACGATAACCCTATGATTAAATCTATTGTTTACACCTATAGATTACATATTTCTGACATGTGTGACAAAATTATTGTCATGGTTAGTAGGGGTCCAATCAAGGGCTCGTTTAATTAATTCCACTTTTATCATCATTCCATTGTTATCTTTCTATTCTGAAGGTATCATTGAATTCTAGGCAGACTCACGATCTATGCCAGAAAAAGTGGCTCAAATCCCATGGACATTGGTACAACACAACAAAATAGTCCTTGGATATTCGCATACCATGCTGTGGGAGAATCCAGATCCTTTTACGTGCATGAATACCCATATCATGGGAGCGTCAAGGGGTTAATCGGTTTAAAATTTAGTGGGACCTTGGGGCTGGTTCCTGAGAGGTTGGGATGGTTCCTATGAGTCTTGTTGCTCATGTGGAAGGTTTTTATGCTGTGTTTCCATTGGTTCAACTTTCTTAAGGTCACATAGGGCGTTGAGTCACATCATAGTAGCCTATCGTCACATGCTTACCCCGGTTTGTTGGTTACTTGGTAGATGTGGGAGGAGGTTGTTACATAGAGGTCTCAAATAATAGTCCACTCGTCAGATTGGATGGGAAGTGTGTTGGTCATGCATTCATGTTGATAGAGTATGTGTTCCTTATGCTTCTAGTTTGTGTTCTTGTTCAATTTAGATGCTGTTGATCATGGTTGTAGTGATTTCACCATGTGAAGGTTGATGGTGTTGTTGTGGGATGTGTTGTCATGAATGTATGGTTGTATATGCATTAGTTATTAATGTCGGTGTCTATTCGTTGCTATGCATGTATTTTCATGGTGAAGGTTTTTTTGCATAAGTTTATTGTATGAAATTAGGTCATCATCATGATCTTGGTATGTTATGATGCTAATGTGTTGGTTGAGATAGAGCAGGAGATGTAGATCATTAAAGTGAAGTTGTAGCAATGGACCTCGAGGCAAGAGAGTGTCGTCATACATGTTTATATGTTGGAGATGCAGGTATGTAGGTTAAGAATTGTTATATGAATTATTCTTATGTGTATTCCTTTCATTCTATTGATGTTATGGTTACATACATGATAGATTCTAGTTTATTAGTGTAGTCATATGCACATGTGTCTGATCTTCATGAATGATAATGACTTGTTTTGGTATGCTTTTCTATGGTTGTTTTAGGTTAGATAACTTCATGTTTATGTTATACGTTGTTTATGAGTATGTTATACGTAAACTACTTGTTGTTTTTATATGATAGTTAGCTTGATGATTAGATTATATGTTGTTGATGAGCATGATATATATAGCTTGTTGTTTTTATATGCTAGTAACTTCATGATTAGGGTTATTACATTAAGATATTGATGTTATATGTATCATACTAAGTTGGATTGCGCTATGAAAATGGTTAGGGTTATGACATTCAGGTATGACTTAATATGTTTTGATATTATGTCATACTAATATACACTCACGGTGCATATATGATTATTATGTATGAATGAAAATTATTTATGAGTTTATGATGTGAACATGTTAGTTAGTGACTATCATGGATATCATGATTTTATTTTTGTTTGATCTAATGTGTCATGAAGTTATATCATATTAACTATATTGATTTTGTGGACATGATAGACTTCCCTAATATACATTAAGGTATGAGCTTGCTTATGTCATCTATTTTTTGCTTGAATGTTTGATTATGTCATCTATTTTATGTTTGAGTGTTGGTGTCTATTATGTCATCCATTTGTTGTGTAATGTTTGTTTAATATCATGATATGACAATGTGTCTATAATGTTTCGTCAGGAAATGATCTTATTTGAGATGGTTTTACTCACACATATGTGTTAAGATAGTTGACATGTACTTGAGTTTAAGTAGGTGGTAATTGCAGCATTATGTATTATGAATGATGAATATGAGTTTATTGTTGAGTATGACATGGTTGCTAGACTTGCTAAAGGTTGATTTAAAATTAATATACATGATGACTTGATATTTGGAGCATGACACTCATATGTGTGAGCAGTTGCATGGCAACATCCTTGGTATTTTCTTGAGAAGGTAATAGTTGATATGTTTATATAATTAATAGTAGGGTGATGTGACAGTGCATAGTAAGATTCAATTGCAACAAGGAAAAGGTAAAATGAAGGAATTGGGTGAAAATTCCTTTGGCTATGTTTGGAAATCGCAAGTCCAAATGAATGAGTGCTTTGCATACTGAAAGTATTCTTAACCTTGATTTCGTCTAACATTATATGGGTATTTGTTATATTCATGGACAATTATCTGACAGGTATAAAAAATGGTATCTAGTTATAGTTTGATATCTCAAAGGAATTGGAGTTGCTTGAGAGATGGAGTTGACGTGTTTAGTTACAAGACAACGTGCTTGGCATTAAAAACTAAGCTAACTAGTATATCGTTATATTTACTTATACATTGATAGTTATGTGTTTATGGAAGATGAGGCAAGGGATTGCACGCAAAAGGAAACTGCCATGAAGTCATGAAGAAGGCTTAGCTTGGGATTTTCATTGAAGTCTTTGGGAACCATGGGGATTGAGTCATGGTGTCCATTTCTAGTCTTTTTATTTTGGTATTTTGTGATTTTTTGTGCTTAATTGAGGATTTCTTTACATATTGTTTACGACCATAACACTTTGTTTGTGATGTCGTATTTTTATTGGTTTTCTATTTCTTTCCTCTTGGTATTTATTTTTATTTTTTGAGAGTCTTTGGAATTGCTTGGGATATAAGAATGTTAATTGATATCATGGAGAGATGAACATAACCCATTAGGTAAAATGAGACTTAGGTGAAGCAAGTGCATGTATAAGGGTATTTGAAGAAAAATGTATAATATCTAGTTGGATTGGTTGGGTCCATTGAGTTAAATGGACGGTGATAGGACAATCATGAGAAAGGTAACAGAAAGGGTAAATTAAATGGATTTGAGGTTTCGTATTCCTTGGCTATGTTTGGAACTGTTTTTCTCAATATTGTACATGTTGTGGATGAATAAAAGAAGTTCTCTTAACGTTGGCCTTATGATGTCTAGTAATTATGTTGTGATCATGATTGCTTTATGCTAATGTTTATATGCACATATGGACATATGTACGCTATTATTTGAAAAGGTCATAAATGATCATGATTTTTTTATGTTGATGTTTATATGTATATATGTATGTATGTATTTCTTTGTGTAACAGGGTAATCAGCGATCATTATCGTGGAGGAATGATTGCTTATGTAGGTGAATGTCATGAAGAGGTTCCTGGTTTATGATGAATAAAGTGGGAAGAGTAGTCATAAAAAATATATGAGTTCAATATCATGAAGATATCAATTGATATTGTATGCTTGTATTATGCCCATGTTTATGTTATGATAGGTAATGTTGAAGGATACATCAGCAGAATGAAAAAAATGTTCTTTGTAGCATGCTCAGATAAGCATGGATGGTAGAGAGACACTGGAAGAGAGGTTGCTTGGTAGAAATAGTGTGGTCTTGGATGTCGACTGTTATTGTTGTGTATATGATGTGATTTTTTTATATTCAAGGATTGTATCTATGGTGATGTGTAATTTTGCATATGTAGTATTGTGTACATATCGTACTATGTGGATAATGGATATGCAATGTTGTGTGCATATGGTGTTGTGTGCATGTTGGACATGCTGTGATGTGTACATATGATGATATGTACATGTTGTATATGCAATGTTATTTACATATGGTGTTGTGTGCATGGTTGTACATATGGTACTGTGTGCATGTATTGTACATGTGCTATGTGCAATGGGTGTTGTGTACATGTCGTGCATGTGATTTTGTGTGCATGTGGTGTTGTGTACATATCATGCATGTGGTAGTATGTACATGTGGTATTTTTTACATGTTATATAGGTCATGCAATATACATGTGGCTTTGTGTACACATTGTGTAGGTGTTGTCATGTACATGTCATGTTGTGCACATGTTTTACAAGTGGTTGTTGGCATTATGACACAGGTTTGGCACTATGGCACAGGTGTTGTCCTTGATGGCAACTCACTCTGGCGACAGATCTCAGTTCAGGCTCTCAGAATGAAGGAAAAATATATATACGCAAGTTCATCGTGACCAAGTCGTGTACACACGCGGGTTAGACATTCTAAAGACGCGTATGCGTATACACGCACTTTCACGCAAGGAAAATCACGTACATGTGGGAGAACTTATGTTTGGTCCATGGTATTTAGTCCTTGGTATTTGAACCTATGGTTTTGGACCATGGTACCTCATCTGAAGTGTTGATCCCAAGTATTGGGTCCATGGTATTGATTTTTTATTGTTTTGGACCATGGTATTGTGAAAGGCCTAAGACTATAAAAGAGGAAGGAGATCATTAGGCAAGGTCACGATCGAAATTATTGAATATCTTATAAAGTGCAAGATACAGAATACTGGTGATTAGGGTTATGGTGCAGAGCTGGATCTGAACGAAGGAGGAACCTAAGCACAAAGAAAAGGATAAGTTCTATTGATGGGTCAAAATCTTAAGGCTTGAGTAATAGTATCTTTGTATGATTTTGATCTGTTATATGTGGCGCACGCTTGATCTATAAATATGATAATCTAGGTTAAGTGATGTCTGAATATTTGAAGGAGTGAATTATCTTTATAGATTTGTATGCAGGTTCAATGAAGCTAAGGCACGTATACACACTATTTCTGTAATTCAAAAGTGCGTATACGCAGGTTGGTCTTAACACAGAAGCGTATGCACGCAGGTTTCCGAATATTGAAGTAGCGTACATCTCTTAAATTATGTTCTAGTTGCTTCTGTTGATTACTGCAGTGATCTGGGTTCAGAATTGGTGTATGGTTTCTATTACTGTGTTCTGGGTATAGCTGTCAGAGAAGTGTCTATTTGATTCATTTTTAATTGGTGAAAAGGAGATTGTTTGATGCATAAATTATTGATGTTTGATTGATGTTATTCATGGATCCAGAATGAAAATTTATGAAACGTGGTCCCTAGAAGAAAGAGAATGTTGTAGCCTTCTGTAGGTCAGCACCTACGTACTAGCACCTGAACTAGTACAAGAGCTAAGGGGGTTGTAGCTCCCTTCCAGGAGAAGCTGGAGAATGAGAGAAGGTTGTAGACTTCTGCAGGTAGAAGACTGTGTACTGGTATAAGTCTGCACCAATACAGAAACATTTTAAAAGAAGTTTCTAATTAAAAGATGATAGATACGAATTGCAGCAGGTGTTTTTCACCCACATTGGATTTCCACCTTATATCTTGCGTTCTTGTGTGTGATTGTCTTCTGCTCTATTTTACTGTTCGTGGTTACTATTTATATGATTCTGATACACAGATTAATGATCAACATATGTAGAATAAATTAAATTATAAGTTTGCATGGTATACGTTGGTTTCCTTATCTATAGTTGCGTATATACACGGTTTTTCCTAACTGAAGTAGCATATATGATCTGAGTGTGAAAAGGAAAAATAATTGACTTGATAATACTGATTCACCCTGCATCTGAGTATTATATCCATCAATTGGTATCAGAGCCGGTCCTTCAGAAGAAGCTTGATCATTTGAAGGAAGATCTATCATCATGAGCAACTACGAGAGAGAAGCATCGATCAGGTCACCAATTTTTGATGGGACCAACTTCGTCTATTGGAAGGTAAGAATCACAACCTATCTTCAATCTCTTGGTATAGAAGTCTGGGATATCATAGATACAGGGTACACATTTCCATCAGCAACTCCTACAGATCCGGCTGGTAAGAAGAAGTATGAAACAAATGCAAAGGCTGTCAATACTCTATTAGGGAGTCTATCCCAAATAGAATCCGTCAAGGTTATGCAGCTCACAACCGCAAAAGAAATATGGGACAATATTGTTCTAAGCTATGAAGGAGATGAACAGGTAAAACGAGAAAAACTTCAAACCCTCACAATTCAATATGTAAATCTTAGAATGCACAATGATGAAAGTGTGATTAACTATTTCCTATTTATAGATGAGATTGTTAATTGTATGAAAAACTTGGGTGAAGAAATAAAAGAGGTTGTTTTGGTTGAAAAGGTTCTAAGGTCTTTGTCTTCTAAGTTTGAATCAAAAGTTTCTGCAATAGAAGAAAAACAGAATCTACAGAGCATTACCATGTCACAGCTACACGGAATGCTAACCGCTTATGAAATGAGGAAAGGGGGAGCATCAGACAGAAGAGAAGCCACATTCAAGGCCTCAGGAAAAGGAGATTCCTATGACTCGGGACATATGTTAGAAGAAGAGGAAGAATCAAATTTTGTCAAAAACCTTCAATGGGGTGCTGGAAGATTCAGAGGTAAGTTACCTTTCAAATGTTTTGCTTGTGGAAGAGTTGGTCACTATGCTGCCAAGTGTCCTCATAAAGATAAGCTTGACAAAGGTAAGGAACCAGTTAGATGGAATAGAAAACATAATGTAAATAAGAAAAGCTATTACACTCATGAAGACAGTGATGGACTTTCAAGTAGTGATGAAGATGAACAAGGTAATAGTTATAGACTTTTAATGGCTTTTGAAGATGATGATTTCTTGGATGCTATAGATGAAGGTGGCCTTTATGAAGAGATTTCTAAACTCAAAATTTGTTTAGAAGAGAAGAATATGATTATTTATACTCAGCAATTCCAACTTGCTGAAAGCGAAAAACATCATGAAAAGTTAGAATGTGAAATTGTGGGACTGAGAAAAGAGATTGAGAAAACAAAAGCTCTTAATCTTAGATTTGTTAAAGGATCTGAAACTTTAGATGAGATTATCAAAGTGTAGCTTTCTCCATTAATCAAGACAGGTCTGGGATATAATGAAGAAGCATCTCAAGCACAGAAGCCATCAACCTCCAAAAGTTATCTTGATGTAGCAAGGAGAAGTGAACAAGTTGAAAATCGACAGAAAAGGCACAATTCTGCTCACCAGGTAAATCAGGAACATTTTACTTCAAGAATGAACAGAGATCACGAAGTAAATCGGGGGAAATCTAATTCAAGGACAAACAAAAGCTACAACAAACCACAGGTAAATCATTCTCAATTTTCCTCACGAATGGATGTCAATGAAAACTACAATCATTTGGTCTGCAAGGTTGACAATCGCAGGAATTTCTTCAATGGTCAATGTTTCTCTTGTCATAACTTTGGACACAAAGCAGCTCAATGTGTTGCCTACAAAACTATCATGACTAGAGAAGCTCAAAAACGAAGGAGTATGACTGGGATCATGAAAAGGACCTACAATAACTTTTTTGCTCTTGAAAATGAAATAGAATGTTCTATTTGTAACAACTTCGGTCGTGAAGATTCTGAATGCAGGAGCAGGGTTCGGCAAACAACTCATAAGGAGCAAGCCTCAAGTGCCAAAACATGGAGAATGAAGGAATCACAACCAGAAAGATGTGGTATAGCCTTATATGCAGAAGGACAGGAAAATCAATGGTACATCGACAGTGGATGTTTGAAACATATGACAGGTGATAAAGAAAAACTTTAGTCATATAGTGCCTTAGAAAAGGAGAAGAAGGTCTCATTTGGAAATGACACCCCTGCACTCATAAAAGGCAAAGGTTTTTTTCTTTTAAAAGAAAAGGTCAAAGAAGGAAATGTTATGTATGTTGATGGCTTAAAGCATAATCTATTGAGTGTCAGTAAAATGTGTGATCAAGGAAATGAGGTGATATTTTGATCAAATGGATGTATTGTTTGTGAGCTTGATACAGGAGAAATAGTGATCAAAGGCATAAGGAATCCAAATAATCTATACATTCTCAAGGGAGGACAACAAAAATGCTATCTGAGCAAGAATGATGAACACTTTGCTGGCACCGAAGATTGGGGCATCTAAGCTTCTCACAGATAAGGAAAGCATGCAAATACCAGGCAGTTCGTGGTCTTCCTGATATCAGAATTCCAAACAATACAATATGCAAATCATGTCAGTTTGGTAAGAAAACTAGAACTAAGTTCCCTGGGAAGGAAAGATCAGTTAGCAGGCCACTTGAAATTGTCCATACCGATGTATGTGGTCCATCTAGGAAAAGGTCACCTCGAGGAGAAGAATACTTTATATTATTCATTGATGACTTTTCGAGGATGTGTTGGATAGGACTTATGAAGCACAAAGACGAAGCCTTCGAAAAATTCAAATCTTCCAAAGCCTTGGTAGAAGACAAATCAGATCACAAAATCAAGTGCCTCAGGTCTGATAGACGTGGGGAGTTTACCTCAAATGAATTTTTAAATTTTTGTGAAGAACATGGAATAAGAAGGGAATTCTCTATTGCAAGGACTCCTCAGCAAAATGTAGTGGAAAGGATGAACAGAACGGTTCAAAAAATGGCTCGTGCTATGGTTGATGAGTCTGGAACTCTCGCAACCTTCTGGAGTGAAGCTGCATTTGCAACAGTTACTATTCTCAACAAGACAAATGTCTATGTAAATAGCACTCAGACTCCTCACGAACTATGGTATGGTAAGACTCCCATGGTAAAATACTTAAAAAATTTTGGAAGCAAATGCTACATCAAAAATAGTGATGATAATCTTGGCAAGTTTGAACCTAGAGCAGATGAAGGCATTCTGCTTGGTTACTCTCCCCACAGCAAAGCATACAAGTGTTACAATAAAAGACTTGGAAGAATTGTTGACAACATTGATGTAGTGGTTGACAAAGAAGGAAACATTCCTAGGAAAGTAAGTTCCAAAAATTTTGAAGATGATGAGGACTATCCTTGAACATCAAATCGGACTTACGATGAAGAAGAAGCTCAAGAGGCACCAAAAGAATAGATAAGGATAGAAGATAAGACTCCATCTAGATAAGTTCAAAAGAATCATCCAGAAACTCAAATTATCGGGCAGAAAGTGGTAGGTATACAAACAAGAAGAACAATTGCAGAAGCTTCAAGCTATTTAGCATTGCTCTCCTCCACTGAACCACAAAATGTAAGAGAGGCATGCAAAAATGGATGTTGGGTCAAGGCAATGGATGAAGAACTTGAGTAGATTGAAAAGAATAACACTTGGGAGTTGGTTCCTAGACCAAAAGATAGGAATGTCATAGGGACAAAATGGATATTCAAAAACAAGTTGAATGAAAATGGGGAAGTTATTAGAAACAAAGCCAGACTTGTTTGTAAAGGGTATGCTCAACAAGAAGGAATTGACTTTGAAGAAACTTTTGCTCCCGTTACTAGACTTGGGGCCATCAGAATGTTCGTTGCTCTCTCTAGTTTTCAGAAGTTCAAAGTATTTCAAATGGATGTGAAATCTGCCTTTCTGAATGGAGACTTAGAAGAAGAAGTGTATATTGAGCAACCAGATGGTTTCATCCTTGGAAATGATCCAAAACTTGTATGCAGACTTAATAAGGCTCTCTATGCTCTTAAACAATCTCTAAGGACTTGGTATCGTCGTCTCAACAAATACCTTCATCAACAAGGTTTTTCAAAAGGATCAGCAGATAGCAATATTTATATAAATATTGAAAATGAAAAATTGCTAATACTTGTTGTGTATGTTGATGATATCATATTTGGTAGCAATGAAGAAGCCATGAGTCAAAACTTTGCCTTGGTGATGCAGAAAGAATTTGAAATATACTTGCTTGGATAGCTGATATATTTTCTTGGTTTACAAATCCAACAAAATGAAGACGGTATCTTTTTATCTCAAACCAAGTACCTCAAGCATAAATATGGCATGGAAGATTCGAAACCAGTATGTACCCCTATGGTCACAGGATGCAGACTCAGTGCAAATGATGAATCAGTAGCAGTGCATCAACCAACCTACAGTTCATGATTGAAAGTCTACTCTACTTAACAGGTAGATGACCAAACATCATGAATGCAGTGGGAATGGTTGGAAGATTTTCAGGCAAATCCAAAGGAAACTCATCTTCAGGTAGTGAAGAGAATTTTCAAGTATCTTCAAGGAACTCAAAACTATGGCTTATGGTATCCTAGAGATATAGATCTCACACTTCAAGCTTATACAGATGCAGATTGGGCTAGAAGCGTGGATGACAGAAAAAGCACTAGTGGTGGTGCATTCTTTATGTGTTCCATATTAGTATCTTGGTTCAGTAAGAAGTAAAGTTCAATTGCATTATCTACAACTGAAGCAGAATATGTGGCTTCTGCATCTTGTTGCACACAACTTCTTTGGATGATGCAAACTTTGCAGGATTTTCAAATCACTTGTACTCCACCTATCTCGATCTTATGTGATAATGCAAGTGCAATCAGCATTTCAAAGAATCCTATCATGCATTCAAAGACCAAGCACATACCTATAAAATATCATTTTCTTCGGGAACAAGTGCTTGAACAAAAGGTCAAGTTGTAGTATGTCCCCTCTAAGGAACAAGTTGTTGATATACTCACCAAACCACTACCCAGGGAAACATTTGAATACCTTAGATAGAAGCTGGGAGTAGTTGACGCATCATCTTGCTGTTGAAACCTCTCTATTTTAGAGAAATGTGGTTGTACGTGAGTTGCATGAGGAGGATCCACGTACATATGCTGATTTCTGTAGATATAGTTGCATATATGGTCGTTTGAAGGAAATCATTGGGGACAGACTCTGGTTGAAGAGAGTCTGATATGGGTCTGATAGATACCATCTAGCACAGGTTCAGGGGGAGTAGATAAACTTCTAATAATGGATTGTTGGCATTACATTAGAAGCTCTTGGTTCAAGTACACAAGCTATTTTGGGTTCAGGTGGATCAGCTACAGAAGGAGAACAAAAGGAGAATATGGTTGCTGATCTGAATAATGCTGTTGATATTAGTTATTGGTGACTTTCATAGTCTTGCTCTAGATATTTTGTCTCTATGTCATGTATATATTTTATTATTATCAAGGTCATGTAACGGCCTTTTTGGTTTCCCCACTATGCTTGGGATGAATGATGTAATGTACTTGGATATCATATGTAAATTTTTGATGTATCCCCACTTGGTTGGGTGGATGATCCCCACTTGGTTGGGTGATAGATGTATGTATAGAGTCTTTGATGATAGGAATGTCAGTTATGATGTATGAGTCATGGTTCTTCTTGAAGAACATCTTTTTGCAGATCTTGCCTACAGTCAGGGGGAGCATGGCCACCATAGCAGAGTAGAAATTTTAGCATGTACTCAGGGGGATCATAACCCTTTGCCCTTGATGACAAAGGGGGAGAATTACTTTGAGGATCTTGGGGTTGCCATCAAGTCCAAAGGGGGAGATTGTTGGCATTATGACATAGGTTTGGCGCTATGGCACAGGTGTTGTCCTTGATGGCAACTCACTCTGGTGACAGATCTCAGTTCAGGCTCTCAGAATGAAGGAAAAATATATATACACAAGTTCATCATGACCAAGCAGCGTATACACACGGGTTAGACGTTCCAAAGATGCGTATGCATATACACGCACTTTCACGCAAGGAAAAGCGTGTACATGTGGGAGAACTTATGTTTGGTCCGTGGTATTTAGTCCTTGGTATTTGAACCTATGGTTTTGGACCATGGTATCTCGTCCGAAGTGTTTATCCCAAGTATTGGGTCCATGGTATTGATTTTCTATGGTTTTGGACCATGGTATTGTGAAAGGCCTAAGACTATAAAAGAGGAAGGAGAACATTAGGCAAGGTAACGATCAGAATTATTGAATATCTGATAAAGTGCTGGATCTGGAGTACTGGTGATTAGGGTTATGGTGCAGAACTGGATCTGAACGAAAGAGGAACCTAAGTGCAAAGAAAAGGATAAGTTCTATTGATGGGTCAAAATCTTAAGGCTTGAGTAATAGTATCTTTGTATGATTTTGATATGTTATATGTGGCGCACGCTTGATCTATAAATCTGATAATCTGGGTTAACTAATGTATGAATATTTGAAGGAGTGAATTATCTTTATTGATCTGTACGCAGGTTCAATGAAGCTAAGGCATGTATACACGCTATTTCTGTAAGTCAAAAGTGCGTATACACAGTTTGGTCTTAACACAAAAGCGTATGCACGCAGGTTTCTAAATAGTGAAGTAGCGTACGTCTCTTAAATTATGTTCTAGCTGCTTCTGTTGATTACTACAGTGATTTGGGTTCAGAATTGGTGTATGGTTACTGTTACTGTGTTTTGGGTACAACTATCAGAGAAGTGTCTATTTGATTCAGTTTTAATTGGTGAAAAGGAGATTGTTTGATGCAGAAATTCTTGATGTTATTCATGGATCCAGTATGAAAATTTATGAAATGAGGTCCTTGGAAGAAAGAGAAGGTTGTAGCCTTCTGTAGGTCAGCACCTACGTACTAGCACCTGAACTAGTACAAGAGCTAAGGGTGTTGTAGCTCCCTTCCAAGAGAAGCTGGAGAACGAGAAAAGGTTGTAGCCTTCTACAAGTAGAAGCCTGCGTACTGGTATAAGTCTACATGAGTACAAAAACATTGTAAAGGAAGTTTCCAATTAAAAGAAGATATAGACGAATTGCAGCAAGTGGTTTTCACCCACATTGGGTTTCCACCTTATATCTTGTGTTCTTGTGTGTGATTGTCTTCTGCTCTATTTTACTGTTCCTAGTTATTGTTTATATGATTTTGATACACAGATTAATGATTAGCATCTGTAGAATAAATTAAATTATAAGTCTGCATGGTATACATTGGTTTCCTTATCTGTAGTTGCGTATATACGCGGTTTTTCCTAACTGAAGTAGCGTATATGATCTAGCTGTGAAAAGGAAAAATAATTGACTTGATAATACTGATTCACCCCCCCTCTCAGTATTATTTCTAATAGTGGTAATGTGTACATGTTGTACATATGGTACTGGTGTACATTTCATATTTTGCGCATATCATACATGCTTTATTACTAACATGCAGTGCTATGTATGTGCATTATGTAGTCATGGTATCGTGACATGTGTATTTGTTGTGTTGTACTCTATGTACGTATATGTAATGTGTTGTACATCTAGTGTGGGCATATGTATGTGTTGTGTTGTACATTGGGTGTAGGTGTATGAGTTTTATGTCAGGTGTAGGTGCATGTATTGTATGGTTTTGTATGTCGTGTGTGGTTGTATGTTTGTGATGCACACTATGTGTATCTGCACTTGGTTGAGGAGAAGGCATTGGGTGACTGTCGGGTGTGGCAACCGATCCGATATGCATACGGAATAAGGACAAAGGTAAAAGCTAAGGATTGATTAAAGGATAAGTATCATTATTTTATTTCATTTTTATTATGCATGTGATTTATGATTTTGTTCTATGACAATTAAATCTAATTTATGATTCTAGTTTATTATGGTTACATGCCATTTATGATTTTGATCTATGATGGTTGTGTTTTGAGCTAACCTAATATTACATGTTTATTCATTAGGCTTTGATAAAATAGTTAGTCTGACTTGTTGTGACTGAAAGTAAGCATGATCGCAAGTGTACCTTATTGACGAGCTAACAGTGAGGCATGATATAAATTTATTTCAATTTATTTTAAATATGATGGAAGTTTTGTGCTTGTGTTATAGACATTTTTGTGCCTTACAGCATGAAGCATGAAATGTCCATAATCTAAGGGATCCAAAGTCCCTAAACATGTTGTTCCTACCCCTAGAGGAACAAGGTCAGCAAACCACAGCACTGAATAAAAGTTCTCCACCTGAAAACACTCAAAAACAAGGCAATTCTGGATCATGTCAACTGCTCCACTGAGCATCTGCGTTGAATGTCAACTGCTCCACTGTCTACCTGCGTTGAATGTCAACTGCAAAGAAGGCTACCTGCGCTGGGCGAGTTTGGACATGTGGCACAGTCATTCCTCAAGGCGTCAATGCCCAGGAAGCTTCCAAAATGACACTTGGATCAGGGAATTCGACTGGTGATGAGTAAGAGGTTCTAAATCTCCAAGTGGAAGCAAGAACCTCCAAGTGGACTCAAGAACTGAAGAATAACTGAAGTGAGAGAGGAAACTAGTCAGCTTCATGCCAACCTCAAGCTGACTCATCCTTTCTCCAAAACTCCTATATATAGATCTCTCGCATGAGGTCTAAGGAGGGCTGGAATCTTGGTGAATGCAAGGAAGTGCTGTTGGTTTGAGTTTAGAACTATTGGGTGATTTGCTTTGAAGGAGGTGAAGAGGAGATTTCTTTCTGCTGGGAGGTGATGCTAGGTTGGGCCTCTTATGGTTGTATCACTTCCTGAACTTTACTTCTTCCATTAATAAAGCATTTGAGGTTCTTCTATATACATGTGTCTCAATGATGTGTTTCTATACTTGTGTATTTGATTTATTCTAATCCTTGAATCAATTATGAATGTATGCTTCTTGTAGTTTCCCTCTCTTGCCATTTTGCAGGATCTTGTCGTAGCTGGGCCAGTGAAAGAGCAAGGAGCTGGGAGCAAGCAGCAAGGAGAGAAGATTGGATCAACCGTTAGCGAAAGACATCGGTTAGTGGATCTCTTTCTCCCCTATTTTACTTTCATAAAGAAGAAATGTTAGATAGCTTCGCTTTGATTGTTGCTGAGGTACTATCACCCTTAGAGTGGGATAGGGTCATTCCGTATTGGATACTTTTCCCAACAACAAATTGGCGACTCCGCTGGGGATCGTATCTTGTTGGTTGTTTGTGTTTTTTTGCTATTCATTTCCTAAACACAGGGAGTACCGAATCGAACTGCATTTGGATCTTTCAAATGCAAAGTAGAGGGCAGCTACTCTAGCTCAGTTTCTGGGCATGTTTATGATTTGAAGTGTTGATCCACAAGGACTCTGAATAGCTCTTAGTGATAGCTTTTCATCCTCCTTTTCATCCTTTAGTGTGTACTTGATTGATAGCTTCTGATTCGGCCAAAAACTGTTGATTTTTGAGCAATCTGTGACCCGGAAACCAAGAGAAACGAGAGTTTCTCTATTCATTGCAGGCACTGTGAAGGCAGTCTGCATTTCATCGCAGGTCCCGAAGGGGCTACCTGCACTGAATGTCAAACTGATAGTGTACTACCTGCGCTAAACCAGTTTTGCCTTGGGCAACTGGGGTTCCCTGTTGTTTATTGCACTGTTTTCATCCTTGTTTTTGCAGCCTGTTATCAGTCAATGTACCTATCTGAAACCACTTTTCTTTGCCACTATTCCGCCTCGGTTGTATAAAGAAACTGTGTTTGTTCTTTGTGTATTTCTTACATCATTTGCAGTTTCCCGTAACGAAAGTGAACTAGTCTTGCTGTGACCTCTTAGATCTAGACCTGTGATAAGTGTCGTTCTGATCTTAAGAGTTAGTTTGTTTGTTGATCATAGCTGATTGAGCTTTTGCTTTCGTCATATGGCTTGAATTTATACATTTCTAGTGTTGAAACAAGTAAATCTTAAGGTGTCTTTTGATTTTGGAAAAAAGCTTGTTTGCTTTCACTTGAAATTGAATTCAAAGTTATACAACAGCTTTCTTTTTGTAATACATCAACATTAAGAAAGAGAAAAGAAATACCTGCATCGTGCATTTTGCATTTGATAAGTTTGCATGTTGATTTAGGAAAAAGTGCATTAGTGTGTGCTCTATGATCTGTGTGAAAAGATGATGTCTTTCTTTTCCCTCAGTAGTTAAGATTTTCATAAGTTGAAAAGATTGAAAAAGCTTGCTTCTCATCTTAGACTGCATTTAGGAATTTGTATCATACATCTCGTGGTGAACCTTGAAAGGCAAACTTTAAAAAGATCAACTTAAAATATATTGAATGAACCTAACAACTCTTTGAAACATAACACAAACACATAGAGGTCTAGGTAGAGACGTGTTCCGGCGTCGTTAAACATAGTGACTGTCGATCTCGAAGAAGGTGGGTGATTCCTCCTGAGAGTCGGTGGCACTAATACGGATGGTGCTCCCACGTACCGTCGCTTATATATTGGGAGACCCCTATAGGAATAAAGCCTTTATCCATAGGAAGCCGTGTCGGCCGCCCTACTGATCGCAATGTAGTGAACACAGCATTCATGAAGATCGACCACCCGTACCGTAAAACGTATTCTGTGGTTTTGCGAAACGTTTGGCACACCCTCTGCCTAGAACTCCAGAGCAGTTTCTTTTGGCCTTTTTCAAACTCTATAACTGAAAAAGTCCATCCGAGCATTTGTCACTTCGGGCTTGTTAAAACATTGAAGGAGACTAGAGTCATCTTTAGCTTTTTCTCGACTCTTAAAAAGTGAAAAAGCAAGTTGTGTCTAAAAGCGTCTAATAAAATTCATTCAATTCGGAAACAAAAATTTCCCCTTTTAATATTTTGGTTGATCGAGTAATCCGCAATCGTGGAAGAAAGTCAATTGAAACCCCGTCGTTCGCGGAGGCTTACGAGTCAACCGTCTTTGTCTCCGGAATCGAAAACAGTACGGACAAAGCGGACTCGTTTAACCGGTTCAAAATCTCCTATAAAAGTTAGAACAAGTGTTCCAACTACATCTGAGGTTCCGGTTACTCCAAACATTTCTGGAAACCCTGCCTCTATAGAAGAAGTTCAACAGCCACAGAAAGAAAGTAATATTGATCCTAGTCTGGGGGCAAATACTTGTGTAACTGAACCAGTTCCATCTGTAACTGGTCCAGAAAGTTTTGTTCCTCAAACAACTGTCGCTGTAGAAACAACCCCTTCTTCAGTACCAGAAATATTTTACGGACCTGACGGTCTTCCTCTTCCACCGGGTTTGATTGCGATAGAGGAAATTGCAGAGGATCCGCAAGCAAGTACTCCAACCCATTTTGGAGTCGGGGTCACTCTATTTCCTTCATCAGAAGTTAATCCACCACAAGTGGAGGTTCCTGTAGAATCGCTAGGCAATCTATTGGATAGACTTAAAATGTCTGAACAACCATCATCATCTAGGACTGTGTCGAATGTCACAGCGATAGCAGAAGCCCCTGCCGTCACTCCGACAATGTTTGCCGGCATACCAGCTGTCCCGACTAGCTCTCAACCGCTAGAAGGAGTCCACCAAGGGAATATTTCGACAGTATGGTCTGTTCCAGTTTGTTCATCCGGAGTAATACCCGGCAACTCTTATGTTGAGACTCGCCAAATTGATCCATTTGGAGGTCAATTTGGCAATCCAGTCCCCAAGGACAATCAATCCCCTTGAGTTCCAGATTGCTACCGTATGGGGGGCAGTATGCCCTTTCATTACCCCCTCCGAGAGGGTACCCATACGGGAGTTCACAACAGTATTCAGGTTATACTGGAATTGCATCAAGTAGTTGGGTACCTATGCTACCTCAACAACCAAGGGTTTTATATTCTATGCAACAGTGTGTACCTATGACGAACATCCCAACCACACTGGCTATTGTAACAGTGTCACAAGTTCAAGCGATACCTGTTGCATGTCAACCTCAGATTTCTCAGGTTGTAATGCAACAACCACTTGACCATGGGTCACAACCACAATCGCCAACTGGTGGGGCGACACAGGTCCAAACGGGTACAATTACCCCACACCTTGGTCCAACGGTTAGCATAGCACAACAGAACATGGCTTCACAACCGTGGCTAGTGCAATACCAACAACCACAATTCCAGCAGGTGTACCAAGGTTTTGAGCAGCAGATCTTTGCGAACAGTGGAGAACCGTATACCCAAAACGGTCAAAACCAACCACTTTACAGTGGTCAAGTCCACCAACCGTATCAGTCATACCAACATCAATTACATTATGCTGGTATGCAAAGGCCCACTGCTCAAGCGATTCCATCGTACCCTGGTTACGCTTCGCCTAACCTGAATCAACAGTTACCATTCGTGGCAACTTTAGAGTTACCCGATTTACACCGGTTAACCAACGATCCGATTGCTTATGCCCCTTGGTGGCCAGCGATTCCTCAGAAACTTCCATCTGACATTCCTAAATTCAATGGAAATCCAGGTGAAGACCCATCGAACCACGTGATGACTTTCCATCTGTGGTGTTCGTCGAACACCCTGAATGACGATTCGATAAGGCTTCGCCTTTTTCAGAGGACATTGACAGGTCGAGCGGCTAAATGGTATATTGAATTACCTAGAGCCTCTTTCGACAATTTTAGTTCCCTAGCCACGACTTTCTTAACCCATTTTCAATTACCGATAAGGTATGAAACGGGAACAGAAATATTAACCAACTTCAAGCAGACAACTGCCACCCATATATCTGATCATACACATGAGTGGCGTCATCATCGTAGGATGGTGAAAACATATGTTCCCAATCAGCTGTTAGCCGAATGGTTTATAAAGTCATTACTTCCTGATATAACGGAAGATGTGGCCAAGGGAGGAGTCGTAACAGAGGAGCAAGTCATTGCTCGTGCTCAATACCTAGACTTAGTATATACTCAGTCTGGCACGCTCTACGACAAAATACCTGACGCCCCTAGACCGGAATTTTCAATTCCTCCCCCTCCTAAATCCAATAGTGACTCTCATGCCGGTGATGGCGTGATTGGCACGGCAAACGCGAAATCGATAAAGGCTTCGTCAAAGAAAGCCCGTAAGAATTCGGATCAAAATGCAAAAGAAGAAATTCTTGCTTCGGAAGTAAATGCTGTATCAGCAGATAAGGGCAAAGAAACCAATCAACCAGGAAGCAAGAAGAAACAAAACCAAGGGAAGAAGAAGAAACAGGGTGAATCATCTCCTAAAAGATCTTCTTCAAACCCTCCCGGGAAAGTAAAACCAAAAAGTCCATGTTTAATATGTGACGAGGATCATTGGACAGCAGACTGCCCATACAAAGCTGAGCTAAAAAGATTCTTAAAGAATTCACAAACCCCAGCTGTGTTAACTGATCCGTTTCCGAATCCAGGTCAAAATCTGGTTGATAGTGGAAATGCTTCCCCGTGCCAAGTGCTAATGTTGTCGACCTCCAAGCAACAGAATGATGCTTTGATTTCGACAAAGAACAAAGATTACGGGAATCCACAGTTGTCGAACGGCAAGGGAAAAGATCAACCAATCAGTTCGACAACAATTTCGACAGAAGTTGTGCCACCATTTATGATGGAAAGCATTCCAATGATCCATAGAAGCAATCATTCTCTCCAAAATATCGGAGTAATTTTCCTAAAAGACCCCACTTTAATGGGTACTTTTTCCCTACCGCCTCCCAGTAATCCGGCGGAAATGGCCAAAGTGGAATATGAAACCTTCTATTTTTAATGGATCTAAAGCTTCGAGGACGGTTCTTATCTGTGTCAACCTCATTAAAAAATGAAACGAACCCCCTTTCCAAATCTCAAAGGTAAACCTTCATTCCAACCACCGAGTTGAATGCAATGAAGCTTGGGGGGGCATGTACCTCGATTTGCATTATTATGCTGGGGGCATGCAAACTGATCGAGCAGTTTTAGCACATAGTTCATGCTCGTTAAAAAATAAACATAATATTCGAGCAGTTTTACCGCGGAATTTATGCTCGTTAAAAAATAGAAAAGCGAAGATCCGAGCAGTTTTAGCACATAGTTCATGCTCATTAAAAAATAAACATAAGATTGAGCAGTGTTTTGGCGCATTCAAGCTCTTTAAATAAAAAATGAACCTATCCCGGTAAATAAACACTGTGATCGTAAATTTATCAGCCATAAAAGCCTTGGTCGTATGTGCACCTGCCACCTCCATATTTCATTTGGCCGATCGTTCACCTCCATATGATTGTTTACCCATTTTGAGGAACAGCTGCGAAGAGTGATTTCACCTAGCCATCCTTGTGACACTGCCGTGATTGGAAAATTCCAACCTGTACCTGTAATCTACTGCTATCCCTGTTTATCACTCGTTCCTCAAAAGACGAGTCTTCTTTGAGCTCTTTTCAACTGACTCGTAAAATATGAAAAGTTTGCCGAGTTTTCGCCTTCCAGCTCGTTAAAGTGACCGGAAGAGCTATCCCTCCTCTAGATTTTAATCTTTTTGGACCTGAGGGATTATTGCACAAAAAGGTCGAGCGCTTGTTTTATTCGGCTCGTTAAAGTTATCGAAAACTCATCCCTTTCATATTGTTTTATACTTTTTCGGACTTAAGGGATTAGATGACGAAAAAGGAATTGTGGAGTTGACTTTATGTACCTTTTCAGACTCTCTAAAAATGAAAAGGACCGAGTTTTCCTTGTCGTTAGACTCGTTAAAATGATTAAATAGCGACAAACTTGTCTTTAGACGAGAACAAGTTTCCCTATCGCTAGGCTCGTTAAAACATAGCGATGGGCTTGCCCGAAGGGCAGGTTATAGAACAAGCATATGTTATCCTCCTCAAGCTTGACAAAAATAAAGAGGTACTGGTCAGAAATGACTGGGGAAAAATTGGGAGAACCTCAAAGCTTTAATGGTAGCAAGTCGCTCTTGAACATGACACTTTTCCTCCGTATCACATCGGGTTGGGTTGTTTCATTCACTAGTCTCATCACCATGGTCTCGCCAAACCATCCACATTTGGGGTAATGCTACCGATCCATCGCATCAATGTCGTTATATGTTCAAGAGATGTTGTTCAGAAAGAGTCAACCATGTCCCATCCACTGCCATACATTATCCTTCATCCACCCATGATCGCCACCCAGAATCATATGTCACAGATTGTTTTCACCTCCATTAAAATCATTAGCTCTGTTCCGTGTCACTGATGTGGGATTCATTAAGGCCCTCCTTTGACGGATCGCTCCTTGTCGACATCAGCTCATTATCCAAGGAGTTGATCTAGGAACAACCCCCTCAGTACTTTGAAACTTGCATGCCTCAAGGGCAAGTTTCTCACTTCCGGCGACAGGTATACATCAATGACCAAGGCTTTTATGGCTGATAAATTTACGATCACAGTGGTTATTTACCGGGATAGGTTCATTTTTTATTTAAAGAGCTTGAATGCACCAAAACACTGCTCAATCTTATGTTTATTTTTTAATGAGCATGAACTATGTGATAAAACCGCTCGGATCTTCGCTTTTCTATTTTTTAACGAGCATAAATTCCGCGGTAAAACTGCTCGAATCTTATGTTTATTTTTTAACGAGCATGAACTATGTGCTAAAACTGCTCGATAAGTTTGCATGCCCCCCAGGTATACATCAATGACCTTCGACCAGAAGATTTTGCGTGGTGTTCGACGGCAAGTCCTTTATTCACACCACGTGAATTGTACTGCAGTACCTTGAGGATCATTATCATTATCGGTGATTCCTCTCGCGCTTGTTAACGGTTTACATCATTGGCCGGTAATCAAGCGATGTCTTTCCGTGTTCGACTTCAGCGCAATTCTCACATGGATCGACTTGTACTTAGAGTGAAGATCGGACGAATTTGAAGACCCCGGATCTAGTTTCATCCATCCGGGCTGCGATATATATTCAGGAAATAAAAACATTGACATGTGCAGCAGATGATTATCCTACTCAAAGGATGATAATTTCAGCAGAGAATTATCAGTCTACCATCAGACGATTGTCTGTTCTATGTACAGAAAAATGTATTTATAAAGCTGAGCATGGGAATGCCCGCCTCAGCTAGATCATGAAAACAGTATGAAAAATAATGTATTGTATTGTATCTTATTACGGGTCACCTCCCAGCGATTGAATGAACTTCGGATCCTCCTGATAAAGCATTTCACCCGATAAACGACCTCATACTTTAGGGGGCAACTGTTATAGACATTTTTGTGCCTTACAGCATGAAGCATGAAATGTCCATAATCTAAGGGATCCAAAGTCCCTAAACATGTTGCTCTTACCCCTAGAGGAACAAGGTCAGCAAACCACAGCACTGAATAAAAGTTCTCCACCTGAAAACACTCAAAAACAAGGCAATTCTGGATCATGTCAACTGCTCCACTGAGCATCTGCACTGAATGTCAACTGCTCCACTGTCTACCTGCGTTGAATGTCAACTGAAAAGAAGGCTACCTGCGCTGGGTGAGTTTGGACATGTGGCACAGTCATTCCTCAAGGTGTCAATGACCAGGAAGCTTCCAAAATGACACTTGGATCAGGGAATTCGACTGGTGATGAGTAAGAGGTTCTAAATCTCCAAGTGGAAGCAAGAACCTCCAAGTGGACTCAAGAACTGAAGAATAACTGAAGTGAGAGAGGACACTAGTCAGCTTCATGCCAACCTCAAGCTGACTCATCCTTTCTCCAAAACTCCTATATATAGATCTCTCTCATGAGGTCTAAGGAGGGCTGGAATCTTGGTGAATGCAAGGAAGTGCTGTTGGTTTGAGTTTAGAACTATTGGGTGATTTGCTTTGAAGGAGGTGAAGAGGAGATTTCTTTCTGCTGGGAGGTGATGCTGGATTGGGCCTCTTATGGTTGTATCACTTCCTGAACTTTACTTCTTCCATTAATAAAGCATTTGAGGTTCTTCTATATACATGTGTCTCAATGATGTGTTGCTATACTTGTGTATTTGATTTATTCTAATCCTTGAATCAATTATGAATGTATGCTTCTTGTAGTTTCCCTCTCTTGCCATTTTGCAGGATCTTGTCGTAGCTGGGCCAGTGAAAGAGCAAGGAGCTGGGAGCAAGCAGCAAGGAGAGAAGATTGGATCAACTGTTAGCGAAAGACATCGGTTAGTGGATCTCTTTCTCCCCTATTTTACGTTCATAAAGAAGAAATCTTAGATAGCTTTGCTTTGATTGTTGCTGAGGTACTATCACCCTTAGAGTGGGATAGGGCCATTCCGTATTGGATACTTTTCCCAACAATAGCTTGGTACAGGAAGCATGGAAATTCTTGGCTGGGTTGTTGAAACTAAATACAAGAATTAGCAGTCTGAGTGAACTAAATTGGAACATTCAATAGTATGTCAGTAAATCACTTCAGGAGAAGGACTTTTGTGGGACATTGGTACCCAATAGTGTCTGTTGATTGCCACGACCATGCTATGACTAGTATGATGGCTTGAGGAAGGTATATGCCCTCGTTGTTTTAGCTTCCAATGCAAGGAAGCCTTTCTAAGGGATGGTAAGCCCACGATAAGGGATGTGGGGGAACTTGGAAGATGGGCGACTACATGGAAGGGGTTGATCAGATTTCCCAAGGGACTGTGTAGTAGAGAAGGGATGGTCGAGGATGGATTTGTTTTGGTCATTAGAATTTCCATATGAAATCAAATTCACATTTGGCGTGCGCCCTCAAACAATGAGTTGATAACTTTTCATTGCGAAGACAAGTGATGCCAGATTATAACGCTAGACATTCGATGCAGATTTGACCTCGCAACAGATTTTGGACATCGTGGGAAGCAAGTCAACCCTAGTATTACTTTGTGGGTGGATGTGTAAGCCTATAGATTTCATTTTTGTGGTTGCAGGAATAATATCCTTTTATTTTGGTTGAGAAAATGTGCATATTTGTATATGTGATTATTATTGTAAGTAACGTAATGAGTTAATAATGTTAGAAATCTCTAGTAAATGGTATGTTTGTCATGTTTTACTAGATGACCATTTAAATACTGCAACAAGTAGTTTTATAAATCTCCATGGGAAGTATGTTTTGTTTTCAACAATCTTGTTAGTTATAGGTGTCATTGAATACCAAAGGTGGTGTTCCCCCAGGGGGGGTGGTCCAGTAACAGCCCTAGTTTAAAATGGATCTAAAAGCATACAAGATGAGAGTCACGAGACATATTTTCCAAGATGAATGGTGGAAAAAACATCCTAGTGGGTGTTTATTAAGTTATTATGGCTAAGGAAAATGGAAAAGGTAATGGCAAAGGATTTACAAAGGCATGAGGAATTTATTGGCATTTGATTTATGGAAATAAACAAAATTAGGAGAAAAGGAAGGATAGGGTCACATGTTGCATGTGAGGAGGAAAATGAAGGAAAATAATGGAAAATGAAGAAAATAAAGGCCTCATTGATAAAAATTCTTTTGAGGATCAGTGGGCAAGCTTGGTCCATATAACCTTTTGTTAGTTCAGTTTTCCAGCTCTCTCATTATTCTCTCTCTCCCTCTTACTCTTGGACACTTAGATTATTCTTGGATAACTTTGGCATTACATCAATAATGGAAAAGGAGGCAAAAATAAGGAATAATCAAGAAAGGAAGAGCATGATGAAGGAGCTACAATAATACTCTTGACGGGTATCGATTTGCACACGTGTTTTCCTTTCTAGATTTGGAATGCGTGGTATTGCATGTGGTTCTTTGTTGTTAGTGCATGGGTTTTCTCTGGTGTGAGAGTGTTTTCAACCTAGCCTTTCCATTTCTAGATAGCCATGGTGTGATTGGGTTCTCATGTTTTAGTTGAACTCGATTTCTAGATGGATTCAAAGCTGAGTCAAGTGGATCTTTGAAAGAAAGGACACATGGCGTAGTGATCCATGAGCCAGACTATGGATTGCAGTAAAACCACTAGCCTAGTGACCCCTCAACCGAATTGTGGGTTATGGTAAAGCCATATATTATGTGCCTCCCTGGGCCTAGGAATCCTCAACTAGTTAATGGCAGGATATAGGGTAAAGCCTAGAGGTGGGTGGTCTCCATGATACCTAGTAATCTTGTGAAGGGATATGGTGTAAAACCTAGAAAGTGGGTCTCAGTTTAGGGCCTAGTGTTCTAGTGTCAATTGCGGTAAAGCCTTAGAGACTAGAAGATATGAAATTTCGTCACGATGTAGGTGGATAAATCTAGTGGCAACCATGCTTGTTTTGGCCTAGTGATGTAGTGGAGATCATTGTAAATCCTATTACTACATGTTTATTATGTTGGTCTAGTGATTCGAGATGGATTACAATAAAGCTAGATTTCTATTGATGAGGGTGAGGTGATTTAGCCTCGTTATGCCCTCATTGGTTCTCTTGGTTTGATTCCCACATTCATGATTGGAATATGGCATGGGGGTGAATGGATGAAGAGAGAATTGGCTGAGACATTCTATGGTCGGGTGGAACGTCGTAGTCCAATATCATTTTGGACTTGCATTCATTAATAAGAGGTTCTTTCCTTGACATGTTATGTGTAAATGTATTAGTTTAAATGTGGATTCTATGGATGATGTATTTTTAATATTTTTGTTGTTATTATGCTAGTCATAAGCATGTTTTATAACAGTGATGATGTATGGCTCTCCTCATGTTTCTATTTATAAATTAATGAACAATGTATCTATGACCTAATAGATTATAATGCAAATAATGATATATGGGAACAATGCTTCTTAGCAATTCTGAGATAAGTATGAGTCCCCTATGCTTAAATCTATTACTTATACCTGTAGATTACATATTTGTGACATGTTTGATGAAATGCATGTCATGGTTAGTAGTGGTCTAGTTAAGGGCTTGTTTAAGTAATTTCATTTTTATCATCATTCCATTGTTATATTTTTTTTATGAAGGTATAATTGAATTCTGGGTAGTGACCTAGTCTCTAGGCCTAAAAAGGTGGCTCTGAGGATGCTTGCACAACACTGAGAAAAGTAGTCTGTGTACACTGACATACCATGATGTGGGAGTGTCGACAACCTTCTAGATGCATGCATTCACATTTCATGGGAGCGTCCAGGGATTACCTGGTCTAAAAACTTAGTGGGACCTAGGGGCTGGTTACTTGAGAGGTTGGGATTGTTCCTAGGACTCCCGTTGCTAATGTGGAAGGTATGTATTTTATGTTTGCATCGATTCAACTTACCTAAGGTCACATAGGAGGTTGAATCCAATTATAGTATCATATCGCCACATGTTTACCCTTATTGGCTAGTTACTTGGGTATATGGGGAGGATGGTGTTACAATTTTTGTATGATTTTCTTCTCATTCAAATATGTGTCTCCTCGTCTCCCTTTTCTCCTATTTTCCTTTATTTTCATAATTAAATTCCAACTAAATCCACATCGGCTTTTCCAGTGCCTTTTCTAATTTCTTTGGCAATAATAAACAATAATGAATGCCCACTATAGTGCTTTCCCAACATCGTGCTTGCAATATGTGTTCCATGACCTTGTTCTTATTCTTTTTCCTTTTTATCCTTTATTACATGAAAATTTAACCTAGGTTTGTTACAAACCCCTCCTCCTAGGGGAAACATTGTCCTCATTGTTTCATGACACCTCTGACCACAAAACCACTGAAAACAAAAACCATCATATAGCTTCTTGGAGCTTTATAACACAACTCATTACAATATTTAAAACTATATATATATATATATATATATATATATAGATTTACACAGACATACTAAAACTCATTTTCTTGCACCAAAAAATAATGAACCATACATAGCCCACATCTGATTAGTCATCTCCTATGTAGCTTCGTTGGATCTAGAAAGCTTCCACTGCACTTTAACTTGCTCTATTTCTTGGTTTCAGAGCATGAGTTGTTTCATCTGCAGAATGTACTATGGCTCTGGTTGGAACTCTTCCACTTGTTCCACCTACAATACAAACCAATGAATCACATGATCAATGTCCTACACATATATCTTAAGCAATGAAAAATGGAAAATATCATGGAATTTCACTAGCAGTGACAATGCAAGTTTGTAGGCCACTGGTCCAATCCTCTCAAGGATCTCAAAAGACTTGCAATACCATGGTGCGAAATTTGCACACTACCCAATCCTCAAGGAGCTCCTCTTTGGCTTGATGCACAAGTACACATTCTTCCCAACCTAAAACTCCTTGAATTCCCTATGTTTATCTACATAATTTGTGTGCCTTTCTTATGGTTCCTTTAGATTCCCTTTGTTATCCTACACCTGGTGCTTTGTCTCAACTTACATGTAGATTACAATCAAGACCTTGTTTACTAGATTACTCCACCTTAAGGGAGTATTAAAACTCCTCCCATAAAATTCCTAAAATGGACTCATCCTCAATGACTCTTGATACCCATTATTATAGGAAAAATATACTAATGGAAAATATTCCTCCCATCTCCTTTGTTGATGCATGACATAGATCTTCAACATATCCTCCATAATATTGTTGACCCTTTCTATCCATTCATCTATCTGGGGATTATAAGCTCTACTGAAAGCCATATTTATCCCTAATCCTCCAAACAAATCCATCCAAAACTTGGAATTGAACTTGTAATCTTGGTTTGATAGGATCTTCTTGGGGACAACATGTAGCCTCACTATCTCCTTTATGAATATCTTAGCTGAGTTTCTAGACTTCATTGGAATGAAATGAGCTACCTTTATCAACCTATCAATAATAACCATGATGGAATCATGCAGTCTAGACCTTTACTTGCTAACAGTCCAAGCATCTAGAAACAAAATCAGCCACCTCATTCTTTATATTCAGCCAATGATAGAACTTCTTAACTATCATCAATGTCTTATAGTATTTTGGGTGACATGAAATTCCCTCAACATAAGATTCTTTAGCTCATTGTCATCTGGAACATAAATCTTGTCCCTCAATCTCCCCAAGCCATATGTCATGAGGAGATACTCCTCATCTCAACTGCATGCCCAACAATGAAAGGGTGTGATTATATGGCTCCAACGACATGCACAAGCCTCCTTCCATGTGGTTATGGCCAAAACTCATTAGTTCTGAGAATACATTCCAAGGATTTGTGACCACTGCTCAAACTTGCCTATAACTTCCAAAAATCACAAATAACATGCTAACAATTCTAGTCATTTAGAACTTGAACAATCACTTGGTCTAACCGGACCTATCAATGATAGTCATTTCGTAAAAGATATGATAAACATAGAAGCTAGATATTAAACCTATGTGATCCATAATCATATTGAGATTGTATTTTGGATTAATCACATCTTCATGATTTGGTTTGACCAAATATTAAACATAGAAGCTACAACCCGTGAATGCATATATGGTCTTAATAGTCTAAACTTCATCTAAGAATCACCAAGAGTCTAAAATTCAGTGTCTCTCAAGGTACATACCCACCTGGGTGTTCACTGAGTATGACCTTCTAGGACTATTCTTATCCTCAGTTCGCAACTCTCAAAGAATATCGATTCTCTTTCCTATTCTTATCTTGAATGCCCTACACATCCTCAAAGAGTATTATATGCTAGCTAATTACCCAATCCTCCATTATTTCTTCCAAAGTGAATAAAAGAATTGTGTCTACCTCTCCCTCTCAACTAGGGAAGATATCATGTTTTTATATTTCTCTTCATGGCCTTCGCTTAGAATTGCGATTATTAGTGATGGTCTAGTGAATGACACATGAAATAGAAAAGCACAACTTTCACTCCTTTTTTATTAGGGGTTATCTAATTCAAGCTCCTTCTTCATCCAGGACCTCTTACAGCTCCCTCTTAGCTATGGACTCTTCTATACATCAACAACTTATTCTTCATGGGTCCTTCAACTACTTGATCAACTTCTCTTCTTGATGTCATGAAAATTAGTTGAGCTGCTGACTTGTAGTGAAACAACCATCGATCACTTTCTTCCTTAGTTAGTCATGTCATTCATTCCTTCATGGAATGCGGCCTTCTTTATATCTAGAACCTTCTTCATATGACTACTTCTTTCTCATCGCGCTTCTTCCTTTCATTACATGAATTCTAGTTGTACTTGTAAGTAGCCCTACATGAAATCATCCATATATTATTCAAGAAACCAAAATATATCATTAAATTAGATCGTACCTTACTAGGTGGCTCTTCATTATGACATCTTTCTATAGGTATCACCATCCTGCATCCAAGTTTACACATCTCCCAAATATATCCATTGTGAAGTGTCTTCATCTTTTCCATCAAAGTCTTCATATCCTTCCGAAATATTTTCTATTCAAGTCTTCTTGGTCTTTTGGATGTTTATTTCCTTCACCAAGGTTTCATATCTCATGATCTCTTCCTTCCTCACACATTCCATTCCAAGAGATTTTAATCAAAGTTTCTTACCTATAGTCACCTACCTGATACTTCATATGAGGACTTATTATGTTAATTTCTTCTACTTTGTCTTATGTCTTTTTGCATTCTTCCACATGAGGAGACTATTTTTCTCTTGATCATGCTTGTCATGATAGAAGTAAAGATCCATGTTACATGAAACCATATGACATGTCATTATAATATTAAACACAAGCATGCATACCTTATTTTACCTTTAGTTCATCAAGGCTTATTCTAGAAGCTTTCTTGATTGAAAAGATCTCCAATCCTTTGATATGCTTCATGTAATCATACCATCTTCTCATGGATTCCATAACTTGGATTTCTTGTTGAAACACTTACTTCCTCTCTATATTAGTGAACCCTAGGATGACGATTCTAGGAGATAATTTTTTAGGGTCTTGTATATCCCCAATTGGCATATGTTTCCCTTTTGACTTGATGTATGGTGAGCCTTGTTCTAGATGACTCTTTCCCTCAATGTCCACTGAGTTTTCCAAGAGATATATCCTTCATGTTTTGTTTGTCTTAGATTTTTTCATTAACGGTTCCCATGGTAATGTCAAGATATTTTTTTTCTAATGTTTCCATGATGCCATGATGCATATTATCATCATTTTCATACCTTATAACATAAGCTTATGATATGACCCTTTTTTGAGGGATATCATCTTACTCATAGGAGATATTTGTTACTCCATCTATTTTTGGCCCTTTTCTTCAACTTCCTCCATATATCTAGTGATATGAGTTCCAAAATATTTCCATGGCATTGAGTCATATCTATTATTATTTTTTCATGCTTGAGGACCAACCTTACATTCCCTTTTTGCACATGATTGAGTTGTTTTATCCTTCAATACTTTTTGCATCAACTTGCCCTTATCTGTCTAGCATAGAGACCACAATTTTTTTAATAAACTAACCTTCTTGTTCATGGAAATTTGTTAACTTGATTATATGTTTGTGCATTATATATCAATGATGGTTATCTTCCTTCCTAGATCTTGTATATGACACCTTATGAAGATATCCTACATCCTTAGATACCTATACTTCCATGTAGATCAGATATCAAGTGTCGTTCTTTATTTCAACTTAAGTGAATGTGTTTATCATCTACATCACTTCGATATCTCCAATATTGCAATGTGAGGGGATCTTTCGTAAATATCCCTTTTCATAAATTGAGAGGAGACCTTTGATGACTTCAACTACTTAGAGTACTATGTCTATCCTCCTTCTTCATGCAAGGAATCTTGATAACTCATCCAATTCATAGATGTCCTAGAAATCATTAAGTCATTTAACCAAACTTGAATATAGAATTAATAGATACTTACTTTTCATGCAAAGATGAAATCTTCACCTTGATGATTTATTGAATGATATCTTTCAATGAGATTATTGCTTGAACTCCATGGTACAATTAAGTTCCAAGACTTTTCTTGAGGCTTCCATGCATTGTTCAACACCAATCACTATTGCTTTTATATCATGTTGAGATTACTTGATCCCTTGTGAGGTTATGAAATTGAAATTAAGAATTTGAGAGTATTGTCATGGAGCTCATCTAAAATGTGCCATTGTGTTATCCTGTTATAGTGATATTGTTGTAATGTATGATTTGATTGTATATCCTTGTAACCTTCTCGTAGTGCTCATTTCTTGGAGTAGAAACTTTATTTAGATGACTAGCATGAGAAAATACCTTTGAGGCCTTCGGGCATTATTTAATACCAAGCTTCGAAATTGCTTCAGCCTTAAGTCATTGAGGTCTTTGTGGTATAACATATATTGTAATGACACCCAATTTTGGGGCTAGCTCCAAAACTATGAGAGGTACTGTGTTTTTCTTCTTTGAATGTGATCCGAACTCTGAGCACTAGCATTGAGACTTCACTTTGACTGAGATTACCTGATCTTGGTGCTGAAATTATCTTGAATTGTCTTGATGTTGAAGACTATTTTTGAAGACTCCTCTTGAAAACTATTGTTGAAGACTGGTCCTTCATTTTTGACAAAGCTCTTCAGCATGCATTGGTGTCCTTCTTAAAAAGTGAATGCATTGGTGTCCTTCTTAAAAAGTGATCCTTGTATGCCTCTTTTTGCTGCCCTTTCCTTTTGACTTTAGCACCTTAGCTCTCATACCATGTTGAAGAATCTAGGGCAGTTATTGTTAATGAGATTCTTCTAGGCATGATAATTATTTGTTAGGTGTTTTTAAATTTTTCTTCTTAATCCAATCTTTACTTATTATTATTAGAGTGTGTTTTCATTAATTCATCAAATAGATATTAAAAAAATAGAAAATAACACACAATTTGGCTTTCTACCAGGGCCAAAACCACTCCGTCTTGGAGAGGAAAACCCGCACATAATTCTTCTTATAGAGATTCTAATTGACGAATACCAATACCATCACCCTTGACCTATGCTACTAGTCCAAGACACAGAAACCAATCCTCTCCTTTTTCAATGCTGATTTCTACATCATCACTGTTGCTTCAATGAGAAAACCATTGTTGCACACCATTTCTGCCCCTTCGATGATATCCTTGTTGCTTCTTTCCTCCGACTGAGATTTTGACTGAGTTCAGTATGCCAAGAAGACATTACTTTTTGATCATTGAACTTCTTCCTGTCACAGTGATATCACTGTAGTCCTTCTTGCCAAGACAGTGGCTCCATTCAGTATGCCAAGATATTGATATCATCACTATGAGATCATTTTAGCATGATTATGTTGAGGCTTTGTGTACTACTGTGTGATCTGAGATAACCTTCATTATTGAGATCATGACTATCTTCTTCCTGTGCTAAGACCTTCTAACTTTGTTCTCCTTGCAGTGAGAGATTTATTATCATATTTAAGCTAAGACTAATATCACCCAGAAGGTTACATTGTCAAATGAGATATCCGAGATTCTGTACTTACCACACTATCTGACACTAACCATAGTTGGGTATATATAGTGGTCAGTTCTCCATAATTAGTAGACATATGAGAGAACTGTTGTGTCTTCTATTTGAGCCAACATAACTATGTTTTAATTCAATTTCCAAGCCAGTGTGACAGAGAGGATGGTGCTTGTCATTCGAAAGCTTACTTGACATTGTTATGACTCAAATAATTTTATCATGCTCATGAAGAGATATTTACACATGTCTTTGACTTTTTGACTTTCCTAGACCTATCGAATGAGGAAGAAACACATCCTTATAATTTACAGAAATTATATTTCTTTTCTTTTGAAGTACAAAGATCAAAATTACATTTTTAAATATTGAACCTAGTTACACTTTCTTCAGTATATTAATCTAAGGGTTCTTATTCCTAGGGTAGAATATTATTTATAGGGTTTATAATATTAATCTTTGGGTCTAATATAAATCCCCTTGTTTTATAATCATGGTCCACCATGGGCCAACGTCACATTGAGGTTTATGCTATTAATGTATTGATAATAATTAATTATATTAATGTGTTAATGGTTATTAATGTATCAATATTCTTTATGTTTATAACATTAATGTTAGCAATTAATGGATGACAATGGCTCATCGTCGCTTTGCGCAAAAGATTATATCAAAATGAAAATCAACCATGGCCACACATCAACTCACATGTTTATTAGCTCGTGTATAATATTTTTTATTGCATTTATATACGTTGATTTTATATTATTCAATAGGGTTTAATATCTTTCCTTTGGGATTATAATCCCTTGACTTTTTAGTACTAATCCTTTTGGTATATTCTCTTAGGTTTATAATGTCAATACCTTGGGTTTATTAATTTAAGGTTTCTTATTCCTTGGATATAATATTATTCATAGGGTTTATAATATTAATATTTGGGTCTAATATAAACCCCTTGCTTTAAAACCACGGTCAACCATGACCCAATGTCACATTGTGACAAAGCTTTTCTCAATATCAAAATCAACCATTGTCCAATGTTGCTTCTGCATATGAAAATGAATCATGGTCAACCTTGACAATTCTATGGTTTACAATATTTATCTTCGGGTTTATATACCTTTGGTTTATAATATCAATCCTGTAGGTGTAACATTATTCCATTGTGTTTATTATTCCCATGGCATTATAATATCAATCCCTTGGATTTAATATAAATCCTTTAGGTTTAATTAATTAAAAATAATTAATATAAATTAAAAATATATATAATATATCATTTAATAAATAATAATAATAATAATAATATATTAATTATTACTAATTAATTATTATCATTATTTAATTAATTTTTATAGTTATTTGATAATAATTATTGTTAACTAATAAATTAATTAATATCAATATTTATTAATTAATAGTAATAAATAATATTGATATTAATCTTAATGTTAATAAGAATAATATTAAATAAATAGTAATAATTTTTTTATTTAAAATGATTATGATAATAAGTTACTAACATTATAATTAACTATTAATATAAGCTATAATTATAATAATATTTTTATTGTAATAGTTATTTTATTATTATTATTATTATTTTTATTACTATATATTTATCAATATGAATATTAATTTTATGATTAATATTAGATTCATATAGTCACATTTAATAATGTTGTTCAATTTATAATATAAACAATTACTATGGTTTATTAATCCCTTGGGTTTATAATATTATCAATCCCTTGGGTTGAAAATAGTAATTCCTCTATTTATAAATTTCTTGTGTTTTTAATATTGATCCCTTAGGTTTGTTGATAGCTTCGTTTTATAATATTTATCCTTTGGGTTTACTAATTCCTTGGGTTTATTAGTCTCTTGGGTTTTAATATTAATAATTCGTTGGATTTATAATTTAATCCTTTTGGTTTATAATTTTAATAATTGCTTGGGTTGGTTAATACCTTAAGTTTAAAATATTAATTAATCCCTTGGGTTTAAAATGTTAATGGTTAGGGTTTATTTATCACATGTAGTTTTAATATCCCTTGGTTTGTTGATCCTTTAGGTTTGTAATATTTATCCTTTGGGTTTATTAATTCACTCGGTTTATAATATTAATGATTCTTTAGCCTTATAATTTAATCTCTTTCATTAAGTATTGTGTTGGGTTTAAAATATTAATTTATAGGGATTATTAATATCTTGGGATAAATATTTAAAACATAAAGTATTTATTTAACCAAATAATTAATAAACCCTAAGGTTTAATAGTTGAGGAGTTTAAACCCTAGGATATTTAGTACGAAACCATAGAGTTTAAATTTTATAATATATTATTATTACATATTATATTATTTAATAACATGTTTGTTATAATATAATATATTATTATATTACTATTATATTATATTATTAAAATATTTCATGGTCAAACACGGTGCAACTTGACATTGTGAAAAAGCTTATCAAAGGATATTGCAGAAAAATTTAAGCATTTTGGTATAGACATAAAAAAATTGTGGTTCTCCCATTTAAGATGATTTTTATAGAAATCCACTAAAAGATGATGAATATGAATGTATCCACATGAAGGATATTGAATAATTATTGAAGAGAAAATTAATAGAACTAAGTAGAATTCGTTGGGCTTCTCGTGCATTCTATGCCAATAAAAATTACAAATATAGAAGGGGAAACAAGACATGTGTAATGAATTACGAATCCCTTAATTATGCATTGATTCCTACGAGGTATCCACTTCCCTCAAAGGAGTTACTATTCCGCAAAAAAGGGCCAAAATAATATATTTAGTAACATTGATATAAAAACTGGATTTTGCAAGATATGAATAACCCCAGAACAAGTTTAAAATATATTTTTTGGTTCCTTTTGGCTAACAACAATGGTGTTTCATGTCCTTCGGTTTGAAGAAATCTCCATCAGAGTTTTTGAAAAGGATGGAAGATATTTCAAGATAGTGATTTTGTTATTGTATATATCGATGATGAGTTAATTTTCTCCAAAGACATAAAAGAGTAATATTGTATACAATAGAGTTTTAAGCCATGGATTAGTAGTTTCCAAAATTGATTCTAAAATTTTTATTGGATATTTTGAGACAAGTCTTCCACTTAATGAGATAATTTGAAATTGATCCATTACATAGCTACTAATTCTTGTTTCTGTGATTTCATTAGACTCTAATATGAGTTTTCCTTCGTTATCATGTATTGGCAATATAGTTTTAATTGGAATATTATAACATATAGCCTTCTTGAAACAAAAAACATGGAAAACTTGATGTATTCACGAATATGCATCCATCTCCAAGTTTTATGCAATAGTACCAATATTTTACAATAATTATAAGGGCCATAGTACTTGGGTGATAATTTATTATCATACTTAGCTTGATCTAGTGACATTTTCTTGTAAGGTTGTAGCCTTACTCATGTCAAAACTTCCTTTGATGATATTTATTTTATTATTTCTTCATTCGATTGTGGGCTGGAATAAGATTACCCTTTAAGGGTTGGAGAACTTTTTGTTTATCCTTAATGTGATCTTGCACTACTTGAACCTTGGCAATGTCTCTTAGACATGATGTGATGGACAGTGGATGCTATCAGTAAAGTTATATAAATGGGATCATTTTTGTTGATGAATGGAAGGAAGTGTTATACTACCATTCTGTGAGAGATAATAGCTTTACTCATTGTGTTTGTTTATTACACATAAATCAATGAAGATATTATTCCAAACATTTTATCACTATCTCAATTTTCCCATCAAATTCAGCATGATAAAGTGGACTATGAGTCAATTGAGTACAAGAAAATAAAGTAAATCTATCCAAAAATTTTCAATGAAAATAGAATATCTATCACAAACATTAATCTTTGGATTTCCATGTAACTTTTGAAATGTTTCCACAAACGAAGTGGTGACTACACTAGATCTAAAAGGATGAGATAAATCACAAAATTGTGCATAATTGGCAAGTATATCAACTACTACGGTGATGACACTCTTTCCATTGGAGTCTCTCAAATATTTCCATGATGACTCTCTCAACTTTATTTTATTGCAAATCAAACATTACTTCTGAACATCAGATTTAAGACCCTCCAAGAAAAACTCCTTCTTGACCTTCGGGTAAGTTTTTTAAAATAATGGTTTGCCTCCTATATGGTAGGCATGGAATTCCAAAATAAACTTCTTTGAGTTTAGAATTGTTACATAAATATAATTGATCCTTGTACCATAGTGAATCACTTTTATAAATAAAAGTATCATATGCACTTGGATATTGTTACAAATTTTGAATGAGTGTCTAGACTTGTTTGTCATTATTGCATCGATCCCTTACTTCATTTATCCATTCAGGTTGGACAATAGAAATGGCACAAATCAATGCCTCCACATCTTCATCCTTTCTTTAGAGTGGCTTTGCAACAATATTTTTCTTCCATTTCTTATAGTTCATTTCAAATTCATATCATAAATATTTGTTACCCATTTTTCCTTCTCTTCTCAAGATACTCTTTGATCGAAGAAGTATTTAAGATTATCATGATCTGATTTTAGCTTAATGCGTCTTAGAGTTAGGTCACATTGCTTCAAGAATGTTATCCCATTTAAAAAAGAAATTATTAAATCCTAATAAATAGAATAACAAATAAGTCATGTATCTAATGTATCTAATAACAAATAAGTCATAAAGTGTAACTAGATGTACATTAAAGAGTGAAACCCTAGTCACTATAAAAACATTATTCTAAAACCCTAAATTCACAATAAAAAGTGAATGTTCAAAATATTTTCATGAATTCAGTGCCATGTGTGGGAACTCCATTTATATTTTGCCAAAAATAGCCATTTATAGATTTTAACATGGAAAACTTCTAACCATGAATTCCCTTAAACTCATAATTTGCCAAAAATGACCATTGATATAATTTAATTAATTCAAATATTTTAACATAGAAAACCTAAGTAATGACATGCTACCCATGAATCCCTTAGTGTGATGTGTAGCACAAATTTCTCAAAAACCCTTCTAATGACATTTAATCCTAAAAAAAACTTTTCCTAGTTTATCAATTAATCTACATGATAACACAATTAAAATTAAAATTAAAATTAAAATTAAAATATTATATATTATTCACCCATTAATGAAAATGTAATTGCTGATAGATAATTAAAATCCACGATCTTCTTAAAAAAAAAAGCAACCAAATTAAACATTTAATGCACCGCTATATAAAAAAAATTATGGAAAAGCCACCTTATTTCATACAGACATAAATGATTGAATGGACAAACAAGCCCTATTACGATAAAGAGCGAATTTAGTGAAAGGGAGCTTGGTGAAGCCACATTCCTTCCATACCTGCATCAAGGTTTCGAATTTTTTATGGCGTTCTTTGGTGCTGGCTCCTTCCGCGGCTAGGCTGACCGTAATCTTAGGCATGCTCAACCTAACGATGAAATGAACCCAATGAATCCAACCCATAATGAATAGGATGGATATGTGAGAGATTTTAATTTTTGAAACTCAAAGATTTCCAAATGTTACCAACAATCATGCAATGCACAAAATGCAACAAGTTTCAACAATTTTATTTTTTCACAAGTGGGCATACTGGCATACCTTATTGCAACAAGTTTCAACAATTTTATTTTTTCACAAGTGGGCATACTGGCATACCTTTGTCAATAGCATGTATATGAAACCCAAGTAAAGGAGTGTGGAAAATGTTTCTCAATTTCTATGCTTATTGTGAATATGTTTGAGAATGTGAACAGTTACAAGTTTGGAAAGAAATCTGCATTGTAATATTTGTTCCATAATTTTTTCCACTAATTAACATAATATTCATATTAAATTTGTAATCATGTTTTGCTAAAAATTAATTTAACTATGTAATTAAGTTATGCAAGTAAATTATTATTTTCAATTATATTTATTGATGGAGTGTCAAGAATTAGTTAGTAAAAATATTAAGTAGACAATTCCAATAGGTCTACCCTAATTAAATAGGCAGTAGAGTGGAAGCTTTCAAATGGGCCTTATAATATAACTAGCATAGATTCATCTTAAATACTGATCCAGAGGGATCCAATTTATTCAAGTGTAAATATTTTTATGAGCAGAGAATATTTAAACTTTTTTATATTTTTTATTTTGCCTATATGACAAAAATTTCAATTTTAATGAAGGACCTACATCCTTACACATCATACTGGAATGAGCCTCTAGGATTAAAAAACTTATAAAGAACATTTGTTATAAGATATGCGTATTGGACTAAGTTGAAGTCATTTATGCATAGCACTCATAATGAGGGGTGACATGAAGTTTAACCCACTCACTTAAAAGTAAAATATATAATTTTGCACTAGAAAAGTAGGGTAACAATAAATGTTTTATTTAAATAAATATACATAAAAGTATGTGGAAGGAAATATCATTACAACTTCAAATTTGGATAAGGAATTCCATAGGATAAACATTTAAATAAAAAGTTAGTTAATAAATAATGAAGAAAAAAGATTATTTTCAATGCATTCTATTTCTAGGTAGTTGTGGTAAAAGTATTTCTACCCAATAACTTGTTACAAGAACCATCTCATTAATGAGCACCAACACCACTGAATTCAAGCTACTTTACACTCACTTTCATAGTCAATGGATTCGTCTAGTTTCTCCACATTCCCCAAAACTTGATGGACTCAAACAAGTCAATAGGAAAACAAACACAATACACTATCTATTATGAAAAAAGGACCTCAATGCCATAATGGCTAATAAAATGAAGAACATCTTTAGAAAACTTAAACTATGACATACAAATTTTCATGATCATGGTCTCTTTCATCATATCAAGTAGCTCAAGCACAATAATGGAATAGTTCTCTATGATCTCCTTGAAAGTGTTTCCAACATCATTGAAAGTACCCCGACCTTGTGATAATCTATTGCCCTTTGTGCTTTCTAGTGGTAGACATGTAGATTTTTTGAGAATAAGGTGGAATGGAGAAGAATGTGATATCATTGGATCATATGGAAAAATTGTAATGTGTTTGATTTTAGTTACTTTGGCTCGACTTGGAAACCACCTACACACCCAAGGGGGGTATGGTTTTGATGACAAAATTATAGTTCAAGTTAATTTATAAATTTTTTGTGGAATCATATGGTTGTCAAAATTGGAATAGAGATTTAAGGTTTGCAACTGTATTAGCTAGCCTAATGTCGGATGAACAAAACCATTGAATTTTTTTTAGAGAGTTCCACATAATTGTGTCTTAGGAGTTTAGAGACAAAGTCTAGAATTCAAAGTAGGTTGAGGATGAGATTGTGCATTAAATCCAAACATTAGAGTTTACTACATATTCCCAAGTCTAGGATAGTGTGATATCCCCAATTTTGATCTTTTTTGTTTAACAAAATTACCTAAGTTTATTGGTGAGGTGCTAAGCATAGCACAATTTTGTAATGTGAGCATAGGAGACATTTTTGGTACTCGGACTTACGAGAAATCTAAAACTTCAATATTAGTGGATATGGGGGCCACCCCTCATGGAATACGCACCCCTTGGAGGAAAAATCTATTTTAGGAGGAGGAGGCCGAAATATTTGGATGAGGACCCACACGGAAAGGTGAGGCAACAAGTATATATAGAGGGTTGAAGGACCCACAAGAAAAGGTGAAGCAACAATTATAAATAAAGGGTTGAAGGGAGCATTGGGCACTTTTTGATAATATGATATTCACACATTGTTTCTCTAGCTATTAATCTCACTCACAATTGATGTTTAGCACCATAGGTTTCCAAGGAAATGTTTAGCACTAGACGTTTCCAAGGGGAAATCTTACACTCTTCTTCGATGGACCAAGAGTGCCACCCTAAGGAGATATTGTCACGACTTTGTGGAGACTTGGGGGACAAGTCTAAGGTGGTACTACTTTCCTTAGATTCATCCTAGAAGAAGAACCACATACTCCTTCAGTGAATTTCGGTACTCAAATTAGAGGCTATAAAATTACTTGTTAATTCCTTGTCCAAATTGTATGTGAAGGAAGAGAATTTACGGGAGTTGAGAGTGCCCTTTTGAGCAAGACAAGTTTCTTTGGTTGGGCTCGGGTAGACTCGTCCCATAACTATGTACTCGGAGGAGTGATAGGATGATTTAGGAGCTAACATGCTCAAATTTCATTTGGAGGGTGATGAGAGGAGAATTGTTGTATTTTGGAGAGCAAATATTGATAGGAGCACCATAATTCAAATTTGGTGGAGGGCCAACCTATAAAGTGTCAAATTTGAAGGAAACCCTTTAAGGGTTTTTGCTAGGTTTTGAGAAATATTTCATATCTAAAGTTGTAGAATTTTCTAGGCAGATTTGATAGGGTCAAACATGGGTCCCAACTCGAAAAGAAGCAAGAGGATCTAGGGGAAATTTGGGTCGAGATTCCGAGGTCAACATTTGGCCAATTCCTTTGTGGGTTGTTGTAGTAGTTCCATTCAGTAGCTCCCTCCATACTTACCTACATGGGGTATGCAATACTCTTAGGCTCCCTCTCCACGTTGGAGGGAGAGTGCCTAAGTTACATAGAAAAATTGTATATGTTGATCGGGCCACTCACACGAGGTGACATGAGTTGCACACGGTGCAACACTCGAATTATGCACACCTACATATTTGGGGACCCTCGTATTTGATCCCTCTCATGGGTTTGGGTAACATGAGTTACTTAGTTGGTACCTCATAGGGATGGCTAGGTTTTTGGATACATCTAGTTGAGGAGGGGTCATGGTTTTCGAGAGGGGATTGAGGGTTGGATCATTGTTGGGACCAAGGTTGGACTCCCCACCACTACATTGATTGGGTTAATCACGGTAGTATCATGATGGGAGATTCAATGATTGGAATCACACCAATTTTCATATTCCTGTGAGAGTTTTGGGCAACACCCATGACAGGTCGAGCTCAGAGAGGGGTAGGAAGATTCCATGAGTTGTCTTGGCATGTTGGCTATGTGTGGGGGCACAAGACGATTAGTGTACCTTGGTAGAAGGTTGTAAGGGGTGGTAGCATTGACAAGGCACTAGATAGTTCCTTGTATGTAGAGGAGGATTTCCCATGTATATATGGGGCATAATGGTCACCGAGGAGTAACACGTTAGGGACAACCCCACAGATACATGTAGCAAAATTTTCATGTTAGATCTCTTAGGGAGGATGAGGAGGGGAGATCCATTTATCCAAGATTATGGAGATCCATTCATTAAAGGACATCGTGATGTGACTATGGAGGTGATGACGTCAATCAGGTGTAGGTTGAAGTGTACTATCATAGTTTTAGGCCATGACACACAAGGATGCATAGGAGGATCCAACGTTGAGGAGTGTTTACCACGTGGACATGGACATATATCGTGGTGTATTTTAGTGTATTGGATTGTGTTGTGGAGTACGGGAGCATATCACATCGCATTGATTACATGTATACTTGGTGGTATGTAGTGACAATGTTGTGACGCAATGGGCTCTTGGAGTGTTGCATCCAAGGAGACTTATGGGCATGCACGTTATATTTACCGTTAGGAGAAGCTCACCATGGAATAATTGGGACCCTTTTTATTATCTAGAGACTACATGCTCAATGGAGACAGGCCATTGATTCGGTTATCAACAGATCTGAGGTGAAGAGAGCGACGTCCATAGGATTACTCTTTAGTATCCCCACAGACTCTTGGTCATACACATGGGGACATACACACACACTATCACACAACATATTGCTTACACGCGGGGAATTTGGTTGTTTCTTTTCAATGCTCTTAGTACAAGCAACATGACATGGGAGGCTCACCCTAGGAAGATGGATGACACACAACATGTCATGCGTAAGAGGGAGAATCTCAAGTTGAGACATTTAATGGGTGCATGAGCCAATAGATATAGGCTTAAGGATGGTGTGGTTTACTACTGAGGTAGCATGTGTTCCACCCATGGGCTCACACTTGGAGGGGTGATTGTGAGGGGGAGCAGCATGATGCACTTTTAGAGAGACAATCTCAGGCATTATATGAGCATGAGGTGCAATGGATGGGAGACCTCGTATACATGCAGATATTTGGACTCCACACAGTATGCGGGTGTGCTTTCAGGAGACACAATCAGAGATTTCATGATGTTGTATGGAAGGCGCAGGGAAAATTGGATTTCACATCATTGACTCACGACATGGAGAGTATATACATTAATTACATACAAGGAGAAAAGATATGGAACACGAGGGTTCCAATAGTCATCATGACTATGTTGCAACTAATCTTGCTATGGGATCTAGGGATTCAGTGAGGTGAGAGGTCACTCCACATGTTGATGATAAGAGAAATGGAAGAGGGTGATCTAGTTCACCTTGGATTTGACACTTGGGGGATTACTGAGACCTCCACTATATGGCGAGGTACATTCATCTTGTTGTTAATGAGGACCTAGATTGGCAGTGGATGGGTAGAAATTGGTATCATGGAGATGCCTCGGCAGAATTATCTTAGCCTTCACATATTTTTCACCATGAGGTCTGAGGAGAGTACGGTATAGTCTAGTCATGATAGGGAGTATTTCATAGTGAGACTAGCACAGAACCCTTCTCAAAATAGTAGGGGACCCAAGCATCAAAGTACTTGACAACTTAATGACGTTTAGGGATGAGGTGGCTACTACACAGGGAGATCATTAAGATCTTCCATTAGGCTTTAATGTGTCATTGATGGCTTGGGTAACTTCAATAGCATGGAAGGTTTGTCATGAGGATGATATATCGAGAAGATCATGTGAGCGAGACTCCATCACCACAGGGATTGTGTGGTATCTTCAAGAGTTTAATCTTGTAGTGTACGAGATGGAATTCTTGGTAGTGTCACAATGTGAGGGGTTGGAAATGGTGCCATGTTATCATGATTCCCTACTGATTGATGGTATGTAGAGGGATTTTGGCACTTATACCTTGCAGTGTAGTGAATGGACCAATGGGAGCTTCATGATGGCTTGTGATAGTGGTGCTGATGGATTCCTTCATCAGAATTCAGTGCATAGGTCGGGGGAAATTCGGTGGTGCATCTAGAACCCTAGCATATTTTGGAGTGACAGTGGGAACAAGACAAAATGTTTGTTCACGCATTGCTTGAGGACAAGCAAATTTTGGCAAGGAGGACTCTGATATCTCCAATTTGATTTTTTTTATTTGACAATATAAACTAAGTTTTTGGGGAAGTGCTAAGCATAGCACAATTTTGTAATCTGAGAATTGGGGACATTTTTAGTACATGGAACCTAGGAGAAATCGAAAAACTCAATATTAAAGGAATATGGGGGCCACCTACTGGAATACTCACCCCTTGGAGGAAAAATCGATTTTGTGGAGAGGAGGTTGAAATATTTGGATGAGAGACCCATAAGGAAATTCAGGCAACAATTATAAATAGAGGGTCGAAGGCAGCATTGGGAACCTCTTGATAATTTGACATTTACACATTATTGCGCTCTCTTCAGTTGAGTCAGAAGTGTTGTTTAGCACCATAGGTTTCCAAGGGTAAATCTCACCCTCTTCTTTGATGGACCACAAGTGCCACCCTAGGGAGGTATTGTCACTGCCTTTCTGAGTCTTAGGGGACTTGTCTCAAGTGATACTGCATCCTTAGCTTCAGCCTT